>CM076240.1:59996755-60436445 GCA_038380155.1 Pseudococcus jackbeardsleyi | reverse complement strand
AAAAATTTTTTGCCCCCGATCGGCGCGCGAGGTGTCTAGAAGGGGTTTTCGGCCACGGCGAATTCAATGGCGCGTTCGGTTTGGCCTAGTTTCGCTTCGTTTCCGAGAAAATGGCCTTTTTCAGGCCATTTTTGACCCGTTTCAAAAAGGTTTTCAAAAAATCGCGAAAAATGTGTTTTTCTACTAATTCGAGGTCGCTGAACACGAATCTGACGTTGGTTTGCGGCGGTGGCCTTTGGTTGGCCCGGAAACGGCATTTTTAGGTCGAAAATGGGCCATAACTCGACAACAAAGGCTCCAAACGCCAAACGGACACCGAATTCGGAATCAGCGACCTCGAATTAGTAAATTACCACTCTTATCTCGAAATTTTTGAAAATCGCCAAAAATCGAAAAAAAGCATGAACTAACCCCTTTGGTGTTTTTTGGGCTCAAAAATTTTTTGCCCCCGATCGGCGCGCGAGGTGTGTCGACGGGGGTGTTCGGCCACGGCGACTTCCCTGGCGCGGGCGGGGTGGCCGCGTTTCGCTTAGTTTCCGAGATAATGGCCTTTTTTCAGGCCATTTTTGACCCGTTTCAAAAAGGTTTTCAAAAAATCGCGAAAAATGTGTTTTTCTACTAATTCGAGGTCGCTGAACACGAATCTGACGTTGGTTTGCGGCGGTGGCCTTTGGTTGGCCCGGAAACGGCATTTTTAGGTCGAAAATGGGCCATGACTCGACAACAAAGGCTCCAAACGCCAAACGGACACCGAATTCGGAATCAGCGACCTCGAATTAGTAAATTACCACTCTTATCTTGAAATTTTTGAAAATCGCCAAAAATCGAAAAAAAGCATGAACTAACCCCTTTGGTGTTTTTTGGGCTAAAAAATTTTTTGCCCCCGATCGGCGCGCGAGGTGTCTAGAAGGGGGTTTTCGGCCACGACGAATTCAATGGCGCGGTCGGTTTGGCCTCGTTTCGCTTCGTTTCCGAGAAAATGGCCTTTTTTCAGGCCATTTTTGACCCGTTTCAAAAAGGTTTTCAAAAAATCGCGAAAAATGTGTTTTTCTACTAATTCGAGGTCGCTGAACACGAATCTGACGTTGGTTTGCGGCGGTGGCCTTTGGTTGGCCCGGAAACGGCATTTTTAGGTCGAAAATGGGCCATAACTCGACAACAAAGGCTCCAAACGCCAAACGGACACCGAATTCGGAATCAGCGACCTCGAATTAGTAAATTACCACTCTTATCTCGAAATTTTTGAAAATCGCCAAAAATCGAAAAAAAGCATGAACTAACCCCTTTGGTGTTTTTTGGGCTAAAAAATTTTTTGCCCCCGATCGGCGCGCGAGGTGTCTAGAAGGGGGTTTTCGGCCACGGCGAATTCAATGGCGCGGTCGGTTTGGCCTCGTTTCGCTTCGTTTCCGAGAAAATGGCCTTTTTCAGGCCATTTTTGACCCGTTTCAAAAAGGTTTTCAAAAAATCGCGAAAAATGTGTTTTTCTACTAATTCGAGGTCGCTGAACACGAATCTGACGTTGGTTTGCGGCGGTGGCCTTTGGTTGGCCCGGAAACGGCATTTTTAGGTCGAAAATGGGCCATAACTCGACAACAAAGGCTCCAAACGCCAAACGGACACCGAATTCGGAATCAGCGACCTCGAATTAGTAAATTACCACTCTTATCTCGAAATTTTTGAAAATCGCCAAAAATCGAAAAAAAGCTAACCCCTTTGGTGTTTTTTGGGCTAAAAAATTTTTTGCCCCCGATCGGCGCGCGAGGTGTCTAGAAGGGGGTTTTCGGCCACGGCGAATTCAATGGCGCGGTCGGTTTGGCCGCATTTCGCTTAGTTTCCGAGATAATGGCCTTTTTTCAGGCCATTTTTGACCCGTTTCAAAAAGGTTTTCAAAAAATCGCGAAAAATGTGTTTTTCTACTAATTCGAGGTCGCTGAACACGAATCTGACGTTGGTTTGCGGCGGTGGCCTTTGGTTGGCCCGGAAACGGCATTTTTAGGTCGAAAATGGGCCATAACTCGACAACAAAGGCTCCAAACGCCAAACGGACACCGAATTCGGAATCAGCGACCTCGAATTAGTAAATTACCACTCTTATCTCGAAATTTTTGAAAATCGCCAAAAATCGAAAAAAAGCATGAACTAACCCCGTTGGTGTTTTTTGGGCTAAAAAATTTTTTGCCCCCGATCGGCGCGCGAGGTGTCTAGAAGGGGGTTTTCGGCCACGGCGAATTCAATGGCGCGGTCGGTTTGGCCTCGTTTCGCTTCGTTTCCGAGAAAATGGCCTTTTTTCAGGCCATTTTTGACCCGTTTCAAAAAGGTTTTCAAAAAATCGCGAAAAATGTGTTTTTCTACTAATTCGAGGTCGCTGAACACGAATCTGACGTTGGTTTGCGGCGGTGGCCTTTGGTTGGCCCGGAAACGGCATTTTTAGGTCGAAAATGGGCCATAACTCGACAACAAAGGCTCCAAACGGACACCGAATTCGGAATCAGCGACCTCGAATTAGTTAATTACCATTGCTATCTTGAAATTTTTGAAAATCATCAAAAATCGAAAAAAACCATGAACTAACCCCTTCTCTGTTTTTTGAAAAAAAAAAATGAAAAAAATTTTTTCGCTCTCGATGGACGTGCGAGGTGTCTAGAATGGGGTTTTTGGACACGGCGAATTCAACGGCGCGGTCGGTTTGGCCCTGAGTCGCTTGGTTTCCGTGAAAATGGCCTGAAAAAAGATCATTTTCTCGGAAACCAAGCAAATTCAGACCAAACCGACCGCGCCGTTGATTTTGCCGTGTCCTAAAACTTCATTATAGACACCTCGTACATCGATCGGGAGCAAATAATTTGTAGCGGAAAAACAGGAAGAGGTTATTTTAGTCCCTTCTCTGTTTTTTAAGCCAGAAAAGTTTTTGCTCCCGATCACCTCGCGAGATGTTTGGAATGGGGTTTTCGTCACGGCGAAATCAGTTGCGCTGTTGGTTTTGCGAGAATATGCTTTTTCTTGCCAATTTTTGCGAATTTCTGGACACTTTCGAAAATGGCCTAAATAAAGGTCCTGATTGAGGCCGATCTCATAGAATCTGGGTCCGCCGTTGAATACGTTTTCCGTCATCGAATTCTCTGTGTTCATGTATGCAATCCTGTACAACTTGCACTTCGATTTGGAGCGAAAAAATGTCCAGCTCATAAAGGGGCAAGGGTTGCAGTAAGTACAATAATTCAACGCGATATTCCCAAAGCAATTTCATGTCAGCTTGAAAAACAATTGAGGAGGTTCATTCAAAACGCAACATCTCCGAAAATCCGTTTTCCGGGAAATCGCAAAAAACTGTCATTCAAAATCGGGTGTGGAGTTTTAGCCCAGGGCGGTCTCATTGGAAAGCTTAGGACCCTAGCTACCTGTCTTGGGGTCATATCACACTTATACCTCATGGGGGAAGTTGGAGGGGGCAAAACAAAGAAGATGTTGCGTTTTGACATGAAACAAATTGGGGGGGGGGGTGACATGAAATTTTAGTCCAATTTCGTAATTTTTGATTCAAAACGCAACATCTCGGTAGTTTTACTTACAATTTTTTTTTTCAACTTTACAATGACATATTAAGTATTCAAAAAAGATGAACACTGAAAAAAGTCACAGGAATACATTGAAGGTTGGCTCATAGAAATACGATGGTCACCTCAAAGCAATACCTACTACCAACCCATAAAATACGAAAAAACCGCGAAAGAAAAAAGATGTCGCGCTTTGACGTGAAACGTCCAGTATTTGTTGCGTTTTGAACCGAACCGTAATCTTTTATGGCAGATTAAACGTTTTATGGTCGTAATGGAGTTCTATCTATGGCACCATTCGATTCCTCGTTGAATTTGCTATAAGACTGATATATTGACTCAAAAATGATAACAATCGAGATTTTGCGTTTTGAAATGAACCTCCTCAATTATCAAGGGTCATTTTCAACAGATGAAATTCGTGCGATAATTTTCAATGGTATTTTTACAATAAACAGACACGACTAAAAGAAATGTGCGCCTATGTTAATAGACTTTTTCGATACTTCACTGATAAGGGTCAAAAATGGCCCTTGGCCCAAAATCGGTCAAAAATGACCCAAAATAACAAAATATTACGCATGATCTAAAACCATCCTAAAAAATTCTTGTTTCCCACACTCACCCCTTCCAAAATTATCGCACCCCGTGTCGAGAATTCAATTCGCGATATCTTTGAACCGGCGGATTTTCAAAATGTGAAACAAATGCGACAATTTCTTTTCTCAAGGTCTCTAGTCAGTAGATCAGTACCAAGTATTTAAAACACGAATTGTGTTGATATGGACTAAATACTTCTTGTTATCTGTCCAGTCTCACGTGGTTGGTTGGCAGGTGCTTTCGATTGACTGCTTGTCTGATCACAAATACACATTACTCTGGCTGATTGGCGAACCCATTATCTCTCACTCCACAGAAGAGAAAACTGAACGCTAAGCTGTTGGGCACTATCATCTAAGAGCTGGACTTGCCAATTATTCCAGACTTTTCCACTCCACAAAAAACTGACAAAAATAAGATGTTGAAAATCTGCCAGCAACAATTCAGGGGGTAGGGAATCAAGCAAAATCAATTTCAGTCACCCACTCACCTGTGCAGTGGTGGACACCTGAGCTGCATAGGCTGCCAATCATGCTTCATTGCTTCATATACCTACGCGATCTTAGGAGTAAGAGAAATGCTCGAAAATACCCAGAGAAGCGTAGGTAGGTATGATAGGTAAACGAAAAAGAGAAAACATAAATAAAAAGAGCGTAGATATTCATTCATGTCGTTACGCGTAAGCGTAAGTAGGTGCCTTCCTACCATCTCAAACATCACATCATGCCTACCAGCCTAACAGATTTGACAATAATCGAGTAAAATGCAAATAATGTCATACGACAGCATCGATGTGCTCGCAGTGGCGCAGTTGTTTTAAATCGTATAGTACATAATATGTACGTATACGTACCTACGTGTACGTAGGCGCACTCAATACCGAAATTTTTATTATAGGTATGTACTTACATTTACTCGTAACAGGCATCAATTACTTACCTGTACGTTACTAAACATGTATTGTACGCATGTGGGGTGGGTAAGGGTTAGCGACGCTGCGCGGCGCTGTAATAATGTCTGCGCAATGTACTTTGCAGCAGGGCAGTAGCAGTTGCAAAAAGAAGAAAAAGAAGAAGAGCGAATGGGAGTTGGCAAGGGAACAGGGAAGAGGGAAGAGGGAAAGGAAAAAAGAGAAAAAGAGCTGAAGCTGTCGGAAAAAACTAACCTCAGGAAGTTGAACGACTTTTTAAAAAGTACGCTTACTTAAGGGAGCTTTCGAATGGGGTAACGCCGTGCCGCACCGCACCGCACCGCACCGCACCGTAACGGCGGTAATGGTAATGGAGAAATAGGGTTGAAGGCTGGGCGACGCAGCGAAAAGTAGTAGCGCAGCGCGGTGTGTATTCGTCTATATCCTTTATGGTGTACGTACTACGTACAGCTTCTGCTATAATCAACGCTAAAAGCTGTGGCGCCCTAACCACGCGGTCCTATTGTGGAAAATCCATTAGCGTATGACAGGGTGTTTCGTAATTTAATAATACCTGCCTGCGACTCGACTTGGCTAGCTTCTGTAACAACGTACGCGAGGGAACTGTTGCCGCCACCACGCCGCGCCGCACTCCTATCACTTCACCCACAGCCGCTGGTGTTGGTGTTACAAGTAAAAATACTCGTACCGCGTACGGTCGGCGCGGCGTACCGCTTTATACTGCACGTAGACGTACGACGTACGTAGTACGTACGATGCAGTCTACTTTAGTAGATACAGATACCTATTTATGTCGAGTAGGTGAGTTAGTTACGAGGTATACTTACGTCTAACTCACCTACTCGGCATCGATATACCGATATGAAAACGAAACAAATGGTAAACGTGTTTCCTAAGAAACTTTTTACCAATAAATCGGCAAATAGCGATTTTTAATCGTTTTCTTGCATTCTTAGGTAGGTATATGTACCTGCTTTTGTACCATTCGCCACGCCACGCCACGCCACTCCACGCCGCGCAAATAGGTACATTCCGCGACAAGTACATAGGTATACCAACCTCTATCTAGCTACCTATGAATGATACATAAATGCGCTTACCTTTGCATGATGTAAGTAGTAGGTACGAATCCAAGGGTAAGAGCACAAAGGTTGTCTCTCAAGAGTTATGATTTTTCTATTTTTAAAATCTTTTTTTTTTTTGCAGCTGTACCATCAGGGAAGCTCTTTTTTTTTGGGGGGGGGGGGAGGAGGATATAAAATGAGTACCAAGACTTAGAATACCAGATCGTTTTTCCAGAAAAGAGAGGGGGGGCAAAATGAAGTATTTTTTCGCTCTCTCGTCTCAAATACATCAAGTCACATAATTGTAATTTTGCTCATGCCCGAGCGAAGCTTTGAAAAAATTATGTTTTTGATGTCCAAAAAAGCATTCCTCCCTCATGTTTTAATGCTTTAAAAAAGCCTAACTGATGGAATTCGGGGGGGGGGGGGGGGTATAAACGATACTTTCTACCCCCATCAAAACGGCGGAAGGGGCTAAAATATACCTCTTGTACTCCACTTTCCGGCACCGCTGGTGCACAGAGTGTACAGCAATTAGTGCAAAAAATGGAATATGGAATTACAAAAGATGAAAATATTGTATGTAGATATCACTGCAAAAACCTATATCGAATAGTGCTACTGGGGACGCGTCAAGTAGGTACGTCTACGTAGCTGTTAAGCCGACTTTACGGAAGTCTTCGCATACCTAGATTCGCATTCAGTCGAATAAAATTTTTAAAAAAATACAGTTTCACAGCTGTACGTATTTACATCTTCGTTATTCTTTTTTTCTTTTTCTTTTTCATTTTTTTACAAACAAACAAACAAACAAAGAAACAAAAAAAAGTCAACTCGAATACATTGGATACACTCTTCCTTAATATGTATCTAATTACATAAATATAAACTCAATAGGTACACACAAATACAAAAGTATACCTACGTAGGTACGTACAAATCATACGATTATCTGCGAACAAGTAATGTATTATTGAGACGGTGCAACGTTCGACGTCTGCGTACTTATTTCGTACCTATTTACGGTTTTACAGCAGATATTTTTCCAACAAACAGACGAAAATAAATTACTTACTACCTATCTACTTACGAAGGTACCGTTCGGATGATAACGACTCGTACTCCGAGACATCAGAAATAGAAACAAGAATGATCTTGCCGGATTTCCTTCGCGAAATACCCAAACTGGTAGACTGGTACCCAGCATCCACAAAATCAATAGGTACCTACGGAAAATCTACGGACCGTAGCGTCGAGCGTAGGTAAAGAATGTACGGAAAATACTGTTCAAAGTCCAATATTACCATTAGGTACCGGTACCTATTCGATCAGTTTGTCGTCGTTTTTCTTTCCAGTCAAGTAGGTTCTAACTAGGTACCTACAACCCTACATAAGACTGGTAGGACGTATACAGTAAACACCTCGCAAACGTGCACAAGGTGAAAATGAATTAGGTACCTACTTAATCCATATAGGGTACCTATCTAGTATCTACATATCATTTAATACGGTGTTATCAGCCGAAGGAACCTGAATAATTTTAAGTTATCAATTCTTAAATAGGTATTGCAAAAACAAAAGGACAGAATATAACCAAGTAATACGTATGCGTAGACGTACTTACATATAAACATATTAGGTACATGGTACGATTACGTATTCAGACATAAAGAACTGGGTAGATATGTACTTCAGCAATTGAAATAAATGGATAGGTAGATTAGATATGAAGATGGACAGACAGCAGACAGACAGAGGGTGCATGAGATGAACCGATAAACCGATAAACCGATAAACGAAGACTTACCACAAACGCAGAGTAGGTAAGAAAGAGTAGGCCCCATACACCAAAGTAGGTCTAGGTACTTATCATCGGTACTAAATAATATAGGCTACAGCGCTAGCAGGTATTTGTCAAACATATTAAATTTGACGTCAAGTCAAGTTGTGCTACCTAAAGTATTAAGTACCTTTCTTTGATTCCTTCTTACCTCCAAATGTTATACTTATGCACATATGTTTATAAATATACCTATATAGTTGTTTACAGGCAAAGTCGTAACCGTGGCAAACCCGCGCCATGCCTCTAGCACGCTCCCTTTACGTTTTGGGTTCTCCAACGCCTTTTCGCAGTTTGGCCACCATTGCTTTCTACCAAACGAACCATTATCATACACGCTAAAAAAAATTGCATTCACTATTTTTATCCCATGGTTGAAGTTCGCGAAATTTTGGAACGTGTATAAACGGCAAACTCGCGCCCCTTCTGAAAACTATCTAGAAAAGTGTTTCAGGACGTGTAGATTCATTTGAGACCCACTTGGCAAACACGTGACCCAAAAAAACGAGTTTGCCAAAACGTTACGACTTTGCCTGTAAACGATAAAAAAGGTTACGAGTTCGAGGTTAAACAAAACTATGTGTACCTACACTAGGGATGAAGTGAAAAAAAAAAAAAAAACATATCTGGAATTTTGACCAAATTTGGTGGAGTTGTTTACTTTGAGTGGGAGACCTCCCAAAAAATTTTGAGCCTCCCAAGTGCAAGGAGAGGAGAGCAGGGGGTGCTCAAAGTGCACCTCCTTTTGGGGAAAAAATTCGTTTTTTGTGTTTTTCAGAAAATCAAAATTGTGTGAGAAGTCGTCACAGCATTAAAAAGATGCGATTTGAGTTTCTACACCTCCCTAAACCATCGCCATCCCTCTCCGATCAAAATTCAGACTGCTACCAGGGGGTCCAAAAGTTGCAGATCGCAATATTTCAATAATTATGAAATTTTCACTAAGCTGAAATGATTTTTTTTTTTTTTCATCGAGTAATTGAACAAAAAAAATTTTCACCCACAGAGAGTGAATTTAGAAATAATTAAGAAAATAGAAATTGTGTACACCAGTGCAGCCAACAGCGAATCTTGAAATTCCAAAATACGGAATTTATAGGTATCGACTTTGAATTGATTATTTTTTCGCTTGAAAATATTATGTAGACATACGTATTTTTCACTCACTAGAAGTATATTTCGGAAATTTTTTTGAAAAATTTTGTACCTCAGTGTAGCCATTTACAAATTGTTTTTCTGTCCCGCATCTTTTCAATTTTCTACCGTTCTCTTATGCAGCTGACTGCTTAGTGCCTACCCAGCGTAACTCCTCAAAAATTGCTTCAAATCCAAACCATATTTCTGTTGATGGGGCGGGAAAAAAATGGTCCAATTATTCGATGAAAAAATGCCTAATGCATTCGAGTTTAAAATATCTGAATATCCCAATTAGCAATTGGTTGCACTGGTTCACGAAATTTTTGAAGAGGATTTTTAAATTTTTTATTTCCGATTGAAAACAAAATAATTGTTAATTTTTCGTACCTACGATAAAAAATTAATTCGAGATTTATGCAAATTTCATAGGGTAGCAATGTAGCATGTCACGATTGGTAACTGGCTGCACTGACAAACAAATTTTTCCAAAAAAAATTCCGATATATATATGTACTTACTGCTAGTGCATGAAAAAAAATACCTACCTACATAATATTTTCAAACGAAAAAATAATCAATTCAAACTCAAAGTCGATACCCATGAATACCGTATTTTGAAATTTCAAGATTCGCTGTTGGCTGCACTGGTGTATACAGTTTTCATTTTTTTAATTTCTAAATTCACCCTCTGCGGGTAAACATTTTTTTGTTCAATTGCTCAATGGAAAAAAAAACCTCATTTCAGCTTAGTGAAAATTTCATATTATTGAAATATTGCGATCCGCAACTTTTGGACCTCCTGGTAGCAGTCACAGCACTAAACAGATGCGATTTGAGTTTCTACATCTCCCTAAACCATTGCCATCCTTCTCCGATCAAAATTCAGACTGCGCCTCGGGGCTAAAAGCTATAGAGTCCGACCCATACCCAAACAAATTTTCCTTTATCACTGATTATGGACTTGGAAAAATTTTCGGAACTTGGCCAAAATTGATGTAATTTGGTTAAAAAGTATAAGAAAATGTAACTTTGAGCTGATATTTCTTTATAAAATGAAGTTATGGCCTATGGGTAACTAAATAATTAGTTAACCAACACAGCACCTAATTTTGAAAAACATCTTTGTTATTTAGTTATTTTCGTGGAAGAATACAGACAGATTTATTTTATTAAAAATACTTACAAAAAAAGAGAAAACTAGTTCAAATTCCAAAGAACTTGATAAATAACCTATATCTTCATTATTTTTCAAAGAAATGTTTGTTCAGAAATTCAGAATTACTATTTTCATATTTTTTCCAACTAAATTACTTTTATTTTGATATCTAAAGTTTTGAATTATTATTGAACCAAAAGAAAAGGAAACTACTTCTAAAGAACTTAGTAATGAATGATTCACTGTTTAATTACCCTATAGTTTTATTTTTTAACGAAATATTTGTTCAAAGTGACGATTTTTAATATTTTCTAACTAAATTACATTAACTTTGGCGAAGTTTCGAAAATTTTCCAAGTCCATAATCACTTAATCAGTGATAGAGGAAAGTTTGTTTGGGTATGGGTCGGACTCTATAGCGTTTAGCCTTCTCGCTTTCTCACACAATTTTGATTTTCTTAAAAAACACAAAAAACGGCGTTTTTTCAAAAGGAGGTGCACTTTGAGCACCCCCTGCTTCCCTCCCCTTGCACCTGGGAGGCTCAAAAATTTTTGGGAGGGTGTTTCTTTTTCATTCCGCCCCTAGTGTACATATGTATGTAGTATGTACCAAAGTAGGTAGCTAGGTACACAGTACACACGTACGTTGGAAAACTATAATTTTCAGTTCCTTGGAAAAGTGAGTAAGTGGCCTAGATAATTTGGTTTTTGAAACATAGAAAACAACAACAAATTTTCATTTACGTACCCGCCAAGGTCAAGTCAATGCGCATTTTAGGATACGTTGCACGTCGTCAACGGGAATACAGTTACGAATTACGAAAGTCAATATTTTGCCCCGTAAATAAGTAGGTAGCTACCCAGACCTACCTAGCTACCATGCACCTTCACATTCACACTTACACCCATGTATCCGATAAACGGCGTAGTCAACATACGTCCATCCAGCTCCTATCTATCTATCTATCTATCTATCTATCTATCTATCTATCTATCCACTGTATCTGAATTTTCAAACTTGCACAAATACGCTACGTGCGTATTCGTGAAAGTAGGTACATACCTACCATAAATAAGTAGGCATCATGATAGGACGGTGGCGATGCGGTGTGTTACTGTTATGGACTACCTGGATCGTGCTGCAAACTTTCGTCACTTTCCATGTACGTTACCAAAGAATCTGTAGAATCCGGATGTATCATGTCGGCGCCTGGCGCCGTTGGTCCGGTCGCGTGACCGACGTCATGAGCAGCCATACCTAAAGGCCTCGGTAAATCATAACCGTGCATCTACACAAGAAAATCAAAAAACGAAAATCGCTCAGAAAATGAAAAATCACTCCGGTGCGGTATTAGGTATCTGAGTCAAGAGTAAATGGTAGGTAGGTAAATCATGATGACCGAATTAAATATACGGTACGAAGACGACAGACAGCAGTCACTTAAACGTACCCTCTTCACCCCAATCAATTATATATATTTTGTACACCATCTAGGTATTCCAATCCTACATCCGTAACAAGGGGGGGGGGAGGAGCGATAGAGAAATGCCTAGCTCGTGGAGAAATTTGAGAAAAACCCCGGGACAGAAAATTCAAAATATGGAAATGCTGCTTTTAAGTAAGTATATACTTAGGTAGTATATGTTATGTAGAGTATCCTTCATCGATCAATTTGGTCATCTCATTGATACCTACCATACTTTTTAAACGGTCTTCGCAGTTTAGACACATATCTAATATATAGGTATATTATTAACAAGGACCGCATATATTATATATGTAGATATATATGTTCTAAAAAAACCGCAAAATATGTAGGTACATATTTTATACGTTAAAAAGAAGATGAAATATGTGAAAATATGTGCTAAAAACTCGAAATATGTGAAAATATGTGAATACGACATGGGTATCAAAAAATAAACACCTTTTTTCAATTCTGTCATTAAATTATCACTCATAAAGTACTGAAATATGATTCATTTCAAGCAATTTTGGCTGATTTCAGTAATTTCTGATTCAAAATCAAAAGCATTTACTTTTTCAAAAAAAAAAAGTTGCAACAGGCATTTTCATTTCTCAGACAGAAAAAAATTAGAAAATTAAATGTTGGGTGGTAACTACGAAAAAAAGAGTAAATAACAGATAAAAGGAGTAAAATATGCTCAAAAACGTGAAAAATGATCAAAATATGGCCAAAAAAGTCAAAATATGTAAAAATATGCGTTTACCTATACCCAAAATATGCAAAAATATGCGCAAACATATGGGGCTCAAAATACTCAGGATTTTTTGAATCGTAAAGAAACCATTGATAAGTAAGTATGCGCGATAGGAATGCTCATAGGAAAATATGTGTTTTTGGGTATTAAAAATTCAATTTTTTCGACGCTTTGAACTTTTTGTAAAACCTTTCTCATGGTATTTCAAGTGTCTCTAAACCCACTCTGCACAGTTCCAAAAAAAAAACCTTACCTCCCAACGCCACTTATTCCCTTGAAGCCGTCTAATGTATCTGATATGATTGAGGAAACGAAGGGGTATAGCAATGTACCTCTTGTAAGTACAGTGTACACCTCACTCATAAATTGAATCCGAAATTTCGTACGTATGTATACCTAGTTGCAGCAGTCTGAACCCTAAATAAGTAATTGAATGCAGCAGCGCGAGAAGTATTTCTTCACGAAAATCTTTTTTTGGTGGGAGGGGGGGGGGAGGTTAAACGAGCTTTATGAGAAAATCATGACGATCGTTTCGATTGGAAATTTTGTGGCAAATATTTTTAGTCACGGTCACTTTGTCGAAAAACGTATTTTTTCGCGAGATATTCGCGAAAAACGCCACAGCGGGGCATTTCACGCTGTGGCACGCAAAATAAGCGGGGGAGTGGAGGGCAGTTGCGTATGTTCACGACCCTTTTCACTACAGAATCCATTAAAAAAAAAAAAAAAAAAAACTTGTATAGGTAGGATTAAGTCCGAATAAAAAACATATGTATCTCTGATATCTCTACTAGGCAAACCTGAAATTTCGGATCGAGGAGGGGAGGAGGGGAGGAGTTTCATGATACACTTTCCATTAATTTCGTTTTTATTATCACCTATTCAAAATTTCACTTTTGGTTAGGATATTCCTCTTGTTGAGAGCGAAACTTGAAAACTAAAAACGAAATATCACAGGTAATGCCTAATTTTTGTTGCCTACTACTTGTTATTGAAAGGGTACGAGCCTAGAACCCTGCTTCCTGCCTATTAGCTGAGCCGGAGTCAGTGACGTAACGAAAGCATTTTCCAAAATGGATACAACTTAGAATACCAGAAAAATTTTATGAGGAATGAGTGAAAGGGAACCTTTTTTGGCGCTATCACCTCAAATAGTGCATATAAATATGAACTTAATTTGTACCCGAGCGAAGCGAGGGTAAAGCTTTGAAAAAATTTGATTTTTAATGCCTAAAAAAGCCATTTTTTCATATTTAAGGACTTTTAAAATTCTTATTTGATGTAATTTGAGAGGGGGGAGGGTAAGAATGTAGCCATTGGATATTCACAATCAATAGTGTTGAAAGCTTTTTTGGGAGCTTAAGAATTGAGAATAACAACACAGAGTATCAGATCAAAAGTATTTTCAAGGGAATACCTATACTAAAAGGAGCCTTCTTTAACACTTTTGATACTTGAAATGGTTTGCCGAAATATGATTTTGGTCATGCCCGAGCGAAGCGAGGGCGAAATTTTGAAACTAACAAGTGAAAATTTCGCTGATTTCCAACTTGTAAAAATGATGAATTTTCAATCGGGAAAGCGACTAATTCCTCAACTGCTCAATTTTCCCAACTTACAAGTAAAAAATTTTCTCAGGGGGGAGCTCCCCCTCCCCCTCCCCCCCCCCGTTCGGTACGTCACTGGCCGGAGTACAAAACAAACCAAGTAAAAGACGGTGCGGCGCTGCGCTGCGCTGGTTAGTGGTTACACTAAACGCCATTGGAAGTAGGTAGATCTAGATATACAAGCAGAGTATAGGTACTTGATAGGTATATGTATTAAAAATAATGTGCTTAGCTTACTGCTTTCGTGTGTACAATTGTACAATTATTGTACATATAAGTACGTATAATACATTACATAATATAATACCTGTCTGTATCCCGTTGTGCAATTTTTTCTGGTTTTGCGACAAAATGCGATATGTCACAAATCGCATTCTGTCGCAGAATATTTATCGCATTCTATCGCATTTTGTCGCAAAATGAAAATCTTTTGCGACAAAATGTTACAGAATGTGACAAAAAAATGCAACCAATGGTTACGGCTGATAGCGTCTGATTAAGTATTAAAGCGGGAATAGCAATTTTTTTTAATGTGGGGATGTTTTTCTAAATACGCAAGGCCGATGTATTCTGCGAGGCTAAATATATTAGGTTGAAACTGTTTTCATTTTGGTGAGGTGCAACGAACATGGGAAAATTCAGAAATTAATTGAGGGAGAGTATGAGAATTCAACGAAAACATGAGTTTTGATCAAATTTCAAATCAATCACTTTATACCTACTGATCTTTCAATCAAAATCAATGATTTTTTGGACAAATTAGGAACAATTCACAAATATCAGACTTGAAAAATAAAAATTAAGAAACAAGAGATGATAAGAATTTTACTTTTGATTACTTTATCAAAATTCAAATCAGAATTAGATCTACCAAAAACCAAAACACAGCCCAACATTTCTCACAAAATCATTTTTCAATTGGTTGAAAAATTCACATTTCTAAAAATTATTGGTTGCTCCGTTTTTTAAAATGTATGATTACTGAGGTTTGTATTCACAATTGCATTCTGTCGCATTTTGTAACATTCTGTCGCATTCTGTCTGAAAATTATTTTGCGACGAAATGCGACAGAATGTTACAAACTACAAAGTGCGACAGAATGTTACGGTATATGTCACAAATCGCAAAACTGCAGGCGTAAAAGTAGCATAAATGTCGCATTTTTCGATGATACGCGGACTTACAGAATGTATGACCGTATGTAAATAGCACTCTCTAAATCTGAATCAGTCAAAAAAAACTGAAAATTCACTGATTAAACAGTGAAAAGCGTGCAACTATTAATCAGTGAAATTTGACTGTCAATCAGTGAAAAATTACTGATTCAATTAGTGAATTTTCATTTTTGTATCGGTAAAATTTTCACTGATTTCTTCAGTTGCACACTTTTGTCTTATTAATCAGTGAATTTTGACTGATTCTAAGTTTAGAGAGCATATACCTAGAAACACCTATAGGTAGAGGTACCGGGTGCTCGATTAATTCTGGACTCCCCCTGTACTTTTTGTGGTAAAAATCGTGAGTGGGCAATAAGGTAAGGTGCCAGTGGTTGAATAGTGCCCAGTGGTTGAATAACTTGAAATGAAGTGCTAATATTAAGGCTCAGGAAGGTAGTTGGCAGTACTTCTCTGTCTCATATGTTACTGTACACTTCTGACCATAGTATAAAACTGTGATATTTCATTTTGGTTGAAATGAATCGCTGTCAGAAAATTTTTACGAAATAACGGGGAAGAAATTTTGAAAAATCGCAATTTTCTTAAGAAAAAAATTGTAAGAGTAAGAGCATAAAAGTTGCCTTAGTTTTTTTTCTAATGCATGTGAGAGCACCAATGCGGTATCATTTTGAAGCTTAAGGATCAGTGAACATATTCTATGCTTCAAATCCGGATTTGATTCAATATTGGATGTTTACTGTCCTATTCAACCACTGGAACACAAAATCTGTTGTTTTCCAGTGGTTGAATAGTATTCAACCACTGGGCAATTGATGATAATTCCGCGATGCCAGTGGTTGAATATCAATTTTTTTCATGCAGGCGTTGATCTTGGGCCCCCAAATTACCAAAAACATGAAATACTTATATTTTTTATTGGGGTTTAGGCAGGACATCAATCGAGAAGGGCCAAATCCATAAAATAGGCAAACATTGTAACTCAACGCCCTAAAAAATCCCTCTTTTTTTTGAATTTTAACTTCGTCAAGAAGGCTGATAAGAGGGTTCAGAGGAGACAGATGCCTCCTATTTGGGTGTTACGATCTCATCTAAAAAAGTAATTAGTTGAAAAGAACCTAAAAAGTCCTTCTCTTGATGATTTTTTCAAATTTTTAAATAAAACCCCTTATCTTTTGTACTCATCGTGAAAGTTGACCTTTTATCATAAAAGCTCAATGCTGAACGTTTCAAAATTTGTTTATTACTTTTAAATCTACTTTCAAATTTACAAAACTGTACAAATACATTCATCTCAAACCTAATCATCTCGAGAAATGAGCTTTTAAAATTGAGCCGTTTTGCAAAAAATTCCAAGGTACAAAAATTACAAAGGTTAGTCTCCTCTCCTAATGTATTAGGATCGCAGTGAGGGCGATTCCACCACTAGACCATCAAGAGAACCCATAAAAATTTTTTGAATGAATATTGGAAGACCCAATGTACTTGATTAAAATAAAAATATTCATTCAACCACTGGGCAAAAATTCTATTCAACCACTGGAAAAATGAAAATTTCAGTATTCAACCACTGGGCAAAACAAAATCAAAATTCAAAAATCCATATCTTTGGTTCTATTCATTTATATGGCTTCAAATTTTTATTACATGTATGTTGAAGCCTCTAGATTAACTTCACGAAGTTTCAGCGCTTTAAATTTATTTTTAGTTGTTCTAGAAGGAAAAGAATGAGAATACCTCCTTAACCATTCAACCACTGGCACCTTACCTTACTTTGTATTCGTTTATTAAACAAAGTACATATTACCAACTTACGATTTTTAACACCAAAACGTGCTGGGGGAGTCCAGAATTACCTAATCGAGCACCCGGTACATCTACATAGTACATTACATACCTGTACCATATAAAATGTTTAAAGACTGGTTTTGGTCGGTTCGATACGGTACGAAGACTACGGGAACTGCAGTAGGTTATGATGGTTGTGCATTCACCCCCTAAATACTGTGAAGGTATCCGTGTGGTAGGGTACTATGTGTAATGTACGTCTACGTAGTGCGAGTGCATTATGGGGTGTGTTTTGACGTAGGTAGCGTATCAACAGACGCGAGTAGGTAGGTCTAGGTAGTAGGTACAAGGTACATATATCTACCTATGTAGTATAGAAAAGTACAGGAATATAGGTGTGTAAAAGCGATTTGACTCGTACCGTATGTAAGGTAAAGGTACCTATGTATTACCTATTATTAGGTATTATTATTATTATTATTATTATTATTATTGTATACCTAGGTGTAGGTACACAAAATGTGGTTTTAGTCGCCATGACAACTGTATGGTGCAAGGCCTGGCCCATATTTCTATTGACGCTGACGATAACGACGAGCTTTTAAATTTTTTCACTTCTTACACCGGCACCGGCACCGGCGACAGGCCACACTGCCAATGTCACATCATACCTATCTACTTAGGTACTATGCGTGATCGCGTTCTTCAGGGTAATTTTACAGAAGATGTAGATAAAGATACCTATACGCGTATGTACGAGTAATACCTACACAAAAAAAGACAGCACAATGGCATAGCAATTACTGCGGTCAAGATTTTTCTCTACCCTACGTACCGCGCACATCCCAGTAAGCACTAAATCTGGCACTTTTCCCATTTAAAAGTATTTTCAACGTTTATGAGTGAATGAAATATTTTTTGAACAATTTTTATACTTTTTAAAGCGCATGTTTGGAGCTGCAATTTTTGAAAAAGTTTGCTTCGCTATCAATAACGCGGAATTAGCTATGATCTAAAATTTTAGTGAAAACATTGTTGTTTGATAAATGACCATTGCTAATTCCGCAGCCGTGATCAGAGAGTAAATTTTTTTGTAAATTTTAGCTTCAAACGTGCATTTCAAATAGAAATTGTTGGGAAAATATTTCATTCCATTGTGAAAAATGAAAATATATACTTTTTCTGGTCTTATTTTATAGCAGACAGTCCAATGAATTGAATGAGACCAATACGAGCTAAAATCGTTCATTTTTACCGAAGTTACGAAGGTTTTAAAGTTACAACTTCATAATGCGCCAAAAAACAGCATGTTCACATTAATTGCACTATTTTACCACAACTTGCGATGACTGGCAAACTGGTCCCAGTGGACCGTTTTGGCTCGTATTGGTCTTATTCGATCCGTCAGACTGTCTACTACAAAACTACGTAAAAACGACCGCTCGATTTTATTTTGGTTCAAAACTGCGTGAATTTTCGTAAAACTACTCATTTTCACGTTTTTTTCAATTTAAACTCTCGTAGCTCCGGTCAAAATGGACGTTCTGGGCTTGTTCCGGTTTCATTTTGTAGCAGAGAGTCTAACGAATCGAATGAGACCAATACGAGCCCAAACGGTTCATTTTTGCCCAAGTTACGAGTGTTTGAAGTCGCGACCGTTGATGCGAAAAAAGTGCGTGTCCACATTAATTTGCACGCTACTGTATGTATCAAGTAGAACATGATACGGTAAGTTTCAATGTAAATGAAGGTAGCGCGTCGCTGACAGAAAAATAAATTCGGGAGTACCTATACCTACTTCTTACATAAATAATAAGTGGGTTTGAACTAAAAACTACGCGGTAGGTAAATAACTTACTTGATTCACAATCTGTTGAAAGTGAGGCGTTGACATGTCTAATCTATCTAAATCTTGGTGCAATGCAAAATCTGATAAAGCTTTCCAAGGAGCAGTGTAAGATTGCACTTCGATAGGACTAATACCTATTGGACTTTCGTGTCTGACAGGACTAGAAGCCACCATCGGAATACCCTGCATGCTTCCGTAACCCATTTTACGTCCTTCCTGCGGTTACAAAAATGCAAAAAAAAAAAAAAAAACTTATATGAAACAAAATAGTATTAATATGTATGTAGTTACTCTCTAAATTTGAATCAGTTAAAATTCACTGATTAATAAGACAAAAGTCTGCAACAGAAGAAATCAGTGAAAATTTTACCGATTTAATCAGTGAATTTTCCTTTTTGAATCGGTAAAAATTTTAATGTATCTACTGATTGAATCGGTAATTATTCACTGATTGAATTAGTAAATTTTAATTTTTACTGATTCATTTCAGTAGTTGAAAAAAAATTACTAATTCAAAAATGGAAATTCACTAACTGAATCAGTAATTTTTCACCGATCAACAGTTGCACACTTTTCGCTGTTTAATCAGTGAATTTTCAGTTTTTTGACTGATTCAAATTTAGAGAGTAAGTAGGTATAATGATGATAATGAGTAAGAGATGAGAGTCGAATGAAAAAACATAATATATCTATATGGTACTTAAGTATAGGTAGTTACAAATGGGAATGAAAAATGTTAAAAATGCGGTTCATTACAAAAAAAAAAAAAAAAAAAAAAAAAAAAAACAATTTTTTTGGCAAGTGAAGCCTGCAATGGAACATTGTAGAGCGTCAAATGTACTATTGTTATAGAGTTCCATTAGTTTTTTTTTCTTAGGCTGCTTAGTTTTTGAGATGGTTTCAATTTTTTTAAAAAAGTTGAAGCGAAGTCTTCTAAAAAAAAAAAAACCTGATAGGATTCTACAGATGAGAAATTTGACGCCTTCTATTCATTTTTCCCTTTTGGAGGCTTCTTTTGCCGAGAAAATCAACTTCAAGAGTCAAAAGTTACCAGAAAATGAAAAAAAAATACCGAACAAAAAATTGAAATTAAGTATTAAAAAATCCTTAGGTGATGTAATTTTTTCATTATTTTTCCCGTGCACGGCCAGCGTGAAAAATGCTACAGAAAACATCTATCACACTTTAAACAGCATTTCCTATAGGTACATAATATTATTATCAACGGTTATTTGTCTGACTGCGAAAAAAGTATCCTTTTTTTAAAAACCTCTCTTGGCAGTGGCGTGGCCAGAAATTTCTCATGGGGGTGGTGGTGGTGGTGGTGGTGGTTGGAACGAACTTCCGAATTTTTTCGAGAAATTTTTAGTTCACCTTTCACCATTTCCGCTCCACCCCATCCCCTAAAAAATACACCATAATAACAGTAAATTCATAATTTGAAACATTTTCATTCATAAATATATCAAGAAATCATAATTACGCGGGTGTCATCATCGGGATTCCCGACTTTTTCCCAACTTTTCCCAAGTTTGGGTTCAGAAAGTTGAAAAAACTGGTAAAATCCGAAAATGTATCCGAAAAATTTTCGTCCTCGTTTCGCTCGGGCTCAGTAAAATTACCTTTACACAATTTTTTTCAAAATGTGACGGCGAATACAGAAAGGGTGTATCGACCCAAAAATCATGTTTTTTTAATTGTTGATTTTAATGAGAAATTTAGTATAGAAATAATCCAAATCAACAATTTAAAAAAACACGATTTTTGGGTCGATACACCCTTTCTGTATTCGCCGTCACAAATGATACAGTAAATCCCCATCCTTTGTAGCTCAAACAAATGCATATTTTCAAAATGCCACGGGGAGCTGAACCTGGTACAAGGATGCATGCAACGAAGGCAGACGAATTGACGGGCTGAGACATGGCAGTTCACAACCAAGACCAACAGACATCATCGTTCACAATATAAGTAGGCACACCGACACCGCATCCTGCGCGGTAACCGTATCCGCATTTGCATACGTATAGGTACTTAGAACGCGCGCTCGCGTCTATACCAAACCAACTAATAGCCAAGTAAGTTTATTTACTTAGTCGCATAGGTACATCAGAAGAAACCGCTCTCACTGGGTGGGCTCCCCTGCTGCTGCCGGTGCTGCCCATGCCAGTGCCCATATACTTGGGCACTCGTACTCGTACCTACCTACACAAAATGCTTATGCCAACGTTGCTCGCTGGAGCGGCGTCGCGTCGCATCGCGCCGCGACGCCGACATCCGACATCATATTTAGGTACGCAATCATATGTAATATGGTCGTTATCATTTCACATAAATATGTACCTAACCAACCTACCTACTTTAGTACTATGCAGCATTATACCGGAGTATCATCGCGAGCACTGTATAGACAATACTTGAAGCTGAATTCAAGACGTTTGCATTTGCACTTACCTACCTAAATAACACTAGATACAGTATATGAAATCTAACATCTCGCCCACAATAAGGATTCGTTGCTCAGAATTTTGAATTCTAATAATTGGCGAGAATAAAACTTGGTCGTGCATAGGTCCGTTTCTAGTTTTTTTTTAGACAAAAAATTAAAAAATGTCTCCACTTTGACTAAATTTCTTACGTACCTACCCAATACATACCTGCACCTACCCCCTACCTCCTACCACGATCAAATTCACGTACTTATTCTAAAGTACCTAACAACATACACGCAAATCCTTGTAAATTTCTTTACCTGCTCCATCACGCTCAGATATAGTTCAACAGAGACCTATGAAAAATTTTCCCCCTCGCTTCGTTCGGGCAGTATTTTATTTATTTTCTTTCAAAAATTTTTGATTTTTCACTAATCTTTCCATTCCATTCCCAAATTGTCAAAAAAAAAATCAGTAATTTTGATTGAAAGATCTATGAAAAATCACTGCTTTGAAATGACTTGAAAAATGACCATGAAAATTCACATATTGAAGCCACAATTTCAAGTTTTTGAAAAAACGTTTATCAAAAATTGTCGCCCTCGCTTCGCTCGGGCTATAATAAATTACATCTTTTTAAATTTTTCATTCAATTCTGACTTGATCCGAAAAATGAGAAAATCCTTCGAGGGATTTTCTCATCGTTCCCGGTTACCAAATGTATTTTCAGGTCAACACTCAAATTTATTCGGGTAGTGAAGATATAACTTGAAAAATGATTCGAAAAGAGGTCTTACACAGAGCTCTGTACTGGGCCCGCATTTTCTATCGCCGGTCCTGCTTTTATTGCATTTGCACGCAATTCAGCATAATTCAAATTTTCAGGTAGGTATATCTTGTTGTACAGTAGTCAGTTGAAAAATTTTCTCCTCTCCACCCCCCCCCCCCCCCCTCAAAAAAAAGATGTTGAAACCGTCCCTGGGTCTAGTCTAGGTATAGACATTTGCCAACTGTTGAGATTAATATGTTATAGGTATTTATCAAGTCCACGCATACGCTATGCGTATTGAATCAGACAAAAACTGAAGATTAAGATTACCTGATTGAAACGGACAGAATTGAGTCACTGATTCAATAGGTGAATTTTTCACTAATTTCTAATGCAGAGACTCGATTTCGTCTATTTCATCATTCAATTTTGACTGATTCGAATTAAGAGAGTGGGTAATACGTAATAGGTATCTACATTAGGGTGGAGTGAAAAAAAAAAAAACATCATATCTTGGATTTCGACCAAATTTGGTGAGGTGGTTTACTTTGAGTGGGAGACTCCCAAAAAAAATTGAGCCCCCAAGGGTCAAGTGGAGGGGAGCAGGGGAGGCTCAAAGTGCACCTCCTTTTGAAAAAAACGCTGTTTTTTGTGTTTTTTTAGTCAAAAAAAATTGCGTGAGAGGCTGTCGTAGCACTTAAAAGTTGCGATTTGAGTTTCTACGTCTCCCTGAACCATCGCCATCCTTCTCCGATTATAACTCAGAGCGCTACCAGGGGGTTGAAAAGTTGCGGATTGCAATATTCCAATAATACGAAATTTTCACGAAGCTGGAATAATTTTTTTTTCATCCGGAAATTGAACGAAAATTTTTTTAAACCACTGAAAGTAAATATTGAAGAAAAAATTTGAAAATTTTATACACCAGGGCAGCCAACAGCGAATCGTCAAATTCCAAAATGCGGAATTTATATCGACTTTAAATTGATTATTTTTCACCGAAAAACATCATGGTTTTTTTTCAATCACCAGTAGTACAGGTATTTTGGAAATTTTTTTGAAAAATTTTGTATTTCAGTGCAGCCAGTTATACAAAATGTGACGTGCGACACTGTGGAATTTACCGTCGATCAAGGATTAAATTTTTTATCAAGTAAATTCCATAGTGTCGCAAGTTACATTTTGTAACTGGCGGCACTGACATCAAATTTTTCAAAAAATTTCCAAAATACCGATACTTCTGGTGATTGAAAAAAAAAATACATAATATTTTTCGGGGAAAAAATGATCAATTTAAAGTCGATATAAATTCCGTACTGTGGAATTTTTACGATTCGCTGTTGGCTGCACTGGTGTATAAAATTTTCATATTTTTTCTTCAATATTTACTTTTAGTGGTTTGAAAAAATTTTTCGTTCAATTCCCCGACGAAAAAAAAAATCATTTCAGCTTCGCGAAAATTTCGTATTATTGGAATATTGCAATCCGCAACTTTTCAACCACCTGGTAGCGCTCTGAGTTTTGATCGGAGAAGGATGGCGATGGTTTAGGGAGACGTAGAAACTCAAATCGCAACTTTTAAGTGCTACGACAGCCTCTCAAATAATTTTTTTTGACTAAAAAAACACATAAAATACAGCGTTTTTTTCAAAAGGAGGTGCACTTTGAGCCTCCCCTGCTCCTCTCCACTTGCACCTTGGGGGCTCAATTTTTTCCTGGGAGGTCTCCCACTCAAAGTAAACCACCCCACCAAATTTGGTCGAAATCCAAGATATGTTTTTTTTTTCACTCCACCCTAATCTACATACATACAGTCCCGTGTAGATTCACGTTTTTTTTCAATTTAAACTCTCGTAGCTCCGATCAAAATGAACGTTCCGGGCTCGTTCCGGTCTCATTTTGTAGCAGAGAGTCTAACGGATCGAATGAGACCAATAAGAGCCCAAATGGTTTTTTTTTCTGACGTTACGAGTGTTTGAAGTCACGACCGGAGATGCGAAAAAAGTGCGTGTCCACATTAATTTGCACGGGACTGTAAGTGGACTGTACATAAATTGTAGATTAGGGTGGATAGCGAAAAAAAAAAAAAACATAACTCGGATTTCGACCAAATTCGCTAGGGTTGTTGGGTCACCATCGGAGACTACCCAAAAATTTTTCACCTCCAAGGTGAAGAGGGAGAGAAGCGAGGGACACCTTATTTTGAAAAAAAACGCCGTTTTCTTGTATTTTTTAGCTCGAAAATATGGCGTGAGATTCATGAAACAGCACTACAAAGGTGCGATTTGAGTTTTTAAACCCTCCTGAACCATCGCCATCCTTCTCGGATGAAAACTCAGACCTCTACCAGGGGGTCCAAAAGTTGCAGATCGCGAAATTTCCATGTTATGAAATTTTTGCTAGCCCCTAATTAATTACTTTTGCACCGCGCCGAATAATTTTAATTTTTTTTTCAATTTTTGAGGAAAATTTTGAAAATTTTCTTCGATTAGTGCAGCCAATTGTGAATTGTAATGTATTCAAATTTCTGGACTTTGTATTGATGTAATCATGAATTTGCTAACTAGGTAAGTACTTGTATCTTGTTGCTATAGAAAAATCCACCAACTTTTTTTTCCTCCATAACTTATTTATAATTATTGAAAAAACAAAAAAAAAAAAAGTTGGTGGATTTTTCTATAGCAACAAGATACAAGTACTTACCTAGTTAGCAAATTCATGATTACATCAATACAAAGTCCAGAAATTTGAATACATTACAATTCACAATTGGCTGCACTAATCGAAGAAAATTTTCAAAATTTTCTTCAAAAATTGAAAAAAAAATTAAAATTATTCGGCGCGGTGCAAAAGTAATTAATTAGGGGCTAGCAAAAATTTCATAATAATGGAAATTTCGCGATCTGCAACTTTTGGACCCCCTGGTCTGGTAGAGGTCTGAGATTTCATCCGAGAAGGATGGCGATGGTTCAGGAGGGTTTAAAAACTCAAATCGCACCTTTTTAGTGCTGTTTCATGAATCTCACGCCATATTTTCGAGCTAAAAAATACAAGAAAACAGCGTTTTTTTCAAAAGGAGGTGCCCTTTGAGGACCCCTAGCTTCTCTCCCTCTTCACCTGGGGGGGGGGGGGCTAAAAAAATTTTTTGGGTAGTCTCCGATGGTGATCCAACAACCCCAACAAATTTGGTCGAAATCTGAGATGTTTTTTTTTTCGCGATCCACCCTAATGTAGATGGTATAGTAGATGTCAG
Source organism: Pseudococcus jackbeardsleyi (assembly GCA_038380155.1). Lineage (NCBI taxonomy): Eukaryota > Metazoa > Arthropoda > Insecta > Hemiptera > Pseudococcidae > Pseudococcus > Pseudococcus jackbeardsleyi. The sequence continues at coordinate 60,411,066 of CM076240.1, read as the reverse complement.
TGACGTTGGCAGAACTGACAATTGAGAGGGGAGCACAAAAGAGGCGGCCCAGTGGCGGACAACTTATTTTTGCTTTTTCAAAATGAAAACGGAGCGGAAGGCTATTTTTTTTCGGCCGGCATGTTTGGTGGCGCGGCGCTGCAATTGTTTTTTTTTTGCACGCCAGGCAGGAACCAAAATTTTTTGGGGCCCAACTTCTCTTCAACGTCGCCTTTGATGCAGCTTGCCGTCATCGCATTTGCAATGTGATGCGACCCAAACGATGCCCATAATACGAAACGTTCATTCAACACGGTATATCGAGCAGTAAATGACTGGAGGCTCGTGTGCGATTTAGAAATTGCAAATACACCAAACGCGGGTGGTGGGATCGCACGACGCCAAAGATGAATAAAGGGAAAAAATGAAATACTTGAACACCACAAGATACGCGCATCGGAAAAACTACGCACGCGTAAAACGTTGCGTTGCAACGCCAAACACGAAACACCGGCACCGCACTGCACTGCACCGCACCGCGCCGCGCTATACGAGTACATATAGGTATTATATACACTCGACACTGTACCTAACCTACAACGGCTACGTAAGTAAAGCACGCTGATAATGCAAGATGAGCCGAGTGCTGAGTGCTGAATGCTGAAAAGAGGCGAATTGAGACAAAGTAAGACGCGAGAGAGCGGCAACAGTATACAGGTAGATATGTATAATACATATACCTACAGTAGCCTTAGCTGTATAGTAGCTGTAAGTAAGGTACGAGAACGTCGCGTCGTCGTCGTCGTCGTTATTTTTTATTCTGGGGGCGCGGGCGGACGCCACGCCACGCCACGCCACATCGAATCGCTAGCAGCACCGATTTCGAATCCTGTGCTGTGCTGTGCTGTGCTGTGGCCGTTTGCAAGTCGGTATGCGGCATTTCGTCGCGTGTAGGTACTTAGTTCACATGGTCATTGCGTTTGTGTTGGCGCTCGCGCGTTATTTCCACGCCCAACACCAAGATCGAGTTCCACCCATTTGTGTGCCAACTGCCAAGCGTATAGCTGCCGCTGCGTTGTCGTGCCGCGGTACCCCGCACAAACTACGAAGTACCTACGAAGAGAATTGCAAGCGCCTACTCGTTTGGTCACAGAACACAGACATACATTACATATGATCTACATACGACACTACATGGGTATGGGTAGAGTTTACACGGCAAAGCGTACGCGTAGGCGAATACAATTAATACTTGTACGAACGAGTAAGTAGACGTACATCTAGATCTACCCTACATAGTACCTAACCTATGTAGGTATCTAGCTAATCTTGCCCATGCCCAGTCCCAGTAGTCGTGCCGTGCCATGACTATCCGGCTTACATCCTATCGACCTCGACATGAATGCACGAAGCCTTTTCAGTGGCAGTAGGTATGCAAATAAGGTGGGAGGGGAACCCCCTGACACCCATCAGAAATTAATTGTTTGGACAACAAAAATTGCATTTTTTTTTTTTTCAAAGCTTTGCCCTCGCGTCTCTCGGGCGTAAACAAAATCATTATTATATAATAAAATACGGAGATCATTCTAAAAGTAGGTAAGTACAAGTACATGCTACATACATACCTACTTATAATAAGTACCAAAGATTGGTCACATAGAGAGTACAAACGATATCGAATTCTACACATTTTTTTCCATCTACTAATCGACGCAGTTCCAAAAATGAAAAAAATTCATCAATTTTTCAAATTTCCACAAATTTTAGAGAAAATTTTCTCCCATTCGTTCTCCACTGAAAGTGTAGATGAATGTACCACGTAGGTAAGGTACATCAACATAGATTTCCAAAGCGAGTTCGAACTTGGCTGTCTATGCCTGCGCGCTGCGTGCAGCAGATTGCAGCCCGCACTCCTTCATTACTAAACCAGGTACTACCGTACTACTAGGTACTGGGCACCAGGCACCACACAACAGATACCACGCCCACGCCCACGCCTACGCCTACACCTACACCTACACCTACACTTACACCCACACCCAGCATACTTAGATACATTGCCTGCAGTCTGAAAAAAGGAATGCGAATACCTACCCTTACCCCTACCCGTAGAACTAATCGTCAACTGGAATCACAATACATAGACATAGGTAGGTACTAGGTAGCTAGGTACTAACCATCCCAACCGACGCGACGTGTAAGTTGGAAGCTTCGAGCCTTAGTTTGTCCAAAGTATGCGACACAGCAACGCGTGAAAAATGTTAATAAAGTTGCAGAAGCCAGCGCCGCAAAAATACCGAATTCAACCTACATGGTAAGCCGAGGAGAGGACGCGGCGGCGGTGCGGCCTACGACTACAAGCATCATACATGTAGATGTAGATAGATGCTTGCTGCTTTCTTTGCTCAGCTGGGCGTCGCCACGATGATGACGCGTAAAAAAATGTTCACACCCTACTCCTACCAATTTATTCTGACATTTACCTACTTATTCATCCGAAGATGAAAATAATCGTATAACACGGCAGATACCTATATATGAATACAATTACAGGTAATTACAAACTTAAAACGCTCTTCCTGCAATTCTGCAAAGATAATACGTCAGTGCAGCCGACATTCCGCAACTTATTTCGCACCCAATTAGATAATTATTAGATTCGCAATGTTTACGAAATGGCGCGAAATGAACTTATCGTAAATTCGATGCGAAAAATCCGAAAAACGCTTTCGTATCAAGTAAAAATAATATAAAAAATAACATTCTAATGAATTATTTGGATGTTTTTTCATTATTTTTTACAATCCAATATGAAAACAACAAAGTTCAATATAATTCTGTTTATGTGTCCTTTTTCGCACAGCCGAAAACTTTTCAATACAGAGTGGAGAAACGAAAAACACGAATGAATACACCTTTACTTTTTGCAAAGGCTAAAAGACAAAGACGTATATACCATACATTATTTATTATGTATAAACTTACGTATTGATTGATTGAATGCTTTTGTTGGTCATCGCCGGTATAGCGGACGGAATGCAGAAACGAAGATCTAGATCGACCTTTCCGCTCAACATGGAAGTACAGTTTCCACAATGGATTGTAAAAAATTATTAAAAACATCCAAATGATTCATTAGAATGTTATTTTTTATATTATTTCTAATACGAACACGTCTTTCTGATCTTTCACATCGAATTTACGCTAAGGCGAATCTAATAATTGGGTGCGAAATAATGTTGGCTGCACTGACGCGATTTTCCGTGTTTTATTCGTACCAGCTCTGGTCGAATGCAGTGACGTACCGAAGGCATTTTTTTGGGGGGGGGGGAGAGGTCTCGTGAAAATCCCAACTTGAATTCATGAAATTCCCAACTCAAAATGGATACAACTTGGAATACCAAAAAAATTTATGAGGAATGAGTGAAAGGGAACCTTTTTTGGCGCTATAACCTCAAATAGTGCACATACCTAATAAGAATTTAAATTTATACCCGAGCGAAGCAAGGATGAAACTTTGAAAAAAATGGATTTTTAATGCCTAAAAAAACCATTTTTTCATATTTAAGGACTTTTAAAGTTCTTATTTGATGTAATTTGAGAGGGGGCGGGTAAGAATGTAGCCATTAGACATTCACAATCAATGGTTTTGAAAGTTTTTTTGGGAGCGTAAAAATTGAGAATAAAATTACAGAGTATCAGATCAATAGTATATTATGCAATGAGGGAGATAAAGTGATTTTCGACGAATTTTGAGGTTTATTGCCCGAGCGAAGCGAGGGAAATAATTCAAAATCGTCGAAAATCATTTATCTCCCGAGTTACATAAGATATTTTTTGTTGTAGTGTGAGTAAAAGGCGAGTTTGAGCACTCGAGCGATTCGCGAGTGTGAGTAAAAGTGCACTTTTACTCACACTACGATGAAAAAGTATTTTCAAGGGAATAGACTAAAAGGAGCCTTCTTTAATACTGCTGTTACTTGAAATAGTTTGTTGAAATAGGATTTCGTTTATGCCCGACCGAAGCGAGGGCGAAATTTTTAAACTAACAAGTGAAAATTTTACTGATTTCCAACTTGGAAAAATGATACATTTTCATTTGGGAAAAATAATGATGAATTCTCAGTCGAGAAAGTGACTAATTCCCCAACTGCCCAATTTTCCCAATTGATGTGCTGAATTGCGTTGAATTGCTCAATTTTCCCAACTCACAAGTAAAAAATTTTCTCAGGGGGGAGCTCCCCCTCCCCTCTTTCGGTACATACCTGGTCGAATGGCTATTTTTACTACATAACCCAGGAGAAATAGCATTAAAAAAGTGGCTAAAAAAGAAATATATTAAAGGTAAGGTGCCCGATCTCCAACCACCCCCCCCCACTTTGAAAAACTGTCTCCATCTTCGAACCGTTTTGGCCAAAATTTTTCTAAATGGGCTTAAAATATATACTTTGAAGTGTCTACTACATACAAGTATCCAACAGGTTGGAGGCCCAAAAATAATTTTTCATATTGTTTACGATTTTTTTTTTCCGAAGGAAGTCAAAAATTGATTTTCAAAATTTGTGTTTCCAATTCCGACCTCTTCTCTATTTTGACGTTTAATGGTGCAATCTGTCAAAATTCCTCCTTTTCTTTAGTTCCTTTCTCGTAGATGAACAAAATTGAGTCCAAACGACAACTCTGCAGTCAAAACTTGCGGAAAAAATTATAAAGAAAAAAAATCACGTACAAAAAATCAGATTATATGGGGGGGGGGGTCGAGTCAGAGTTAGGACACTATAAAACGAAAACTTTGATTAAAAAGTTTTGGAACTTGATGGGATCAATCTCCAAAACCAATTGCACCAATTGATAGACAATTAATTCGGCTTTCAATTTTTTTTTTTTTAAATAATCACCTTTTTCATTCGTAGAGTATACTCGCCCCAGGAGCTCTTTCAAAGTATGCAGATCTGTAAGACGAGGTCATTTTTTGCTGAAAAAACTACTATCTGTAGGTAGATATACTTGCATTTAAACAGGTGATGAGACGTTCAAAGCGGCACTCAGATGGCCGCAAAGTGGTACTTTAGGGATCGCTGGTGGAAGTTATTCAAATGCTGTAGGGCACGCATTACTTTGAAAGAGCTCCAAGGGCGATTATATTCTACTTACAAATGAAAAAGGTGATACAGTAGTTGGATTCATCTTCTCAAAATGTACAGGGTCTATGTATGAACCGGGCCATGTCTAAGTACGTGAAAGTCCCTCCTCGACGAAGTAATGTTTTTGATTTTTTTGTTTTTTTGCTTTGAAAATTCCAAAAACGTGTTTTTTAGGTTCGAAAAATCGTAATTTTAATTAGTTTTAATCAACTTAATTTTTAATACCTAATAAATTTATATTTTATTTCTGATTAATTGTTGATAAATAGAAATTCTCATTTTAAAGATTTGATAGGTAATTTTAGGTTCAAGATTACGGCATTCTGAAGTTGGAAAAAAGGACTCGTTTAATGTTATCAGGTGGCCATTCAAATCAAACTCATTGAAACACATTTCACTCTTTCGCATGCAAGTTTGGTAAAATGACTCATCCCTTACTTCGAACTGATAATCTTATCAAGACGTTTTTGGTCGTTTCTATCATTTATTAGCTTTCGTTACATGATTGTGAAGCAATGAAATGGAGAAAAAGGGAGGGAATAAATGGGAATTTTTACGCTGATATTTCCCGGTTCATATATAGACCATGTATACAGAAACTGCCAAAATTTACAAAATTAAACCGTTAGAAAAGGTTTTCTAATCGAAACCCCAGTTTATTTTGTCATTTTGGGCAAAAATGTACAACCTGGGGAAGCGATGACTCAGCCTCCTGAGGTCGAGATGTGCTAAAAGCTGAGATTTTTTGGGGTTGTGCTTCTTTTTTTTTTTTTTGACTTTTTTTATTTATTTATTGGCATACACCTTAAATAACCATCAACGTGAATTTGAGCGAAATCGGTGCAAACCATTTTCTCTCTCATAAGCCCCCCCCCCCCTCGGAACGCAATGGGGGCTGGGACGGTGCGAATTTATCAAAAATTCTAGACATCATCCTTATTATAGAAGCTTTTTAGTTTTACGCGATAAAATCGCAGGTACCTAACTTAATTCTTAATTAAGTATTTCTTTTTTCAAAGTACATTCCTCCTGGTTTAAGAACCTACCCGCTAAAGAAAGGGCGGGCGGGTGCCGCGCCGTGTCTATATATGTAGGTACAAATCGTTTTCAAAAATTAAAGTTTGTAAAGATGAATGAACGATTGCAATTTAAAAGGAAAAACATCGATTATGCAACGCCCAACCTTCCGTTGGAATTTTCTAAAAACAATCGATAATTTTATCAAAAAAAAAAAAAAAAAAAAAAACCAAGACAAAACAAAACACATTACATATACCTAGATACCTTTACGTAGGTATTAGGTACCTAGACCTACTACACGTACCTAATGTGTTTGGCTACATTTTCAGCAAATTTTGAGAGCTCGCGTTCAAATCAAACAAATAGGTAGGCCCTTGTACGGGTAGAATTTCTAACTCTATACACCTATGTAGACCTACCTAACTATTCCCGAGATCCCGACTCCCGTACAAGGTGGGGAGAATGTAGGAATGCACACCCACTTACAATAGATATAGTTAGGTAGAGGTACTTAAAAAATAGGTACCAGGTACCTAGGTAATATAAGTATAGGTAAGCAGCTATTAAGTATAGTGACTGGTGAGTACAGCTACAGATACATACGAGTACCTACGTTAACGTATACGTAGACGTACGTAGATAAGAAGTCACTCACCTTTTCGTGCTGCATTTGTTGCTTCATAGCGATGGCCCTTTTTTTATCTTTACATCTTTTATTTTGAAACCACACTCTGATAACTCTGGGACTGAGGCCGGTGCGTTCGACGAGTTGTTCTTTCATCAAAGCGTCCGGTCTGGGATTGGCGGCGTAGCAAGTTCGCAGCATATGCAACTGCTTCTCGTTCAATACCGTTCTCACTCTGGTCGGTTTACCGTCGGACGCGACTTTACCACTGCCGCCTCGGCTCACGTCGCGGTTGCTGTACTTGTTTGAACCGGACTCGGAAGAATCTGAAATTTCAATTCGGCCGTTAGAATTCTCAGCAGGTACCTAGCTACCTACTACCTAGACCTACATATTATCTACTCAAAAAAATGTACGCAGATGTACCTACCCTAATATGTAAGTAGGTACATACATACGCCTAGGCAACTAAGTAAGGTACCTATTTAAAACGTATAATATGCAGATGTACATTGTACACAGTACATGAGTACACCCATTACCTATATGGAACTCACTACCTGGTGCGTGCCTGCCTGCCTGCCTACACACACACCTAGGTATATAGCGACCTGCGCGACAACGACCCGATATAGGTGTATACTATATACCCATAACCTAAGTACCTACAGCAAAACAAAGTATGTAGCTAGATACCTACAATCTACATACGTACATAATTAAATCACCTAGGTATGGCAATTTGTTCTCCTTCCCACATTTGTATACCATAGTCAGTAGTCACCCACATCAGTTAAGTATTCCCTGTCCCTGCCCCTGTCCCTGTCCCTGTAAGTAGATAGGCTAGGTCAAGTGGGGTAAATGCGAATTTTTCTAAAAATTGAATCTAAGTATTTTGTGACACTTTTTTTCGGTTTACTCTGTACCTAACGGTGAAAGCTAACTGATTAAATTTTTTCCATGTGTCAATATGGATATACTTATGAGGAAGAATATGGCGGATTGTTTTCGTCGATTCGATAATTCATTCAAAAGTTATAGCTGTCGTTCACATTTGCTTGCACCCCTAATTTTCACAAAAATTAGAATACCTACACGCATTTTGAACCAGAAAAAACGAACTATATACCGGTTCTTTTTGCATAAATTGGAAAAAATCTATGTACCTATACCTACCTAGATGAAACATTTCGACAACTAGAAAAACCCGATTGGCGAAAAAAAAAAATCAAATTGAATGAAATTGATTTTTTGAGTTGAAATCCGCGAATCCCATTTAAAAACACTGTGTTCACAAATTACCCCACACTTTTGAATGTCATCGCATCACTATAGAACCGAATTAACGCATCCGGCAACAACTTTTCCTTTTCCTTCTATTTTTTCTTGAATTCTGAAAATTACTTGAAATACGCGAAAATCAAAATTTAACATCATGTTTTTTTCTTCCGCGAAATTTTTCATCAAAACTTCCACCAAGAACTTCAAGTTCTCTATTATAGTGAGACTAAATGTTCAAAGTTTTTATTGTCGGAAATTCCAGCCCGCAACATGCATTTAGGCGTTCACAGCGCGACTGCGACTTGTTCACAATTAGGTACCCTCCCCCCTCCTCCTCCTCCTCCTCCCCCCTATTCACAATTACCCCACTTGGCGGTACGTCTTTTTACTATTTGCAGTGAAAATGACCAAGCACGTGCGACATACGTGAAAACCTATTCACTGCAGTTTCCGTTTCTATAAGCCTAACGTTAGGTATCTGCATTTCTTGAGAACGTCTGCGTCTCTGTTCTCGTATTCGAAAACGAGTTTCCATTTCCAATAAATTTGAATTTTCTTGCGCTTCTCGTAATGAAATTGAAAGTAAGTATTACATAGCCAGAAATAAGGGAAAATTAATGACGTCGTTTCAAGAAATGGAGAGGAGAAAGGTGTAAAATCAACTTTTCGAGTAAATCGCGACGTTCATTTTTCATCCATACTAGAAAAATTTTCCTAAGAGTGCTCTCGGGTGTCCCAAACAGGGCCCAAACCATCAAAAATAGGCTGTATGAATTTTGATTTTTCCCCTTTCTTTCTTTTTGAAATGTTCAAAATTTTAGGACCGTGCACCTTTTTGAGGAGCATGATACGGCCGTCTGACTGATTTCTTTGGATTCTTCACGAGATTGTAGACCAAAATTGAAAACAACCAGTATTTCCGAATTCTGGATAATTGGGGTCATTTTTAAATGCTTGAGATAATGGAATGGCCCTCGAGAGCAAATTTTCTGAAATTCCAGATGATTTCATATCAAAATCAGCATTTTAAAAAATCTCGAAGAAAATTTTTTCTCAGCATACAATCAACAGAAAAAGTGATTTGGTAATGTAAAACTGAGAAAAAAAAATTGAAGAAAGGAAGCGTCGAGTCGAGCCATTATCTACATGTATAATAACAAAAATGAAAATGTATTTCAAACAAAGAAGCAGAGTTTTTAAAATTTAGAGAAATTTGGAAAAAAAGAATAATACCGACTGGCTAAATTTAGGCTCTAAATCTATTAACGATGTCGCGGTGGGAATATCTCACTCCCCCAGGTGGTAGCACTGGGACGCCAGAAGAACGTCAGGTACGTGGCTAAAACCCACGTACCAAGTCGTCAGTACATTGATGATACTCGGAGTAGTACATTGAGAGTACTCCATGTTACCTAACTAGCTAACCGATGTGTTAAAGTAACTGTTTTATTTGCCTACTTTGATGTAGAGAATATACCTTTGAACAAGTGAAATGTGTTAGCCATTTTATCGTGTTTATGACTTAATCTTCGGCACCCGGAGCCCGTTACCGGAGATATATACTTGGCAAGCGGCAAGATCGACAGACCTATGTCCTACCACCAGAGTAGGGCATAGGATCTTTCCCTTACAACTGGCGCCCAACGCCATAGACCAAAGTTGGAGAACTTTGAGATTTTCCAAGCAAAGTCTGTGGAAATTTCTATCAGATCTCGAGTCTGCCGGATCAGGTAAGTTTACTTATACGAATCCAACCTTTGTGGCTTCTTAGAAAGCCAACCTTGAGCTATCCTAAATAGCACCTTTTTTTAAAAATCCTTTTCTCTTTTTAACCTGTGTAAATTTTTTCTTTTTTGCTTTTTTTTAACCCTTCATAACATTTTTTATGTACTTGTCAATTTTTCGAAATTGACAAGGAAAATTTTTTGTGTATTTTCTAACTTGGTAGCCACTGATACCAAGCCGTATATATTGCATCAGTGAGGCTTTTTTATATTTATTTTTTGCCCTGTATGTGTATTTATATTGATAATTTACTCAAACGTGTAAATTGCCATAAAAATTTTCAAAAAATTGAAAAATTTGCACCAAAAGTTGCACTTTTCGTGTGTGTAACGTGTTTAGTAGGTTGATTTTTGCCTAAAACGTGAAAATCTTTGCTCAGAAAATTACGTTACAAACGTACGTAAAGAGCAGATAAGGCTACGTAATTGCAACTCGAACCTCCGTTATCAAGATTGTAACGGAGCTACAATTACGTTAGTGCAATTGCTTATCAAATAAAAAGCAATTAGCATTGTATTGCACTCGAACGTCGAGCAGTACAGCCGATTTTCGTACCTATCTATTCTAAAAATAGATAGGAATACGATCAACGTCAATTTTAACAAAAGAATTGACCGTTTATTTCTGTCTTGATAATACCTACCTACCCAAACGAAGTAGATAGGCATTACCTAGTCTTTTTTCTTGTTCATAAATCCGAACGAAATATTTTCCCGCTCCTTTCTCTTTCCCTTATCGCTTATTTTTACGTTCGAACGTACGTAAATAATTTCTGTACTCTACCAAAAGCTAGGTACATTTTTATTTCGCGATCTATTTATTCCAACTCAGTGATTCTTTTTGCAGTTAAAAATGACTAACAAAAAGGAAACTGATGCCGAACGTATTGCTAGAGAAAAGAGAGAAGCTGCTGAAGCTGAAAAACTTCAAAAAGCCAAGGAGGCTGAAGAGCTTAAAAAGGCTCAAGCAGCTGAATTTGAACTTAAAAAAGCTCAAATGGCTGAACAGCATAAAAAAGCTGAAGAAGAAAAGCTGAAAGCAGAACAGCATAAAAAAGCTGAGGAAGCTAGAAAAGCTGAAGAAGCTAAAAAAGCTGATGAAGCTAGGAAAGCTGAGGAAGCTAGGAAGGCCGACGAGCTTAAAAAAGCTCAACAAGCTGAAATAGATAAACAAAATAAACTTCGTGAGGAACAAGAACAGCTTAAAAAAGCTGCCGAGCTTAAAAAAGCTCAAGAAGAGCAAGAAAGACTCAAAAGAGTCCAGGAAGAGGCAGAAAGGCTTAGAAAACTTCAGTCAGAAGAAGCTGAAAAAGCCAGGCTAGCAGCAGAGCAAAACGCTATACTAGCCAAAGAAAGAGCTGAGCTTGAGCTACAAGCTCATAAAGCTGATATGGAAGAAAAAATCCGTATCGAAAGGGAGCTTGAATTACAAGCTAGAAAAATACAAGAATTCGAGTTGGAGAAACAAAGGCTCCTTCAAGCACAAATGAGCTTGAACTCTCGAATCCAAAATAGAAAATTTGGAACTTGTACCCCTTCAGCAAAAGACTCTGCAACACCTAGAACAATCGCAAATATTGATTTGACAAAAGTTGGTGGTTTTACTGCAGACGAATTGCTAAAAGCTCAGTATCTTCAGGCGGACGTAGATGCTCATCAGGCATTAAACCAAACGTACGATTGGTCCAGAAGTAACCAAACTGACGTGGATCACCAAAGTATCCCTCAGCCTGATCAAATGATCAATCAAACTGTACATGGTTATTTACCTGATACTTCTATCCCTCCGCCTCCTCGCCCTCAATTAATGCAGCAACTGAGTTCCCCAAAAGTGGAAACCCCCTCACCGTCAAAAAATACCGAATCGGAACCTAAAAAGGTTGATACCACTGAAAAGCGCAAAAGAACTTTTCAGCCGATATCTTTTACTACAGTACAAAGTAGACCGATTATGGATATTAAAACCCTATCGCCACCTGAACTAGCATCTGAGCTTAGAACAGCCAGTTACGTGTTACCTGAGTTGGAATACAAAAGTATGAAATTCCTTCCAGAACCTAGAAAAAGTACTAGGTTATTAACCACTGGTCAGGATTTCATCAATCATAAGGTACAAGAACACACTCAAAAATTGATTACATCAGATAATGTGTTCAGTTTGATACCTGATTTGGAAAAAATTCCAAATATTGATGAAAAAGGCGAATTCATAAAGGAGAAGCCAGACGACCCTCCTTTTGATGCTTTTGACTATTTGAAAAGACAAATAGACAATGTTCGCAAAAGCATGAACTATGAAATTTCAAAAGCAGCTCAAAGGGTTAAAGACGTTGAGGAATCCTCAGTTATAGCTGGATTAAAATTACAAACAATATCCAAAAATGAGGATATAATGTATGCCTTGCTCGAATCTCAAAGGAAGAAAATAAATTGCAATATCGACGATATCGATCTTCTCAGAAGAGAAAATTGCATATTTTCTGATACCTTGTACACTACTCACAATGATATTAAGGACGCCTTTGAGGATATGCAAGAAACAATGCAAAAGAATTTCTCAGCTATGAACACAAAAGTAAATGAAGTTCATAGAGAAGCGTATGATAGGTCAAATGTCCTAGCCACTCATATTACAACACATGAGTTAGCAATTCGGTCGATTAGAGAGGATATTACAGCACTTAAAAATACTGCTGCACTTCCCTCCTCCTCCGTCTCGCCTAGCATTACGTTCCCTTCATCCCTTTCCATTAAACCTCCGATTGACGTATCTGCAGAAGCTTTTATGAAATCGGGAGCGGTCTTCGATGAACATACACGTTACCACGCACACGGATTCATTGAGAAATTTGAACGTTACGCTAAAAATGCGGATTTAGATGAGACACAAATGTGTACTAAATTTTTACAATGTATAACATTGGCTGGTACCGACAGTTGGAAAGAACAGAGACAAAATATCTATTCCTTCGCCGAATTAAAGAAAGAATTCTTAGATGAATTCTGGTCTCCTTTAATTCAAAAATATACCAAACAAATGTTTGAAGCGATTAAAATTCGCGCAACGTCAGCAAGAATTTTCATTGGTGAACTTAAAAAATGGGTTGAAACCTTGAAAACTGCCGATAATCCGGATATGCGTGATATCATTCGAACAGCGTGTGAAAAATTACCGCAATATCTCTCGTCAAAAATTACGATCGAAGATAAAGAGAATGATACAGCATTCTTCAAAAAATTGAAGTCGTTAGAAAACGAAACTAAAAATCCCAATATCGTCAGAGGAGTTATTGAACCGGATATGACGTTGCCAATGACACAAAATGTCATTGATTGGCCTGTCGTAGAACATACCTCCAATGCTACAAAAGAAAAGCCCAAAAAGGCTACTACTACTACGAAAACAAATCCTGCGCCAAAACCGCAGGAGCCGAAAATTTTTCCAGTACAACAAATAGTACGTGGAGAAATAATAGGTGAGAATTCAACAGATGATGATTCCTCCCCTATACCTACACCTCCTACGTCAAAAGTGACGATAGAAGATGTAACTGATAAAGAGGATTCTTTAAACTGTTAATCCACAAAAGCGGACTAACAGTGGCCTCGAAAATTGACTCAAATGATATTGACATGTCGTCTCTCGACGACTACATATTTATAGGTGATGCTTTGGCATTCATGTGCGAAAAATATCGCAATCGTGATCAGAAGTTTCACACGTTCCCTCCATACGTGAGAGAACAACTCAGTGCTGATGATATTCTGAAAAATCTGAAACAAGCACAAATTACAGCTAAAAATGCTATTTTAAGTGTAGGTCAATATGAGTTAAATTTCTCAAAATTGTCAGTAGAACAAATTCAAGAAAAATCATAGCGATCTTGAATTACCTACTTACCGACCTACACATGGAATCAGTCGTAATTCTGTTTCCTATCATTAAACCATCAAATGTTGGTCAACATGGTGTCACTGCGAGTAAATATTACTCACTTCGACGAAAGTTCGAATGTTTTACAGCAGATGATAGAATTCAGTTTTGGGTACAACCATCTCTGCAATTTCTTCACTGTAAACAGCGCAAAGGTCGCAACGGTGACGTCATTCATGAACCTATAACCAGAAATAAAAACATCTTATCAGATGAAAGTAAATTTTATTTCTCAAAAGCTAACGGTAAATGGTATGCTAAATATTCATCATACAAATACATTCTACCAATGGTTATAGGTCATGCACAGCTTTGGAATCACATCAAAAGTTGTAACCCCCCAAAGTGTAAAGGTCAACTAAGGTCTTGGCATTTAACTATTCAAGATCAAATTGAACACGAAAATAAACGTATTCAAGAAAAGCAAAAATTGCTCAAAAGAAAATTCAGATCTTGAAACGAGACGCAAACAAAAGATTTTCGCTCAAGCCAGACCTACCTATCAAAAATGATAAACCTACTGTCAGTATTCCAGAAGAAATACATGACAATTTAATCAAAAATTCTGAATCAATAAATATTGATGACAAAACGTCAGATTGTGAAAAATGCAATCATAAAAACGACATTTTGTCAAAGAATTTTGCAAATGCTGATTCAAAATTAAAAAATTTTGAAAAATTAGTATCACTTTTAGAAAAACAAGTGAAGTTGGAGTCTTGTAACACTGACAAGGCTTCTACGCCCTAATTACACCAAATTTGAAATCAAATGTCATTTCTGAAAATATTGACACGCCTGAAGTCAAAACTGACATCCCGTGCAATGAAATCAAAATTGATTTACAAAATATTACCTACGATCACTCGTTAGATAAAAATCTAAATGAAGATGATCTAAGAAATTGCGAATTAATTGACGAAAATGGTCAAAAAATCGACCATATCGCAATGCTCCACGCGTTAGAAAACTCTAACGTGAAAAATATCAAAGAATTCAAAGAACTGCCTGAGTCAGTCAGAGCGCAGATCATATCCGAACACTCAGATGACGTGACGTGTGTAGTCCCGCTACAAGTCGGTGGTCTGCTGTTGACTACTCAGTTGGACACCGGAGCCTATCCAAACGTGATCTCTGAGCGAACCTTTGAGTATTTTTGGGACAAAAGACCGAATAAAATAAAATTTATTCAGTTACCCCGTGGTGTTTTGCTAAAACTAGCAAACCATGATGTAATTCGCACTTTAGGTATGATGGTATTATTTTCTGTCAAATTTGGGCCTCAAACATTACATATACCATTCTATGTAATTAATTCGGCTAACCCAGTTAGCATTATAGGACGACTTTCCATGCAAGAGTTGAAAATTCAACCCCTTATACTGGAAAGATATGCAACTTGTCAGTACAACGAGCATTACCCTCCTATCAAGTTAAATTTCTTGACAGCTGATGAATACTATGGTCAGCTGACGGTTCAAAGAATTGAACCAGACAAAGAAGATCACGATCTGGTCGTTGAATATATAAAACATTATTCGAACCCAGATAATTGGACTCCATTGGGACCTGAATTTCGGGACAACGGACCTGAAATTTTTACAGGCAAATGGAATCGCCAATGTGAAAAAATAGCTGAGGAGCATCCTGATTGGACAACTCCTAAACGATTAGAACAAATTCGTCAGCTAGTCCTTACCTTTAAAGACTGTTTTAGTATTTTCCCAGGCAGTTATAATGGCAAAATGTCTAAATTTGAATTCAAATCAGAAGAAGACAAAACGAAGAGTTGGCGAGGTGAAAAATATAAGCCACCTCGTAAAAAACTTGAACGAATGAGAAAAGCGGTTCAACTCATGCTACAACTGGGCTTGATTGAGCGCTCAAATTCTCCGTTCATCAACACTTCGTGTCCTGTAGAAAAGAAGGACGGCAGTATAAGATGGACTTTAGCATCAGATGAGCTAAATGAGAAACTTCTCCCAAATTATATTGAACCCCGCCCCTCGAATACATAATTATGGACGGAGAAGATGATGAAATATTCTCGACTCTGGACTTTGTTTGGGGATTCCTTCAAAGGATCCTGGACCCCGAATCACGGAAATACACAGCATTCCAATTCGAGGGGCAAGTGTACCAATTTACACGGGTGCCCTATGGAACAAATGTCTCCGCTGCCGCATTTATCGAAATGATAAATGAAGTCATTCCAGATAGGAAAGGAATACTAAAATACGTCGACGACATTTTACTTCGAGCTAAAAATTTCGAAGGAATGGTCGAACTGTTGATCTTCGTTCTGATAAAAATTAGAGAGGCAGGTTTAAAACTAAACCCTCGAAAAACAGAACTTTTCAGACTCGTACTGAACATCTTGGATTTGTTCTTGCCAAACAAGAGATTGGCAAACAAAACAAGAAAATAGAAAAATTTGACCAATTTGTACAAAAGCATACAAAAAATGGCAAATTTAAGCTCAAAAACTCAAAAGAAGTTTTAGCTTTAGTTGGATTAACTGGTCTGTATGCAAAATTCATACCCCAGTACCAACAAATTTTAACAGATTTATATGTCTTAACGTCCGATAAAATACCCTTCGAATGGGGCCCAAAACAGGATGAAGCTTTTCAAATATTAAGCGATGCCTATCATAAAGATTTTAAGTTGATGCCTCCACAATCTGGATACGATTTACATCTAGATACCATGCCGACAAATGACGCCATGAATGGATGTCTATATCAAATTATAGACGATCAACCGCGTATAGTAATGTACGCAAGCTACAAGTTTAAACCCCATCAGAAGGACTTTACAATTTTAGACATGGAAATGTACACGCTAGTTACCATGTTTAAAAAGTTAGGAATCTGGCTGTACGGCACACCCGTACACGTCAGATCAGATCTCCTTGCGTACGTAAATAAGTGCAAAAAGGATTTCGTCCTAACACACCGTAAAATTGCGGCTTGGATTTCCCTTTTACAGGGATTCGATATCAAATATGATATGCCAGCTCAAAAGAAGCTGTACGAACTGTCAGCTCCCGAATTGACAGTAACTAACTACCCCACCTCCCTTCCAGGTAAAGGGGCAAGTTATACTTCATTGCAAAAGTATGAAATTAATTTCACAGAAGCGATGACCAACACTTTGCTTGATTATCTCGATAATATTCACCTTTTCCAACCAGAAGATCAGATTATCAGACAAACGATGCTGATTTTGGAAACAGAAGTTCCAGAAGGTAATAAAAAATTGAGAAATCGCAAATCAGCAAAAGCAAAGAAATTTGAAATCATTACAGATGATAATGGTAACAAAATTCTATATCGAAAAAATAAAGATGGTAGTAAAGTTCCATACCTACCTAATACTTTATTTTACGATACTGTAGATTTTCTACACGATTCATATGGACATCTCGGAGCAAATAAATTGGAAATGATATTCAAAAGAATATATTTTCATCCAAATGCTTTGAAATACATAAAAGAAATTTCCACCGGATGTCTCGTATGTAAAGCCAATAAATTCTATGGCTATAATAAAAAATTAGAATATGCACAGATCGAAGCATATGCTATTGGCGATGTTTTATCCATTGACCTATTCGGACCTGTGGTAAACAAACAAGGTTTACCTAGGTACCTACTCGTCGCAAAAGACGTTTTTACCTCAAAAATATGGTTAAGACCAACTGTGACCATAAAAATGGCTCCAGTGGTCAAGGCAATGGAAGACATACTCCAGGACATACAATCAAAAGGCATTGTAATTAAAATCAATTACTGATAATGGTAAACAATTTATCAGTGATGATTGGAAAATGCTGTTGGCTAAATATGGGATTAAAGATTCTCATACCACAGTATATAATGCATGCAGTTCATTGGTCGAACGCAGCATGAAAACAATAGCTGAGCGTATTAGAGTTCGAATAAATACGAAACAAGATCCTAATACTCAGCATTATGGATGGCACAAATTCGTCAAAAGAGTCGAAGCTGAGATGAATAACTCACCAACCATCCATGGTTTTACCCCAAATGAGGCTTGGGGAATCGAAAATGAAATTTTCGAAAGACTCCCCTTGAAACCAGCGAAATTTAATTTCAAATACAATTTAAAACTTCTCATAGAACAAGAGAAGTTACATGAAGTTTCAGCTACCACAACAGAGGTACTCCTCAGCGAAAAAATGGAGGAAACTGACTTCATGTATGATAAAGATGGACTAGTCAGAGTCACAGCTGACGGTGCCTGCTCTGGAAATGGAAATCCAGGGGCAAAAGCTGGTATCGGAATATGCTTCAACTCGACTACTGAGAAAAATATCTCAGAAGAAATTTTCCATCCTAAATACCAAAGTACAAATAACTTGGCAGAATTAACAGCTATAAAAATGGCTCTTAAAATTCTAATTTTCAATGGGATAAAAGAGGCTAGAATTTTCTCTGATTCTCATTACGTGGTTAAATCCATCAACAAGACCTCAAAAGAAAAATGGATTTTGAACGGATGGAAAAATTCAGATAAAAAAACTGTACACCATGCCGATCTATTCCAAGAGGTACTTGAATTAATGACACATTTCAGAAAAATCGAAATAGTGCATTTATATAAGCTAGATAGCGATTATAATCACATATTGGCTGACATATTGGCAAAAAGTCAATTTATGCACCAATAGATGTGAGATTAAAATTGATGAGATGATTGAAAAACAAGCCATTGAAAACTTCATTCGCGAAAAAAGGAGAATCCAAAGGATCCATGATGAATATGCATTCAACAAAAGCCATGGAGATTCTCATCCGTTTGAAGAAGGCGACCTAATTTTACTGACTGAACATCGACAATCTAAATATTTTAAAGGTGTCAGCAGAAAATTTTTTGCCAAAAGAGCAGGTCCCTACCTCATCAAGAAAAACAAAAGCAAAACTGCTATATCGTGGTGCCATCAGATGAACCAAATGCCCACGGAAAAGTCGTAAACATTCGACAAATCACATTATTCATGTCAGTTCAGCAACAAAAGGATTTTGCTGAAAATCCATGTCTTCAATCTAAACTCAATCGAAAGACAATTGAGGAGAAGATCAAAGAATTCATCACTCTTCAAGATGCAGATGACCTTGATGATGATGTTTATGCTCGAGCTTCAATACCTTTAACTTACGAAGCTCAAAAAGCAGCCCGAGCTGAACGCATAAAAAGCGTTTAGAACGAGCAGAAAATCGAAATTCTGATAGTGAGCTAACTGGATCAGATTGCGAATACGAAATGGATTCCGATCTCGTATATGAAGATTCTTCAGATGATGAAATTACCATATGCAGATTACCATTAAGGCCAGATGAACCTCAACCATCTACCTCAGGCGTGAGACCAGAAGATTTTCACCAACCTGAAGTAATCGCAACTCCAGATACGCCACCTGACTCAATTCCAAATGAAATTGAAATTTCAGAAAACACTGAAAATATTCCCGAAGCTCCAGTCCCGAAAAAACGGGGTAGACCTCCAAAATTGAGAACTGAAGCTACTGAGGAACCTAAACCTCGCAAACCTAGAGGACGGCCTCCAAAAGATTCGTCAAATGTTACGACTCGACGGAAGAAAAAGACTAAAAAGAAGAAGAAGAACAAACGACTTCCTCAAAACCCCCCAACCGTCGAAGACCCCTCCGTCCCTAAGCGTGGCCCAGGTAGACCACGTAAAAATCCTTTACCACCTGATTTGCAAAAGTTAGATCAGGAAATTAGAACTCGGACAGGGGCAAAATACCCTGAATTAAAAATTCGAGCTTTCACCTATCTCATAAATAGAGGTAGAAGAACGAACTCTGCTGATGTGAGAATTGCAAAAGAACATAATATTCCCATCAGAGAAGTTCAAAGCAACAAAAAGCGTAGAGTACCGCTTCAAGTTGCTATGCTCAAATTTATTCACGATTATACTCCTACGAATTCAAAAGAATTCACGAAAATTTCCCCGGAGTTGAATAAATTGCATAACCCCCCTGACAAGGTTTCGAATACCACCCAAATGACAGTGAAAAATCCGAACCAGTCAAGTTTCGATGCGAAAGGGGCAAAAGATACCCATCAAGTCGAAACTAACGAGAATAAAACGTTTGAAAAATCAAACGAGTCAAATAACAGTGAGATAGGTACAAAAGAAACCTACCTACCTGTTACGACTACGCAGAATTCTCAAAATAATATTCCAAGTCTAACCACAAAAGCGTTAGAAATATTCAATTCGTGTAGTACGAACTTGATAGGTACAAATGATACCAAAATACATGAAATTTCTATTCCCAATACAAAAGAATTGGAATTAGAAATGCAGAAGAAAAAGTTAATAGGTTCAGAAAAATCTAACCTACCCAACACGTCTGTACAAAATAAAAATGTCGATTTGCTGAGTACAAACGATATTCAACAAGTTCACATTGCAAATCAGGTAGATAAAATACCTAAAAATAGAACTACTCTAATGACAAAAGCGTTAGAAGTTTTCGATTCATGTAATGCAGACTTGGTAGGTCCAAAAGAAACCCAACAACCATCTGCAGATAACAAACAAATAGGTAACCCGATAAATATCGAGTCGATGCAAGAAAATATTCGTAAAATGAATACACGCATCCTTAACCGGTCGATAGGTTACCTACCCAAATGAGTAGGTATACCAAAACCCTCGATCGGACGAACGAATTCTCAGAAATAAGAGATAAGCAATACAAAAGATTTTGCGTTTCAACCGATCCAATACTCAAACGTGTTGTATATGTGAGCTCGTGTGTGTGTGGTGGTAAGCGATACGTCGCCTCCAGCTACGCAGACGATCCTCATTATTCAACTTGTCATTGGTGGTGAAACGTCGTTCGTGTGGATATCTAATAAAATATTGCTTGCTATGATTTCGCGTCTTTTTCGCAATTGCGGTTAAAAGTGAAATTGTGAGTGCAAGTTCGCGAATAATTGCGGTGTTTTTTCGTAATTAGTGTTTGTTCCAGCACTATTTAAAATACGATTGATTCGAAATACTTCAAATGTAAGTACAATTTTCACTTTTTATGATAACGTGTTTTCAAATGTAAAAAGCATGCTTTGATTGCATCATACTAAAAAATGTATGTAATTTTCAGTGAATTTTGTCCAAAATTTTTTCATTTTCGTATGGAACCAGAAGCTAAGAAATCTAGGACAGAAGATCCAGAAACCGACCACTACGTGGTAACCGTTACTCGAATTGTACAGAGGTATTTATCATAGTTTTTAAATATTAACTAGTGATTTTGCTTTCAATAATCAAATGCTTTGTTTAGTTTAATTCGAGCCGGAGCTCTCGTCGCCGATGAAACCGGACATTATTATTTGAATACGAGTAGCTCCAACCCAAATCGCGGTCACGGATTTACCAGCTTCCCCGTAAATAAGGGCGACGAAAAATCAGAGCCAGAAGACTCTTCGAAAAAATAATTCAAAAGGTATTTATGATACATTGATTAGCAATTTTCGTTCATGTGTTTTTTCGGTGCTTTTTTCTTGCGTTAACTTTCAATCAAAAGATATCATTACTCGAAAGTGTATGAAATATCACATGTACTCGTACGTGAAATATTTCATATGCCATTCGATTATGGTAGCTTTTGGCTGGCTGTTATCAAAATGGAAGCTTTGTAATTGTTTTTGCGAAATATATTCGATAGTTTTCGTACTCGTACGAATTTTATTACTTGTATTTATCCAGAAGTGATTACATTTAGCTAGTTTTACCGAAAGAATATCGAATGAAAGTACCTTTTCAATTTGTATTCTAATTCAGATGTAATTATTTTTTCCAGAATTAAAACTGTATGATCCGTGGCTGGAAGCCGGAACTGTTCAACTGGTCAGAAGAAATTGAAAAAGACCAAATGACGTCTAGATTCAACCTTGAACAGGCCCGCTGCGACGTAGAAAAAGTGAGTGAATAATTGCAACTTTTCTTCTACTTTTTATTTCATAAATCTGAAACACGAAAATAGTGATTTTTAGATTAGGATATTGTAAATAAATATTACGATGTCGAAAAAATCAGATCGTGCTAGCGGTAGTGGCTTGAGTTCGAGAAAAATTTCGAATATCAAGCCGAAAAATGAATCAATCTCTGAATCAAATGTTTCAGAAATTGATAACGATTGTGACAAAAGAATCACACGAGCTATGGTAAATAAAACTGTCATAAAAACTCGTAAACCACTACCAACTGCACGTAAAAGTACTGCTAAATTTACGCGTACAATTAATAACCAACCAGAAGTATTGGTTCCTAAATTAGATTCGTATACTAATTTATTTTCTACCGTTTTACAGGGCGGTGCGTTATGTATGCCGATGGCAGTTTGCACATCGTGTAAAATCACGATTTCGCTCAACGGACCTCATCACAAAAAGTCAGACGGTGATGATGAAATCTTACGTAATGCCTGTGGTCATATTTATCATAAGTCGTGTATTTTAAATATGTTCGTCTCAAAAGTCGACGAACATAATAAAACTATACCGCCGCCTGATAACGCTTTTTGCATAGCTCCCAAATGCGAGCTAAATTTAATTTCTACACCTGAGAAGAAAAATATTCTCAAATTTGACTCGGTAAAATATGCGCTTTATGGTAAAATTACCATAGCCGACGGCCCCCAGTTACAAAAGGAACTGGACATGTTATATGAAGAGAACGATAAATACCGTTCGCAAGTACAGTCGATGACAAATACCATCGCAGCTTTGACTTCTTTAAATAATGAACTCACTGCTAATTTATCGCTCGAAAAAGATAAAGCTAATATGGCCAATTTGAGGATCAATGCTCTTGAAACATTGAACATGATTCCTCCAGGTGAAGAAATATCGCTCGCTGAAATTCAAAAACAAAAGATTTTGACATCTCAGCAAAATTTATCACAAGAAGGTAGATCTCCTTTAAGCCGGCTTTACCCCTCAACGTCTTCGACTTTAAATACTGTTGAATTTCCATTGGCATCCGGCTCAAAAGTGCCTTCTCACCAAAATACTTCATCGAATACTGGCTCAAATGCGCCGACGATGAATGTTGAAAATCAAAAAATGGACACAGATGATGTCCATGATAATCAACAAAGACAAGCGGCTTTGGCCCAAATGCCGCCAACAAACCAAAATATGGTTCAAAATTTACCACAATTAGGAAACCCTGTCATGCCAGCGTTAGAACAGGCGCCGCATATGCAACCGATGCAAATGAACATCGTTCAAAGACAGGAACCGCCGCAGATCAATGCAAATGATTTGATCTTACGTCAACTCGATCAACAACAAGCTAACGAAGTAGTTGCTGATCAGGATGCCTTTGCACAACCCGAGCAACCGCCACCTCGACAGCAACGGCAAAATAGACCTGCTGCTAATCGAGGCAGAGGAGCCGCCGGTGCCGCTCGAGGAGCAAATCGAAATCTTGCGCAGCAGCGGATACAGCGTCCAGCTGCGCGAGGAAATGTACCAGCGAATAGAGCAGGTATAAATCAACCTGGTGCCGTTGCAAATGCCAACGTGCAAGGAGGAGGAGAGGTAGCTGCGGCCGCGGCAAATGCTCCGCCGCCCCCACCACCCATCGACGATGCCGCCGACCTTTCTCCCTTTATTCGCCAGAATATGCTCATCGGTCCCCTTTGTGTTGTCTTAGATGACAACCATGCCGGTCTCGAACTAAATACGTTCGTATTCGTAGGAAACGGAGTCCTTCTTGATATCGCCGAAAATACCCTTGCGCATTACGAAAGAGATGCGCAAGGTATTACCAATTCGCCTTTCTTCAACAGAAGTTTGACTTTGGGCGATATGATATTATATTTCAGAAGTAATATGATGTCATATTCGGTGGCGATTTGTATTGGCGAACGCGAGACGGAGACAGATGGCCTCTCTCGCGAAAACGCTGAGCGATTAGTAGCGACTTTAATGCACGCCGCGTACGATGCAGGCATCAGACGTATGCTAGTATTGCACCCGACTAGATATTCGGGTGAGCGACGTGCCAGAGCGATATTAGCAGAAGTCTTTTCAATTTACGTCCACCCTCCCGCCGGTACGCCGGACATAAGTATATATATTATGAATAGGGAGGTGGACAACATCGTTCAACAACACGCTGGTGCGATGGAATTATCTGACAACAGATACAGATACCCATCTTCGATCACAGACGCGATCCTCCATGAAATGAACAGACGAACATTTACATGGCACCAGTCTAGAAGCTGTCGCAAAGCGCACCGTCGATGAGAATAATGCACAAATGAGCATATTAGTCAAATTCGAAAAAAATTCGAAAAACATCTAGTACCGTCCACTTAAAAAGTCACAAAAGAGACAAAAATCGAAGTATGATTTTTATTTTTGTCGTAATTTTTCTCAAAAGTTAGAAGTAATAATTTTTTAGTTTTTATTTTGATCAGAAGTATCAATTTTTATTTCGGTTTAAGCCCTCAAGTCTGAGTAGTTTTTAGTTTTTTACCTAGAATTTAAGAGAAATTAATTATTTTTATTTTTTCGTGATATATTTTAAGAAAAAATTCTGAATCTCAAATGTGATTCAGAATGCGGGTATTTAGTTTTAATTTTCGTTCCTACTATTAAGATTTTCGTTTTCGTTTTTATTAATTATAAGAAACAAACGTCATAAATAAGACAACCTTGTAAATTTCTCAATAAAAATATGAGTATTTGATATCGATTTTTTCTTAATAAAATATAAGAAAAATATGGTAATAAAACAAAGGTATTTTATTCTACGATACAAATAATTTACAAGCAAGTACAAATATTCCTCGACCAGCGAGAATACATAAAAAAGTATTTACCAAAAGATTTTGCAGCATTAGTGTTTTTAGTTCACGTTTCCATGGATACCCTGGCTCATCAAGAATCAAGCATCACGTAAGTATTCAACCTACGAACAAAAGAAACGACGAATTAAACATCTGGTGTTGGTAAATATGAAAATAAAGTGAATTATGACTAGAACATGTTATAATATCACAGACAATTTACTCATAAAACTGAGTAATTAAATAAATATATGAAACGTTTAAAAACAACGTTAATATAAAAAGGATACAATCCTATACTGCTGTTTTCCAAATCTGAAAACAGAAAAACAGAAGACGACTCGAAATTAATTCAAAAGCAATTAATAAAATTTCAAAAGTATTTACAAATGAAATACAACCAATTCAGGAATTTTTCCAGTACTCCAGGTTCATAGTACGTCTTAACAACGGCCACTGAGCACTGGATGGGGCTCGCTTGTCCTTTAATTAGGATAGTGTTTGGTACGCACTACGTCCCCGCCAGATCATGTGATTGCCGCAGATGGTTTTGTACGGCTATTGTTTCTGTGAATATCTGCGAATTTTTTCCGACCTAAAAAATAAAAATTGAATTAAAAAATTCAATTTAAAATCACCATAATTACGAAAAATCGTAATTAAAAATCAAAAGATTCAAATACGTACTCAGTATGTAAACAAATGAATTTGCATACCTGAAAATAAAATTAAAACAAATGATTTTAATCACAGGTCATATTTATTTACGTTCGACTAGGTAATTTGAACCTAGATGAATTTATACTCACTTTTACCAGTTGGCTTGTACAATATGCGACTTCGGTTAAATATTTTGAGCAGCCAAATGGAAATTGTAAAAATGTATCAATTTCTCATGCATTCGGCCAATTTGAGTCAAATTGTGTCGATTGTAGCGAAAAATTTGATACATGAGTACAGCATCAACGGTTTGGTATCTGAAAAAAGTAGACGTCGAACATTTTAGTTTTTTGAATACCTGTACAAAAGAAAAAATTCTTTTGAAATAAACGTACGTACTTGGTGATTTTTTGAAAATAGATATCCAGAAGTGATATTCAAATTCGAGTCTATACTGTTTTGAAAAACCACACCAGCAGCTAAAAATTGCTGAAACAAATGAAAATTAAACAAACGATTAATTTTCAAATAAATGAACAAAAGTTCAGTGATCGCTTGAAAAATCAATACGTACTTGAAGAACGTCAGCAGCTTCAAGATGGATTCACCGGCTGACGATGTACTATTGATTCCAGTGACCATGGGACCTGAAACACGTAAGAATAATACATGATTAAATATTCATGTTTCAATTATTTTATTTACGCTTACTAACCGTAACACTTAGCACCAGATAGTGCTTTTTACTAAAGTCTTTGTCTTTTGAGAACAGCGCTGCTCATCGTTTGGTCGAAGAGGTCGGGCTGGGCCCCCTCTGGTATTCGTTCACAACAAATGATATGTCACGGATATTGGAATATCTACAATTATAAAATTAAGAATAATTTTAGACTTTAAACTTTCATTTTTTAATAAAAGTGTTTTTCTTTTTCAAATGTTGTAAATAAGTATAAGATAGTTTACCTTATTTATTTATTCGATCTTTTGATCATTTTTGTAATATTTCTCTTTGCCGTGCATTTTTTCTTTTCATTTTGTTGTTGTTTGTGTTTGTTCTGTTACAGGTTCTTATTTTTAATTTTAATTTTAATTTTTTATTCAAAATGTACCACGACTACGAGACAAAAGATCTCAAAGGCAGTCAGCAGTCTGCTACCACTCAAAAGTGTGGGGGCAGTGGATACCCTTGGGTGTGTGTGATATTTTCACCCGCGAGAAGGTATGTTCTTTCACTCTTTTCTGTGGGTAGCTTCGGCTGTCCACCGAGAAGTATGAAGGGGCAGATGTCGCGGTGGGAATATCTCACTCCCCCAGGTGGTAGCACTGGGACGCCAGAAGAACGTCAGGTACGTGGCTAAAACCCACGTACCAAGTCGTCAGTACATTGATGATACTCGGAGTAGTACATTGAGAGTACTCCATGTTACCTAACTAGCTAACCGATGTGTTAAAGTAACTGTTTTATTTGCCTACTTTGATGTAGAGAATATACCTTTGAACAAGTGAAATGTGTTAGCCATTTTATCGTGTTTATGACTTAATCTTCGGCACCCGGAGCCCGTTACCGGAGATATATACTTGGCAAGCGGCAAGATCGACAGACCTATGTCCTACCACCAGAGTAGGGCATAGGATCTTTCTCTTACAACGAAAAAGAAAAGAAAAAAATAGAATTCAGTTTTTGGTTTCGTTTCAGTTTACCCGACTCAGTCGTTTCCAGCCCTATCGACAAAACTGCAACATTTCATTCACTCAATCAAATACCTATGATATATGTTAGGAACAGTGACGTACCGAAGGCATTTTCCAAGGGGGGGGGGAGGGAGGTCTCATGAAAATCCCAACTCGAATTCATGAAATTCCCAACTCAAAATGGATGCAACTTGAAATACCAAAACAATTTTATGAAGAATGAGTAAAAAGGAACCTTTTTTGGCGCTATCGCTTCAAATAATGCACATAAATATGACTTAATTTATGCCCGAGCGAAGCGAGGGTGAAGCTTTGAAAAAAAAAAAAATTTAATGCCTAAAAAAGCCATTTTTTCTTATTTTAAGGCTTTCAAAATTCTTATTTGATGTAATTTGTGAGAGGGGGGGGGGTAAGAATGTAGCCATTAGATATTCACAATCAATGGTGTTGAAAGCTTTTTTGGGAACGTAAAAATTGAGAATAAAAAACACAGAGTACCTATCAGATCATAAGTATTTTCAGGGGAATGAATAAAAGGAGCCTTCTTCAACACTGTTGTTACTTGAAATAGTTTGTTGGATTATGAATTTGTTCATTAGGTATATGTAGATTGTAGATACTGTACTCGCAGATACGAGAGGACAGAGGAACAATAATACAGTCGACGCGACGCGACGGTATTTGCGAGATTGGATGTTTTCCAAAAAACAACACGTTGGAAAACATTTACCGACTCGTGTAATTCGTATAACTTACTGTTAGACGAGAAAAGATGAAGACGAAATTGTAAAATTGTAATTTCGCCAACCTTTTTATGAAATTATATGTACTTAGGTGTATAGATTTATTTTTGGTCATAGTGGTGCCCGTTTTAATAGTCTGTACCTACCTATCTATGTACTTATATTGTAGGTATAGTCATTGTGGTGCTCGTTTTTGACGTTGTGGTGCCCAATTTCCGTACACCAGTCGCACAATGTCATTAATGTTGCATTTGATGATTTTGCAGGGGTTAAATATATGAAAAATGATGCCACTCTGACCATAGACGACTAACGTAAGAATACTTATATGTATAGTAGGTATACCATATACGAGTATGGTACCTCTACCTATGTACCTACATATGTAATGTACCCATGCGTTACGCCTAATCTGAATTAGGTAGGCAATAAATTTAGAGAAAATTTCATGATTTAGGCAACGTTGATTTCAAGCATTGAAACGATTGTGAATGCAGCAGTTCAAGTCTGCTTAGTCTGCAATGCGAATTATGAATAAAGGTAAGTAACCTATTGAATGAAACGATAAGAGGTACCTATGCTGGATCTGTCGTTTCCGGTCGTTTCTTTGGAAAATTTTAAACGTACGTACTGAAATTACCTCACAGACTCAATTTTTTTCATTTCGGAAAAACGACAAAAAAAAACCTACCATTTTTGGGTATGTTGGATCCGTCGTTTCCTGTCGTTTCTTTGAAAAACGATAGTTTGAAAAATTCTGAACACACTGAAATTATGTGATGATGTTGCAATAAGAAGAAAATCTGCGTAATTTCAACTTTCATCGATTGTGTACCTCATTTCAATGACTGAAATCAAATCAACGTTGATTTCAGTGTGTTCATAATTTTTCAAACTGTCGTTTTTCAAAGAAACGACAGGAAACGACGGATCCAACATACCTGAAAAATTATCGTTTTTTATCGTTTTTCCAAAATGAAAAAAATTGAGTCGTTGAGGTAATTTCAGGTATGTTTATAAATTTTTCAAAGAAATGACCGAAGACGACAGATCCAGCAAACCTCTAATCTTTTCATTCAATAGGTTACCTCCATTCATAATTCACATTTCACATCATAGCCGTCGGTCGTCTTGGTGTAGCGGGTGTAGCGTCGCTACACTCGGGAAAATGAAGACGCGGACGTAGCTATGTGAAAAATGTCTGTTTTGGACATTAAAAAAATCCTATTTTTTCACGACTTGGGCCTCGCTTCGCTCGGGCATGAATGAAATTGTAATTACTTACCTTAGGTATATACCTAAACTATGTAACGCTGAAGTGCGAAAGAGGTTCTTTTTACACTCTCTTCCGCACCACCCCCAAAAACACTTTGGTTTTTGTCTTTGTACCCATTTTGCACCCCCTCCCCCTCCCCCTCCCCCCACCAAAAACCACTAGTTCTGACCCCTCCCTTTCAGAGGTTTCTGGCTACGCCATTGACGCCAATTTTCAAGTTTTAATTTTACATTTTCACGAAAATAACATTTTCCATGACATACTTGAGAATTTGTAAGTTTTTTTTTCGCTACACCCGGGAAAAATTCAAGTCGCCGGCTCTGATTCACATTATCACATTACGCTGCGCATTCCCAATCATTTCAATGCTTGAAATCAACGTTGCCTAAATCATGACATTTTCTCTAAATTTATTGCCTAATTCATGAAATAGGCAATTACATGGATTATTCACCCGTAACCCTACAATGTCAGCCAAAGTTCATAATTATAATAGGTAGGTAAGGTACTCAAAAATTTCAAATTCTTCTCATTTCTTTCCTCATTAAGTAACTGATCAAAATTCTGAAAGTAGATTCGTTTTCAGCTATACAAAATAATTCATCTTGATAAAAAAAATCAGACTCACGGAGGAAAATTTTTGGAAAACAAAAATTCAAAATGTACCTACTGAAGTCATTACACTTTTTGGAAGTGTTCCAGTCAAAAAATGGCTGGATTTGAATAACAAATTTTTGGTACCGAAATTGTTTGCTTTGATAAATAAAACAACTAAAAAATGATTGGCCAAAGTTCACACTGTGCATACCTAAATCGGATATAGAAACAAAAATTCCGACCTGTTTTCCCTTCTACAAATCGCCACTTACCTACGTTAGATAGAGGGCCTGTGTTCATCCTCGCGCGTCACGCCTTAATTTCTAAAAGATTCGGAAACAGGTGGCTGACTTCGTAGGTATGTAGAATTAACCCAGGAAAAGTCAGCCACGGCTGACATGTAAGGTAGCTGACTTTATGTAGGTATGTAGAACTAACCCACAAAATGGCTGACATGTTCGGATATTATTAGGTAGGTACTATCACTAGGTACCTATCTGTATTCTGTATAATTAGGCAGGGTTCCGACGATTCATCAAAAAAAAAAAAAAAGTATTGATTCACGATTCATTCTAATTTTTATGACGAATCACGAGATCACGACTCATACAATTCATTTTCTTGAAAAAGGAATCGATTCACGATTCATTTTTCGATTCATAGCGGTTCAACTGAAATCACAGAATTTCCAATGCGAATGAACTTCAAGACGGTAATGACCGAACATTTATTACATTTTTTATTGAAAACGATGAAAACGACTAAAACGAGTAAGGATTACATATAGCATAATATAGCGATATACCTAGCTGAATGAGTTGAAAAAAATTCGCGTTACAATAGAATACAAACTTATTTGACTTTTGATCCGTCAAAATGAGTCGTCTTAAAAATATGAATCGATTCATCGATTCACAATTCATGATATCATGATACTAGCTTAAAACGATTCATGATTCACGATTCATTCGTGAAAAATGAATCGTTCGGAACCCTGTAATTAGGTATACCTATATATGTATTATTATACGTATATCTACTTGCGTGGTTCATGTACACTTGAAAGGTACCTTACCTACGCAGGCGCAGGATGTAACAAATTTGTTGGGCAAAAATATTGGCTTATACTTATACTGACCTTTTGGAATGACTTTTGGCATGACTTTTTCGAGTCTACCCCTCCCTTCAGCACAAAAATCGCGATACATCAAGCAAGGGCGACACGCTGCTGTAGTCGTATTTACTAGGTAGGTGGTACCCTATCTACCATCATATCATTACTATGTCACGTATCACGTATACCTAACTACACTCTCTCAATTTAAAACAGTCAAAATTGACTGATTTTTAAATCGACAAAATTGAGTCATTGTTGCGGGATAGATGAAAAAATTTTCTTCACTGAATCGGTAAAAATAAAATTTTACAGATTGAATCATTGAATTCTGACATCTGACTTATTCCGATAGAAACTGAGGAGATGAGCGGATTGCCTATACCCCTGTGTCGTGATGCTACGTCGGAAGCATGTATCAGTGTTGCCAGTTGTGGCGATTCATCACCAAGCTGACAACACTAGAAAACACTGATACGAAAATTACGTCGTTGTTGCGTTGTTGTACATATTTATTCTTCATTCTTGGACGTAATAGCTTCACGGCGCGGGTATAGGCAATCCGCTCATCTTCTCAGTCTCTGTCTGTCGATTGATTATTATTACTGATGCAATGATGAAAATTCACTTTTTGAATCAGTAAGTTTTCACCGATTGCCAGTACAATGTCACCGATTAATACCGATCAACAGGAGAATGAGCGGAATTCGAATTCGACTGATTATCAGTGAGCAGTGACTTGATTTTCTCGAGTTCATGAGTAAATTTTGGCATTTTTTGGCTGATTCAAATTTAGAGAGCACGCGCAAACACAAATTCGAATAGATTCCTACGGGCGCGACGCGGCGCGGCCGCGCGAGTGAAAAGTGGATAGCGCAGTTGTGGAAGTGCAGTGCGGTGCAGTGCGGTGCGGTGCGGTGTATTCTTCGATTCGTTAACAGCGTGGGCGAGTTGCGTTAATTAAATGTAATTTATTGTCGTTTTACGCGTTCACCAACTCGATGATTATATGGTTAGGGTGATGAGATAAGTATGTGACGCGACATCGCATCTGTCGCAATTAAACGACGGCAATTGGCATCAACAAAACGACGCGACGCAATGCGACGAATCGACGATAACCTGATAAAGATACTGTAAGTAGGCAGGTAGGTATAGGTACACACACACACACACACACACACAGAGAAATATTTGTATATCGATGTGTAGTCGTCTTAATATAGTACTTAGGTAGGTAGGTATACGTATAGGTATAGAGGTAGAGGTAGAGGTACTCGTCCTAAACGACGATTACCGGTAAATGGTTCGACTGCAGGTACGTCATTATAACGCGAACCCGAACGCGCGCGCCTTCCAATAATAAAAATACGAATAAAATTAAGAAATGAACATAAAAAAGTAATTTATTTAAATTACTTTCGCGTATTGTTCAACTCGATAATCTTGTTACAAGCATGCAGCAGGTACATATAGGTAGGTATAGGTAGAGGTACCACAAATATACAATACATATCGTACATGTAGAATTGTAGAATGTATGTAGGTATAGGTAGAGGTACCAGGTATCTAAGGTGTAACCTACATTATGTATGTACATGTGCACGTGCACGTGCACGTGCACATAAAACCTAACTCAAAATACACTCTCTTGCGTTCTAGCTCTGTGCACTATACTCACATTCACATTCACATTCACATTCACATTCACATTCACATTCACATACATAGCTTTGTAGGTCTAGGTATGGTACACGGTACAGTATGTCATGTACCTACTACCTACTGTATAGCTATTCGCTACATAGTATTATACCTAGATATACAGTGATGAATACCTATTACCATACATACCTACCTTTTGTGCTGTAGGCTCACAGCCGGCGAGAGGAAATGCGAGCCTGCGCCTAGCGCCTGGTACAAAGTTTTTTTGCGCGGGCCCCTTTTTTCTTTAACACATTATTCAAGCCATCTTCATTTCTCAAATAAACTTGAGCAATGAGCTGAAGTGACATTTGGAAACAAGAAGGAAGAATTTTTCCATTCTTTAAAACATGTCAAAGGGCGAAAATTTTTGGTGAAAGTTTGGAAAAATCAAAATTTTGCTCATTTTTCACGTTTCTTTAAAACAGCGACTTTTCACTGTTCTTTCAGTTAAAATTATCGATTTTTTTTTTTATTTTTGAGAAATTGAAAATTAATTGAAAAAACAGATTTTCGACGGAAAAGTTAATGAAAAATTATTAATTTTTCAACATAACGACCAAAAAACCTGTCCATGCGAAACGAGGTCGAAAAGTTTTCCAAAAACACTGTTTGAAGAGCGAAAAACGCACCTTTTTTTTACACTGTTGTAGGTAAGGTCAAGTGGGGTGAATGCAAATGTATCTAAAAATTGAATCTATTTTGTGACACTCTTCTTCGTTTTACTCTGTAACCATAAAAGCTAGGTAATTGATTGAAATTTTTTACATGTGTCAATGGGTGCGTATGAGGACATGAGAAGTATTATGGCGGGTTGTTTTCGTCGATTCGATACATAATTCATTCAAAATTTATAGCTGTCCGCTGTCGTTTACATTTGCACCCCTCATTTTTACATTTACCCCACTATGGTGAGGTAAATGTAAATACATGCATTGTGCACCATAAAAAACCCAACTACCGAGTTTTCTTAGGTACCCATAGTACGTCCAGCAGGCCCAATTATGTAAACGGTACATTCGTAGTTTGTACCTGAAGACACCTCGTTTTTCTGGTAAAATTTAAAAATTTCGGAAATTCAAGCGATGCTCTGTCAAAATTTTCGATAACGTACGTATTTGCCCCAGTGCAGAAATGGCAGAAATTATTGCATTTTCAGCCTAATAGGTGCATATCGACCCACTAATTCTAAAAGTGTCCACAAGTGCTGATTTTATTTTTTTTTTACAGCAAGCCAAAAATCCAAAAAACGTAACAAAATTCACATTGCGCTTATGGACATTCCACAGTACTCATCTCGATGAAGTTTCAATTATTTTGGATTATTCTGAATTTTTATCGATGCAGTTTGACTTACGAAATCCGAAACAGGAAACACTCAAAATCTCAATTTGGAAAAAAAAAAAGGGCACGTAGACACTTTTAGAATTAATGGGTCGATACGAAAGATGGAATTGTTCGCGTACGGTAGCCCGGCCGGCCTGGGCCAAAGTTACCTTCTTTTGTACAATAGAAAATTTCACAACAAACTGAAATAGGCAGGCAGTCTCTCATGCTCGCTCTATCTCTTTCTGAATCAAGGGATCCTTACTATCCTTATACTATAAACTCGACACTATCCTTTGTTAATACCTACTGTTATAAACTCGTGAATGGTATCCTACTTTGTAATACTCCATCCTTGTTATTAATGAATTAAGTAAGTATCTATTATACTATTATTATCAACGCGTTAACCCGATGGCAATGAGTATAATTATGTATTGCATTCGCAATAATAATTATGACACGCGACGTTTTAAAAACCTTATCCTAGGTATGTAAATTAGCGATAAATAATTATTTGTATATAAATATATTCCGAAATAAAATATAAAAAAAAAAAAAAAAAAAAAAGGTGGGTAGGTAGGTAGGTGATATTTTACGAATAATTGGTACAATAACGGTCTCTAGTACACTGAGTGGCGTGAGCAGGAAGCCGCGCCGGCGCCGGACTGTAATTTTTTACTTTGTGAAGTTTGGAGGAATAAAAAGGAGTCACAAAATTCCCCGGAAATTTTAGAGTGGTCTCAAGAAATGCAAAATTATATGTACGACACGAGCAAACGCTATCAACCCTATAGTCCTGAAAGTGGTAAAAGAAAAAAAATTGAAAAATTACATACAAATATGTTATAAAAACGATGCCTGAGCCTGACGGGGCCTGCCCTCCACTGGAAAAAATGCTGGTCCCTGCTTGGCTCCAAAAAAATTTTCTGAGGTATTTAAAAATTATAATTTTTTCTGAACTTCGCTCGGGCATGAATAAGTTTGCTGTTCTATGATGCATTTGAGGCAAACAAATACAAAAGAAAGCTCCTTTTTAACCCGCTCCCCCCCCCAACCCTCCCTCTTTGAAATCCTTCTGGAATTTCAAGTATTTCATACCCAGACCCACTTGTAAGTTGTAGGTACGTATACCTACACTTTCAAAAATGTTTCCGACGCCACTGGATACTTGCATTTTTAGCCACTGAAAAAAGTTACCCCCTTCCGATACTTCGAAAACACCAAAAAAAAGTTGTTCAATACATGGCCATTTTTGTACCTTGATTTACCTAGGTATATGTAACAACAAATGTGTTTTACCTGAATTGGAGCCTTCGTTGTGATTGTGGTGGTGGTGATGATGGTGCAAACTGGTGGTATTAGAGGCGTTGTTGTTATTTCCGGCGCTGCCGCTACTATTACAATTACTACTGCTAATGATGGTGGTATTACTATTGTTGTTGGTACTGCTACTATTGTTGTTGTTGTTGTTGTTGTTGTTACAACTGCTATTATTGTTGTTGCTGCTGCTGCCGTTGCTATTGCTATTATTATTATTATTGTTGTTGTTGTTGTTATTGCTGCTGCTGTTGTTGTTGTTGTTGTTGCTGCTGCTGCTGTTGCTGCTGTTGTTATTATTACTATTGCTATTGTTGTTGTTGTTGTTGTTATTGGTAATACTGTTGTTGTTGTTGTTGTTTTCATTATTCGACGATTTCGATGAAAGTTCTTCGTGGTCTTCTTTACAAAATAATCCGTCATCCCGTAACGCAAATTCTTCGCCGGGCATTAACGGTTTTTGGCAAGCGTTACATTTGAAACATCCCAAGTGATATATTTTCGTTCTAGCCCTCATCACAACGTCGGTTTTGTTAAAACTTAAGCTACATTTATCACATTTGGTACCGAATAATCTGAAACAAACGAGCCGCAAAATTGAATTAGATTACCTATTTCAGTTGTCAATAGTCAATAGGTGACTGGTGGATGCAGTGGCGCAACCAGAACTTCTTTTTGGAGGGGGAGAGAATTCATGAGAATATCGATGTTGAAAATTCCCTCAAAGACCTTTTACGCTTTTAGATTACTCCCCTGAGGCCTAAATTTTCTCGGCCCGGCTCCAAGGGGGGGGGGAGAGGAGTCAATCTACTTTCATGGAATATTGAGATTTTTTCCCCTTCAAATCATAAACGTGAATTTTATTCAAAACGACAGAGTACAAAGAGCATTAAAAAACAAATGAAAGTGAATTTTTCAAGGAGGAACACCTCATTTGGGTAAAATGAAGGGAGAACCGAGTGAATTCGAGTTTTTTCCATCCATACCAGCATACCACCCTCTCAGTCTCATCTTAAAACTCGTTTTGGTTGATTTACAGCAGTAGGTAATTTTGAAAATGTGCTGGTTTTCGCCTCCGCGAACAAGCAAAACAGCGAAATTCTTGGAAAATTGAGGTCCTCGAAGATATAAATCCGAAAAATTGCCTCCTTGTGACTTTTCTCCATTCTCCAAACTCAAGATAGGTATACGTATTCGAGGACACTAATTTTCATAGAATTTCATTGTTTCGGTGGTTCGGAGGTGAAAAGCAACACATTTTTAAAACCACTACCTTAAATCGACCCGAGATTTTTTTGGGAGGGGGGGGCTTTAGCCCCTTAGCGCCCCCCCGGTTGCGCCACTGGATGGATGGTGCGATGGTGGGTAATGTGGCCAGGCCAGAAGCTAGAAACGCAAGTACCTACTACCTACTGATGTTGGACGCCAAAGCCAAAGGACTAAAATGTGCATCTAGATACTATCTATAACCATGTCCTGCTTAGCTCCAAATGGGTGAGGAGCCTGGCAGGTAATACCTACCCTGTGCAAAGGGAGGTAATGCATAGAATAAATATGGAACAGTCTTCTAGATACGTGCACGGGAGTACAAGACCACGAATAGGTACGTTAGTACGCGTGTAATGAATTATGCGCATTTATGTTACATACTGTACACTTGAAGGTCCCGATGCCATGAAATTTTTTAAAAACGCCAGATATTTTAGGAAAATAAAGAAAATTCTTGAGCCCAAGCAAAACGAACGAGGGTAAAAATAAGTAGTTAGATACGTGGGGTGCCTAGGTATGCCTAATTGCCTACCTATAATACCTATACCTTCGTAGGTACACACATGAATTAAAGCTACCTACCAATAATTGAGAGTTTTAAATTTAATTACATTTTTTTTTTTTTTTTTCAATAATTGAATTGAACCTAACACGTTGCGTTCGGCGTTACCTCGTTGGGTAGGTGAATGAAAAACAAAAATCGTCCGCACAAAACAGGTATGGTAGGTATCTACGAAAATGAAAAAATCATTCAAGCCGCGCCACTGCGCAGAGCTCGGCAATGTAATGGTGGGTAGTAGGGATAGTGATGTCAAGGAGAATATTCTCACCCGCAGAATCTGAGAATATTCGCGAATATTCGCGAATATTCTCGAGGCTCAAGAGAATATTCTCTCAAAACCAAAAATTTCAAATAGCTTGTGGCATATCAAAATACTGGTATTGACGAGGTAATTACTGTTATTGCATCAGATGTCTGATTTTCTTCTATAAAATGTTACTTATTTAATATATCGCTCTTTTTGCAGACTTTTTTCCATCATGATCATTGATAATTTTTTAAAACTTGTGTGAAGGCTGTGTATCTATATGAGTCTTGCATGAGAATATGCGAGAATATTCCCGAATATTCGCGAATATTCTCGAGAATATTCTCGCAAAAAGATTTTTCGCGAATTTGTACATCACTAAGTAGGGACGTAGGGTACTGGCTCTTGGGTATAGCTATAACCACGTAACCGTAACCAGCACTTACTAGGTAGCTGCTAACAGTAACAGCCTACCCCGCCTTCGTACCAAAATAACCTATTCGCGTGTATACTGTATACGCGATTAGTCGATTACGAATAGGTATAGGTACCTAGCTACCTACTACCTACGTTTGTTTGTATACCTTACCTATACCTACTGCATATGTATATACTTCTACCGACTAAGGTAAATCGAGAGAGTAGGTAAACTCGCGAAATAAAAATACTCGATAAAGAACAAATAATAGAATACCTAAAATCTAAACGAAACGAAACGAAACGAAACGAAACAAGATGCGGAAGAAGATGCGTCAAAGTCGGAAGGTGAAGTGAAAGGTTGTGGGTGGCCCGCTATGCTCTGATCGGCGAGTCGCGCCGTCGTCGTCGCCGCCGCCGCCGCCACGTCGAGTGTTTATTTTGTCAAAACGTTTGACAGAATGCAGACAACGAAAAGCCATCAAACACATCGACATTCGACATGCCAAGCGGCGTCGCCGACACTCGACACCCGACACCGTAGATATACACTCGGTTACTTATACAATATCTATAGGCAGAGAGGTACACTTCGCAGCCCGCAGTCCGCAGTCCGCAGCCTGCAGTCTCTTATGCGCAGAACGCACGCTGTCGGCTATAGGCTGAATACCTGCAGCACATCACATATCTACACGTACATATGTACCTACTACCTAGCATGTACTTGGTACTTACGTACTATACGTACTGGTACTGGTACTGGTACTACGCCATTCACGTACCCAGAGTCCAGACCCACCAAACACCTACCAACCTAGAACCTACCTTACACCGTGATGTACAATAGGTACTACGTAGGTAGGTAGGTAGGTAGGTAGAGGTACGTATTACGTATAAGTACATAGGTAGAAGTACATGAGTATACCTGTACCTACAGCAACGCATTGGGCATCGCGATTGCGATCACACGCGTCTGCACGAAAGAAAGTAGGTACCTACGAGAATTGACAAGGTGAAGGCGAGTAAAGCATAATATTCAGTACCTAAGCGCATTATAAATGTATCGTATGGTGTACCTATGGTACCGTATAGACGGGTAAAGTATAGGCAGGCATAGTAGGTGTATTAAAATTACGTAGTTAGTTAGTAAGTAAGTAAGTAAGTAAGTACCGTATTACAGAACAGGGTGGTGGCATTTCGGCAACGATCGGCGCCCAGCTAGAGCTAGAGCTAGAAGACGTAATCGAAATTATTGGTCAAACAAATCCTAATATCCTACCTATAGTAGGTATACCTATCTACCTATAGCTGAAGTCTGTTCTTTCAAATTTTACTAAGACTTCAATCAGCTTTGAATTTTGTACCAACTAACTAGGTATAATGTAGGTATATAAATATCTATACCGTACCTACCATAATATACCGAGGCGATGGGTAAGGGGAAGGGTAAGCATTAGTAGAGATTTACAAGTGCTTTGCTTTATTTAGCGACGTGCAAATTTATCGTAGATCGTACCAACAGATTGAGTCCTGATAATGCAGTCGCGATTCGAATACGTAGGTACTAGGT
This sequence comes from Pseudococcus jackbeardsleyi, assembly GCA_038380155.1. Classification (NCBI taxonomy): domain Eukaryota; kingdom Metazoa; phylum Arthropoda; class Insecta; order Hemiptera; family Pseudococcidae; genus Pseudococcus; species Pseudococcus jackbeardsleyi. Next base: position 60,371,938 of record CM076240.1, on the reverse strand, counting down.
AGTAGGTAGTAGGTAGTAGGTAGTAGGTAGTAGGTACCATCAAATGTGAGCTCGGTGAAAAGAAAAAAAAAATCAAAAATCAAAAATCAAAAATTGAGAAATTTTCAATTTTACTATTTGCAAGTCAACAGTCCAATCATCTCGTAGAGTCGTAGATGCGACACATGCAGATGGTACTTGGGCATTTAGTTGGAAACTTGGTTATATCTACCATTAGGTACTTCAATTTTTATTCCTTCTAACCCATTCATTCATTGGGTAGGTGTAGGTGTAGGTACCGGGTGCTCGATTAATTCTGGACTCCCCCAGCACGTTTTGGTGTTAAAAATTGTAAGTTGGTAATACTTTGTTTAATAAACAAATACAAAGTATTGCCAACTCACGATTTTTACCACAAAAAGTACAGGGGGAGTCCAGAATTAATCGAGCACCCGGTATATCCCTCAAAGCTCGCAACCATTTTTATTGGCAAATTGGCATTGCACGTGCAAGTACATAGGTAAGAAGTTAAGTACCAAGTTTTCTCAATAATATGAGAGCGTTATCGACATATACTTACCTAAGAATTAAGTATACATATAATTATGCGCGTGCTACCTTGCACAACAAATCAGACAGCACACCAATAATGCAAGCGCACCCAAAGTAGGTACTACATAGGTAGGTAAAGGTATAGGTATCAGCCAAGTCTTGGCGTATAGGCACCGTAAAATCCAAATAGCTAGGTAGAGGTAGGTAGGAGATATGAGGAGTGTCGTTGCAAAACGCAACATCTAATTTTTTTTTTGCCCTCCTCCCCACCAACCCTCCTTGAGGTACAAGTGCGAAATGACCCCAAAACATGTAGCTGGGGTCCTAAGCTTTCCAATCCAATGAGACCGCCCCCAATTTTGAATGACAGTTTTTTTGCGATTTCCCAAAAATCAGGTCTTCGGAGATGTTGCGTTTTGCAACGACACTCCTCATATAGGTACAATGGTACATATACCTACATACTATCTGTACCTAGTACCACTATACCTATTACGCATATATGCGATGGGGAAATGGGGAATGATTACCTACTGTTACCTATCAGGTAAAGGTATTGAGTACCTAAATATCTATCTATGGTATTAGGTATAGGTACTTAATGCGTACTGCTTCGCTTACCTAACATAATCTTTTTTACAATACGTTTTGCCATCGCGAACAAAACAGGTACAAGTTTCATCTAAAAATTGTTGGCAGTCGGCGCATCTCAAGCAGGCAGCATGCCATTCCAGGTCCGGTGCTACTCTTAAAATATATTGATCGTGTATTTGCGAGCCGCATCCAAAGCACGAACTTATTCTTCTTTTTTCTGAAACAAAACAACGTCGAACCCATGAAAAACACAAAACAAAAAACAAAAAACCACCTAAATCGCACCAAAGAGCCGCAAATAAATAGGTACTTATTCGCTAATCGGTAAAATATGTACGTAGCACGTACTAGGTAGTGAACGGCCCTTGGTTTTCCTTCTAGTGGGCTGTGATAGAGTCGGAGCAAGGAAAATGAGCACATTTCCTAGTAATTAGGTACCTATAAGGTAACATACCGGTTTTGGATCACTTTTTCTTTAAATTCGTGTCCTGACGTTATTCATGAACCAATTTTGGTGGTTTTTTAAAATAAATAATAAACGTTGAACTCTCCTCTACAAAGTAGCGCGGTTGAATTTTGAAAAAAACATTCCTAAGTACATATTTTATATCCAGGCTTGAAAGACCCAGAAAAAATACGCCTTTTTGGGGGGTTCGATACCAATTACAGCTACACGGATCATCAGATAACATCTAAGCTATGCATTTTTTTTTTTTTTTTCACTCTGACTGTATTTTTAACATTATTAAGATGCCCTTCAAAGATTTTCATCAAAAAATTGTTAAAAAACCGAAGTTGAAAAACTACCAATTGTGGATCGATCCGTAATTGGTAGGAAAATTTTTGATCCGCAATTGAAAATTGAAAATTTTTCTACCAATTATGGATCAAACCAATTACGGATCACTTTCACTTTGGAATTTCACTGCGCGGATTTAATAATGTTAATCACCCAATATATAAAAACACGACGAAAATCTCGGAACAGACAATTTTGATGAAGAAATCAAACTTTTTTGGTGCCAATTTACGTTTTCTTCGATGCTTGGCAAATGACACTCAAAATTCGCAAAACGGGTTGATCACGCGAAAAATGTGTCGCGATAGTACTTCCCTGAACATGAAATAATCAGCAACCGCATCAAAAACTAAATATCAATAACACTAAGGTTACTTACACTTTTTAACAATCATCATTGCAAAAAATAGGAAATTTCAACTAAAAATGTGACTCGCTTTTTTCAAATGAATCGGCAAGCGGTTAGATAACACGAAAAATGCGAAGTTGAAATATTTTCTGAAAGGTAAGACTTCAGACTACACGATTATGTTGGTATCAATCCTAGGTGACCATTTCGGAACGACGTAGAGAGCCTCAAAAAAATGATCCGTAATTGATAGCCTGATCCATAACTGGTATTTTACCTTATCATATACATATAATTGTTCATTTTTATGAAATACTTAATGGTTGCAAAATTTTCTAAATTCCGGAAGGAATTTCAAAGTTTTTATAGATGTGGTTTGTATTTGTACCTACTCATTGTGATGAAATAAACCTTTCTCAAGGCAATAAAAAGAAGAAACCAGCTGATCAATAGGAGAACCATGTTGGGCAGTAGAGTTCTGTGCCGTGACAAAATCAACAGCACTAACAGCAGTAAGGTTTCCAAAGTCTTCTGGCGGTGACGACATCGCCAGCATGCCGCCAAGTAAATTTGGGCGGCGACAATTTTGACCGCAGGCAACATTTTTTTTTGAAAAATATGTATTGCACTATGAAAAGTGAAAATTAAAAAGTGGCATTTTAAAATATTTTGCAAGCTTTTCTGAGGGGAAAACTGCCCGTTTCGCCAAAATACCACGTGCGTAGGTATAGAAATTGGTGGCGGCGCCGGCGCGGCGCAGACACCTATATTAGGCAGCAAACTAAAAAGCCCGCACGCAATGAAAAAAAAACAAAACAAAACAAAACAAAGTGGAATATGAAGAAATTCGGGTAAACGAAGGTATTAGGAACTTATGTTTTCCTCCCTCTTGTGAAATACCTACTTACATATGTAGATATATCTACCTACTATTTTTCGTTTCACGACTGAAACATATATGTAGGTACTCTATTAATTTGAATCAGTCAAAAATGACTGATTCAAATCGACAAAATCCAAGTCACTGTAGGAATCAGTAAAAAAAAAATTACGATTCAATCAGTGAATTTTTACTGATTTAAATCGGCCAACTAATTTTCATTGATTCAACAATCAAAATTCACTATTTGAATGGGTAATTTTTCACTGATTGGCAGCAGTAAAATGACGCTGATTAACTGGGGAATCAGTGGAATTTGACTGATTATCAGTGACTTGATTTTTTCTATTTCGTCAGTCAATTTAGGCATTTTTGAATGTTGATTCAAGTTAAGAGAGTAGGTACTAGGTATGTACTAGATAGTAGGTAGTAGGTAGTAGGTACCTCTACCTATCTATTATGCAAACTTGATTATAATGAATCCCGAAAATAGGTACTCGTACCTCGTACCTAAATGTCTGAAATATGTACCATACCTAGTTTAATAATATGGATTAGGTACAACAGTTATACTTAGTTATAGGTAGGTAGAAATGATCGGTTTTACGTTTTAGGATACCTGCAGGCAGAAACGTGAAAACTCGAGAATCCTCAATAGTTGATAACTGATAAGTTTTCTCCTCTCGTCAAGTCGCGTCACTCCTAATCACGTATGACAGTCGGCATTTGCATTTGGCGTTACCTAAAGATTGGCGCGGCGCGGCGCGTTCGATGTATATCTATAGGTAGTAGGTAATTAGGTATGCGTAGAGGAGTTGCATCATAGGCCAATAACTTATACGGGCGGCGCGCGGCGCGACGCGGCGAATTTACGCGCAGGAAACGGACACGAAAAATACTCGTAAGGTACACGTACACGTACAGCTAGGTAGTAGGTACATACATTACATACCTTTACCTATTCAACGCATTTACCAAGCGTCCTCCACCTATTATTTATAACTTCCTAATATCCTCTACGCACCTAGTAGGTCTAGATATTTATTTATAGTCTCTAATCCTACCGCACCTCTACCTAAGTACCTGTACCTATATGTACTACAGTCAGAGGCGTGACGACCCATCTCAAAGTTGCAAAAAGTTGGGAAAATTGGAAAGAGTTCCCATTTTTTCCCTCTCTAAATATGAATCAGTCAAAAAACTGAAAATTCACTGATTAAACAGCGAAAAGTGTGCAACTATTAATCAGTGAAAAATTACTGATTCAATTAGTGAATTTTCATTTTAGAATCAGTAATTTTTTTTCAACTACTGAAATGAATCAGTAAAAATTAAAATTTACTAATTCAATCAGTGAATAATTACTGATTCAATCAGTGATTACTTACTGATTCAATCAGTAAATTACAATTTTTACCGATTCAAAAATGAAAATTCACTGATTGAATCGGTAAAATGTTCACTGATTTCTTCAGTTGCACACTTTTGTCTTATTAATCAGTGAATTTTGACTGATTCAAGTTTAGAGAGCCCAACTTTGGGTTTGGAAAGTTGGAAAAATTGGGAAAATCTCAGAATATATCCAAAAAAATTTTCGCCCTCGCTTCGCTCCGGCTCATTGAGTCGTTTTACACAATTCATTTTCAAAATGATAGGTATACGTCTACGTAGTATAAATCCCCATCCCTGTAGCCCAAACAAATGACTATTTTCAAATGGAAAAAAAAAAAGGTCCTTTTCATTTACTCATCATGCAGGGAGAGCTTCATGACAATCACAATCGTAAATGGAATAATTTATTTTCAACCATTTTTTGGTTTTTCTGAAAGGAGCGGAGGTAAGTGGAGAGAAAAAAGCACGAATTTTAATGAAGAAATTTCAGGTTTTGAAAGCTACGTTTTCTTCAAAAATTTCCGTCCTCGCTTCGCTCGGACTTGACAAATTTTCCCACATTCATTTCAAACGGATTTTTCGAAAATTGTTCCATTTTTTTTTTTTAGAAGAGTGTTGATGTATTTTAGATGACAAAAAAGTAGGCAGCTCAAAAAAAGCCAGAGTAATCTTTGTTCAGAAAATTTCCATTTTATTCAAAAATGAGTCAGCAAATTTCTCCTTCTTTTAATAATATTGGAATAAAGTGGTGCATTGCACACTCTCTCCAAATTACATCCAAGGATGAAGAATTTTTAAATCATTAAAACAGTTAAAAAAAAAAAGCCTCTTTTGGGTATTTCATATCCAATTTTTTCAAAGCTTCGCCCTCGCTTCGCTCGGGCATGGATAAAATCACAATTGAATATATAGTATAAACTATGCAAAGTAAAAGGACTGAAAAAGGCTCCTCTCCCCCTCCCCCCAAATACTCTTGATTTTCTGAGTTTTTTTAAATTCATTTTGCGTCAATTCCAAAAAATCTTCCGACGCTGCTGCTGATTTTGGTTTTGAATTGATTTTAATATAAGTAGGTAAAACTTCGTAAACAATTCTTTTTGGTTCGGATAATTTCATTTTTCGTACCTGGTGCTCGATTAATTCTGAACTCCCTTTGCACTTTTTAGTGTTGAAAATCGTAAGTTGGTAATACTTTATTTAAATTGTCCAGATCATAAACAAAGTAAACAAATACAAAGTATTGCCAACTTACAATTTTTACCACAAAAAGTACAGGGGGAGTCCAGAATTAATCGAGCACCTTGTACTTATCGATTCTGATCTCGAGATGGTTCTGTTTTTTTTCTTGGAAAATGATAAATTTAAAATTATAAAATTTTGACACACTGAAACATTTCTGAGAAGTTGAAAATTTCAATAATATATATATTGTTTTTTTTTGGGGGGGGGGGTGTAGGAAAAATAGTTGAGAAAATTTGAGAGGTACACCCCCCCCCGGACACATCACTTCGTCGCGCCACTGACTACAGTATATCTGCCTATACCTGTACCGAGGTGTAGATAGTAGGCACCGGTACCCTACCTGTTTTCTGCTAGCCTGGCTTTGCTTACCTACGTAAATTATATCAAGCCATCGCTCGCATGCCGCCGCCGCGCCGCCGGTCATTTCGGCCGTGGAAAAAGATTCGCCAAATCTGCTGGAAATTTGTACCAAATTGATATTATCGTATGCGTATTGTGTACATGGTAGATGGTACGGTTGACATTACCTCGCACGATGCGAGAAATGGTACATATGAATCTTGGTTAAAATAAAAATATGAAAATGACCGTAAGTCTAAGTAATACTTAATATGTAATTATATACCTAATACAAGCAACCAAGGTATTTGGTCAAGCTGATCAAGATTGGTGAAAATCACCCGATAGGGTAAGGTGCCCTATCTCCGACCCCCTTTTGAAAAACTGTCTCTATCTCAGAACCGTTTGGGTCAAAAATTTTCGAAATAGGCTTAAAAGATACCTTGAAGTGTCTACTACAAGTACCCAAAAGGTTGGGGCTCAAAAATAATTTTTACGATTTTTTTCCCGAAGGAAGTCAAAAATCGATTTTCAAAATTTGTGTTCCTAATTCCGACCCCCCCCCTCCCTATTTCGACGGTTAATGATGCAATTTGTCGAAATTTCTTTTCTTTTTTTTTTTTTTTTGGTTTCTTTCTTACAGATGAACAAAATGAGTCGAAAACGACAACTCTGCAGTCAAAACTCGCGGAGAAAATTGGAAAAAACAAAATCGCGTTCAAAACAACAGATTATGTGTATAGGGGGTCGGAGTTAGGACACCATAAAACGAAAACTTGAGTCAAAAAATTTTGGTACTTGCTGCGATCAATCTCCAAAACCAATTGCACCAATCGATATAGGTACCATATACTTACACACCGAATGAAATATCAAATTTACCCTACTTTTAGACCATTTTTTACGTTGCGTTGTGTTAAGTACATATACGGCAAATTTTCAGCTCGTTTGCGCTACCCCCTCAAAATAATTTTTCTGCGGTAAAGTTTTCATGGGCGGAGTGTTCTTTCTTTCATCATCAGAAGGATCAAAATAAGAGGGTGGCGCCGTCGAATTTCAAAGAAAAAAAATATTAGGTAATAAAAAAAAATAAACTTGTAACAGGTAGGTAGGTAGGCAGGCAGGCAGGCAGGCAAGTAGTACATCTACACTATTAATAGTCACTATAAAACGTAGGTTTAGGATACAGATGGCCGTGTGCGCGGGTGACGGTGCGTGTGAGTGCCGGGTGATGTAAGCAAGTGTCGGAGTATAAGATGGTGATATGATGGTCTGATGGTACATATACCTACATAAGTATAACGCATCGTGTCGATCGAATTCGAATCACGAATTAGGTAATAGGTATTAGGTACCTACTTAGCTAGTAACGCGCGGTACGCGTATAATCTACACCTGCAGGTGTAGGTTTAATTTGTTCATTTTCGCGCATTTTCGCGCATTTTCACAGAACACGGATGGATACCGGATAGGAATAGGTTTAGGTAGTAGGTCTAGGTACGGCAAGCGGCACAGAATGACGACAAGGCGACAAGGCGCGGGCGACGGGCGAGGTCTGGCGTGAGGTGAGAGGTGACGCTGACGGTGAGACGACGCGATATACGAAGCGATTACCATTCTATACCATTGCCATTGCTATTTTGATTGGGCTCCGGCGCCGGCGACTGGCGACTGTAGCGACTGCTGGTCGGTCGATTCAAAAAAATGTCGAAAGTTTACTGCAGACGCGAACGCAACGCGACACGACACGAAGAAATTACGACCAGAATTAAGAAGATTAGAAGCGAGTGTCAGGCGCCGGATTAGCGTGACGCGTTGCGCTGCATCGTTCCGCATCCAAGAAGAAGAAGAAGAAGAAGAAGAAGAAGGAAAAAACCGGTTGGTTTACAGATGCGAGCGCGAACGCGAACGCGAACGCGCGGCGCGGGTTTGCTTTCGGCGCAATTTATAACACATTTTTTTAATACCTATGCGTATGTATCATGTAATGTACGTAGACGTAGTTACCTAATACGTACCTACCTATTATCGTACGCGTTACTCGCGTTGAGACGTGACAGCTTACAGAGTTACAGCCCGACAGGTTACACAGTAGGTAGGTAGGTAGGTAGGTAGGTAGGTAGGTACTTGGTACTTGGGTAGACGCCACGCCGAACGACGCGACGCGACGTACACATCTTCACAATTCACGTTCGCAACATACGTAACACATACTTACTAAGTATAGGTTAGGTGCTTAGTAGGTAGAGGTACTTATACATAATACCTACTCGTATGTATACCTATTGTAATGTGTGCTGCTGGTAAAAATTTCACATTTACCTACAGAGAAAGTAGGCCTACTCTCTCATTTATAAATCAGTGAAGGTAGGTACGTAATACGTAACGTACCTATTTACCTACATCTTACTTTTGCCTATTTCACCAAGTTACACGCACATAAACTTGCATACATTACATAGACAGAGACACGTATACAAACGTAAACGTAAACGTAAACGTAAACGTAAACGTATAGGAAGGTTAGGTTAGCGATTTAGGTAAACTGTGTAGGTAATAGTTAGGTAGTAGGTATAGGTACGTAGGTGTACAATGTAGATACTTACGTAGGTAGTAGGTACCATACGTAGATACATATTTACATAGGTACCTTGTACCTATTAAGTAGTACCTATACCTACACCTACTAAGTAATACGTCTTTGGACTTGCATGGATATAGGTAGTATAGGTACTAGGTACTACTTATCAAAATTGGTCCCATAGGGCTACCTAGCATATACATTGTCTGTAATCAACCACCAAAGTTTCCTACCGGTGTTAAAAACCTGCAAGAGTTGGGCCCTTTTGTCATCCGACGACTTCAACACCGCACCGGTTCCAACAGTATGAAATCATGAAAATATGTACGGTAACTCTCATTTTTGATGTTATTCGATTTCATTAAAAAATAGTTTTAAACTTTTCAAAATTTATTCTCATAATTTCGTATATACTTACCTAGGTACTGTTAAAACCGATGTTAAAGTCGTTGGATGACAAAAGGGCCGGGCCTAACTATCCCTTCACAATTTCATTGATAACTTAATCATAGGTACCTAGTACCTACCTAATACCTATAGCTACTAAAACGGAATTCAAATTAATATTTCTTGAAAGGGATGTTTGGGCATCGCAATATTAATTTAAAAAACCAGATCATTTCACCAGAACATTATTTAAACGATATCAGCATTCAGCATGCGAAAACTTGAAATGCGTTTTTCTCTAAACAGTGGTTTCAGAATTAGGCCATTTCGTCATCCAGTCTCGAAAAAAAGGAAGAAGGCGAGGTTGGCAGCGGGCAAGGTGGGGGGGGGGAAGAGAAGAGATTAGCAATTTCCTCCAGAATAATAACTACGATAGAGTGGCAGCCTGGCAGGAGACAGACTAGAATGGCAGAGAGTGCGAAGGAGGCCTATGCCCAAAATATGGGCCCGACGTACGATGTAAAATATTCAACTATTGTCTAGGTAGTTACGCTAAATATGCTTAGACATTGTAAATCGTCTGTAAAGGCTAATACGTAGGTACTAGGTAGGTATAATTAGGTATTGATAATGAAAAGTGAAATTAATTTTGGCAAATTGCCGAGTTCGGAAACAAATGCAGAGAAAACGAAAATGTAAAAAGTAAAAAAATAATAATACACAATAATAATAATAATAATAATAATAATAATAAAACTAGATAAGTAGGTAAAACGTTTTACATCTAATCGATGGCGCATGGCGCATGGCGCCTATAATGAAGGGCCTAAATTCGCGGATACCTGACCGGTGACCGAAACAACCGTCCAACACCAAAGCTACCCGTAAAAGAAAAGTAGGTATAGGTAAAGTACGTATACCTATAATATTTATGTTTTGTTTTAAATCTAGTCTTGTCCTGCTGTACGTAGACGTACCTAATACCGCGTAAGTATTGTCCTAGTCCGTCACAACGCAACGCCCGCTGCGGCATGTGACTGTATGTCTATAATATATATATATAGATTTATTTTTGTACATTATCGCACCCGTTTAGGTCTTTCACATACATTATCGCACCCGATTTTGACGTTATCGCACCCGATTCGGGTGCGATAACGTTTTCTTATGGAAATCATCGGAATCGATTGGTGGGGCCTCCCCCAGCCCCCTGGCAAATTTTCGGTCGGGTGCGATAAGTGACCATTTTCGATAGACTTATATACCCTGGTTCATAGGGTATATCTCCAGTCTGCGCTAGTGGTCATATATACTATATATTTCAAGAAAAAAAAATATAATTCGCTGACTTTACTGCACCCGAGTACCTACTGTGACATTTAGCACAGTCTTGCAACATCGCATTAATGTCTAGACTAACCCATTGTTCATCAAACCTAACAACAACACAAGAGATTTTACCTGCAAATCCCTTTCACTTCCTACTTGCTTCTGTTTTCTCCCTTTATTTTTTTTTTGGTAAAGTAGAAGTTTTAAAAAATTGATGTTTTGTAATTTTCATCACGATTTTTTCATTTTTGAAGTGCTATTCAATTCAAGCCATTTTTAGAACTCGTAATAAAGGTAGCTCGACCCTGTGATAAATTATAAATTTTTTTAGCGCCTTGCAAAATATGAGAATTTGATCTACCTAATTACCCAAAAATAGCTGAATTTTCTATATCCTAAATCATTTGGATATTGTTTCAAGGCGTTTCAGAACCTCCAGAAAATTTATCAAATTTCTATAAACTGTAGCACCTATTTGTATAATCGTGAGTAACTCATATTAGCGATCTATTTCATCCTTTGAAGAGCTAAATTGAAATTTATATTTTTTGGCAAAAAATTTTCTTGTGAAAAATTTAAAAAATGTACCAATAGTTTACATATGAAAGTAAAAATTTGTAAGTTGGTAGATATTTTGTTTCTGAGCTCTTGAAAACATTGAAGCGATGTTGAAACGTTTGGAACCTCCGGAAAATTGTAAATTTCCTATCCCAGAAAAAAAATCATAATATTAGAGAGCATAGAGACCTTTTCGGTCAACTTAAGCACAATTTTCTGAAATTCGAAACTACGAGCTGAAATGCTTCAATTATTTTAAAAAATTTTCCAAAAGAAAATTTTAAATTATGCTGATGTTGTACGGATAGAAGTAAAACGTCGAAAGTTGGTATAGAATGCAAATATAAATTTCAATTCAAAATTACGAATTTTGGAGCTTTGTGATTTAATTTATGAAGGTAACAGGTCGTAATATGGACAATCCACGATTATAAGTGATAAATACGGATCCTTTTGATGGGCTTTTCTCCGGTGCTAAAAAATTTAAAAATTTTACGGAGGCCCCAAAACTTTTCAAAATCACCTCCAATCTATTTGGAAGATCCAAAACAGAGTAGGTAGCTAGGTACCTACTGACTTTCAGCTTTAGCTGTCTGCGTATTCTCATATCTTTTCTAGAAAAACTTCCTACCAAAAACATTGCTTTTTTCGCTCCAAGTTACGAATTTGAGAAAATTATTCATTAACCAATCAGTTATTTGAATTATCAATACAAATCATTTTCATGGGCTCTTTTCTAGCGCTGAAAATTTCCAAAAATATCCTGGAGGCTTTTAAACTTCTCAGAATCGCTTCCAACCAATTTAGAAGTTTGAAAATAGGAAGTATGCCTACCAAATTTCAGTTTTTTGCATTGATAGGACGAAATTCTCATATTTTGCAAGCCGATGACGTAATTTTGAAAACTTGGAAATCGCCAAAATTTCAGAAAATAACTGCAGCACTTGAAATTTTAGATATGAGAGTCATGGGTATGGTTTATTTTTGTTTCGGCTCAAAATTATACTTAGAGTTGGGGTACTTCCCTTTTAAGTGCCGTAAATCGCAAAGAAAATCGTATGAGGTTCCTAGATATGATTCATTTTTTTCCGACTCAAAATTATTCTTTGGGTTTGAATACTCTCTTCATTTGAATCAGTCAAAATGAACTGATTAAAATCAACAAAATTAAGTCACTGTAGGAATCAGTAAAAAATTTACTGATTCAATCGGTAATTAATTACTGATTCATTTAGTGAATTTTTTTTTATTAATTCAATAATGAAAACTAACTGATATGAATCAATAAATTTTTGCTGATTTCAATCAGTCAACTAATTTTCACTGATTCAACAATCAAAATTCACTATTTGAATCAGTAATTTTTCACTGAGTGACCATAAAATGACACTGATTAACTTTGGAATCAGTGGAATTTGACTGATTATCAGTGACTTGATTTTTTTCAATCTCATCTGTCAATTTAGGCATTTTTCACTAATTCAAATTAAGACAGTACCTCTATTCTGTGCTGGAAATTTCGAACAGCCATACTTACATGAATGTATTTTCTTGAAAATTTTTTCCAACTTTGAGCGTGTTATGCAAATTGAAATTCCGTAGCAGGTCAAAATGACACTCTCTTAATTTGAATCAGTCAAAATTGACTGATTAAAATCGACAAAATCAAGTCACTGTAGGAATCAGTAAAAAAAATCACTGGTTCAATCGGTGATTTTTCATGACTGAATCATTAAAAAAATCCACTGATTCAATCGGCAATCAATCTGTGATTTTACTGATTCAATAATGAAAATTTACTGGTTTGAATCAGTAAATTTGTGCTAATTACAATCAGTCGACTAATTTTCACTGATTCAACAATCAAAATTCGCTATTTGAATCAGTAAATTTTTCACTGATTGGAAGTAAAATGACGCTGATTTAACTGAGGAATCAGTGGAATTTGACTGATTATCAGTGACTTGATTTTCTCTATTTCATCAGTTAATTTAGGCATTTTTCACTGATTCAAATTGAAAGAGCACTCAATAATCACCATATTTACGATCATTTATTTCACTTACAAGTTTCAAAATTCGCTTTTTGAATCTCGAATTTCAAAATCACATCTCATCGCTCTTCTAAGTCTTACATACCTATATAGGTAGGTAGTAGGTACTAAAAGAGACCCCCCCATTAAGATGCTGAAATCGGCCTTAGATCCAAATTTGGTCAAAAGTAGTTCTTAATGTTACTTGGGACCTAAAAACACTTCACCCAAATTTTTGACCCCCTACCCCCACCCCCTCCATAGTTATTCCACTTTAAATATCGAAAATACAATTTGCGATATCTTTTGAAGGGGTGGGGGAATTTTGTTAAAATTTTGACAGAATATAGGTATTATATTGATATAAGTATGAAAATTTTTTGAAATTTTTTCCCCCATTTTTACCATATTTTTCGGGGGTTCAAAATTTCAAAAAAAATTTTAAAAAAATTTTGGGGGGGTGCCCTCGCTGATTTTTTTTTCATAACTTCGTTACACCCTTAGGTACAATATTAAAAAAATTCGAAGTCCTTTTAGGGCCGGCAACAGGCTGAAAAAAATTGAAGTTTGAATAAAAACATAGATTTTTGAACAACCGACCGCGCGCAGAGAAAGCACTTCTCACGGCACACCGCGAGAACCTGTCCTTTTCGTTGCCGATGCTCGGCTTCGTTCAGCGCATTACTCTTCGACCACGCACCACGGAGAATGTTCTTTTTTGTTGCGTTGGTAAACGGGCTATCCATCTCCAAAAATAAGGTAGGCTCTTCCGATTTCGCTATTTTTTTTTTTTTTTTTTGCAAATCCCTCGTGATAAACCATAATTATTTTTCCATACTGATGCTCAGTTAGACCTCGTAATTTTTGTGGAATTGAAATTCTTTTGCCAGACTAGGTACCTGCTTTACTTGAAAATCCTATACCTCGAAATCGGTTGCACTTGGAGGAAAACTGTTCCCAATGTATGAAAAAAACTTCGGCTTCATTTTAAAATGGTTATTTTATTAAACTATCACGAGGAATTTGTAAAAAAAAAAATAGCGAAATCGGAAATTTTTGGAGATAGATAGCCCGTTTACCAACGCAACAAAAGAGAACATTCTCCGTGGTGCGTGATCGAAGAGTAACGCGCTGAACGAAGCCGAGCATCGGCAGCGATAAGGACAGGTTCTCGCGGTGTGCCGTGAGAAGTGCTTTCCTGCGCGCGGTCGGTTGTTCAAAAATCTACGTTTTTATTCAAACTTCAATTTTTTTCAGCCTGTTGCCGGCCCTAAAAGGACTTCGAATTTTTTTAATATTGTACCTAAGGGTGTAACGAAGTTATGAAAAAAAAATCAGCGAGGGCACCCCCCCAAAATTTTTTTAAATTTTTTTTTGAAATTTTGAACCCCCCGAAAAATATGGTAAAAATGGGGGAAAAAATTTCAAAAAATTTTCATACTTATATCAATATAATACCTATATTCTGTCAAAATTTTAACAAAATCCCCCCACCCCTTCAAAAGATATCGCAAATTGTATTTTCGATATTTAAAGTGGAATAACTCTGGAGGGGGTGGGGGTAGGGGGTCAAAAATTTGGGTGAAATGTTTTTAGGTCCCAAGTAACATATAGAACTACTTTTGATCAAATTTGGATCTAAGGCCGATTTCACCATCTTAATGGAGGGGTCTCTTTGATCTGATGATCTACAAAAAAAACTAGGTAACTGGAATTTGGCTATACCTATCCTATTTTTGGCGCATCAAATTAATTGATGACAGTTTTGAGACATTTCGGAGCTTCCAGAAAATTATTAATTTATCATCTCTGGAGAAAAGCTCATAAAAAAGGTCCATATGTGAACTTAAACATCTATAATCGTCACGAATCACCCATACCTAATTTAATAATGACCCATTTGATCAACTGAAGCCTGAAGCAGAATTTTTCCAAATTTGTAATTTTGAAATTGGAATTTTTTCGTCAATACTCTTTTTGAAAAAATTCAAAATACGTCCACGGCCCATGCGACGAGTTGAAGGTGAAAGATATTCAGTCTCCAATTTCTTGAATAAACTCGAGACAGTTTCGAGACGTTTCGAAGCTTCCAAAAATTTTTGGAATTTTCCAACTTCGGAAAAAGCTAACAAAAACAGCCCACGAAAACATTAGCATCTGTAATCGTTGCTAATTAGTAATTACCTATATTGGTGACCTAATTGATCAAATGTGGCAGAATTTTCTAAAACGTGAAACTTTGAGTTCAAGTTGGAATTTTTTGTCAGAAAGTATTCTCATGTAAAAAAAATTGTTAATACCTACGTCCGAGGTGCGGCTCGGCGCATGCGACGTGATAAGAGATCTGAAAATTGAGATACCCTGTTTCTAAACTCTTAACTTGATTGATTTGAAACGGTTTTTAAAAGGTTTGGGGTTCCAAAAAAAAGTTTCATTTTCCAGTCCAGAAGAAAAGTTCATAAATAGAGCTCATCAAACATACGAGACCTAAACATTTATAATCATAATACATCCATTCCATTCCTGTAAAACTTTCGGCAAATTTTTTGATGTATAATTTTTTAAAAAAAAGTATTCTCAAAAAATTTAGAAATATTCAAATTTGGACCAAAGAATTAACTTTCAGAAAACCAAAAGGTCTTGCTCCAAATTGAATTTGCAAAATCCAAAATTTTGAGCCAATTTCAACCTGGGAGTTACCCCAATCACTTGAATTTTAGCATATTTCTTCTCTTTGGCAAATAAAAATCGTATTCCGCTGTTTCGCCATTGGGGGGTGGGGGGGAGGGTGGGATAGAAATTTATTCGCGCGCTCTAAAATAATCATCAAATCTTCATCATCTTTTACCAACACCAATCAAATGGCATAAAAATTTTAATCAAGTTTCATCAGTGGTCAAATAACCGTTCTTTTTAACACAGTTTTTGTACCAGAGAAAATTGTTCAACATCTATTTCTGCTGCATTCGTTTCTCCAGTAATAGGTACTCGAGTGCATCGTTAATCCGCGGTTGCCAAATTGAGCATTATGGGACCCCCTACTACTGGGTGCGATAAAGAGGTTTTATATCACTTGGGTGCAGCAAGGCAGACTTTTTAAATTGGGTGCATCGATACTGCATTTTGTATACGGGTGCGACAAGTACATTTTAGGACCCGGGTGCAACAAAGTATTGCAACTGTGTATATATAAGTAGATGTACTTACGACGTTTCTCTATATAGGTACCTAATACAATACTTATACTTAGACTTACTTAGGTACGGTACTCGTAAACCGAAAGTGCCAAATAGGTACTTTGCTTTACTTTACACCGTGTACGTGTAGGTGTACCTACAACCTATATACCGTAGTAGGCAGCTACGTAAGTATAGGTACCTAAATACAATAATAATTGTACCAATGTACTTGTATCTACTATAGGTATAGCCACTCTAGGTGTAACGAATAGATGATTTTGACACCGACACCAGTGACGTACCGAAGGCATTTTCCAGGGGGGGGGGGTCTCATGAAAATCCCAACTCGAATTCATGAAATTCCCAACTCAAAAAATGGATACAACTTAGAATACCAGAAAAATTTTGTGAGGAATGAGTGAAAGGGAACTTTTTTTGGCGCTTTTTTTCATATGTATTTAAGGACTTTTAAAATTCTCATTTAATGCAATTTGAGAGGGGGGGGGGGGTAAGAATGTAGCCATTAGACATTCACAATCAATGGTTTTGAAAGTTTTTTTGGGAGCGTAAAAATTGAGAATAAAATTACAGAGTATCAGATCAAAAAGTATTTTCAAGGGACCGAATAGACTAAAAAGAGCCTTCTTCAACACGGTTGTTACTTGAAATACTTAGTTTGCTGGATGATAACTTTGTTCATGCCCGAGCGAAACGAGGGCGAAATTTTTAAACTAACGAGTGAAAATTTTATTGATTTCCAACTTGGAAAAATGCTACATTTTCAGTTGGGAAAAATAATGATGAATTTTCAGTCGAGAAAGTAACTAATTCCCAACTGCCCAATTTTCCCAACTGATGTGTTGAATTGCGTTGAATTGCTCAATTTTCCCATAAAAAATTTTCTCGGGTGGGGGGAGAGCTCCCCCCCCCATCGGTACGTCCCTGTTTCATACGGCCGTAGTTGGCGCCGCGCAGCCAGCGCCACCGACCGTAAGTAACCAACTAGCAGCTACATGTGCATTACATAGACATACACATATAGGTTAGGTAAGTATTATCTAGATCTACCTACTACTAACTAGTAAGTAGTAAGTACTATGTACGTATTACGTAATAGGTATAACCATAATAGCCGTTTCCTATCGTCGCGTCGCGTCGCGTCAAACCGCCGTCTTTCAACAGCCAAGCGCAAACAAACGTAAACAAAAATAATCAATAATCTAATCAGCAAGCATCACCATATGGTAAGTTGCATACCGTACCGCATATAAGTAAGTAAGTAAATAAATATGTAGGTAGTAGGTAGTGCTAGCTGCTATAGGTACTGTATAGGTACTACAGCTCGTAGCACGTAGCACGTACAATAGAATCGAAACTCGAAGCTGTTCCATACGCATCGACATCGAGTACCAACCTACTGCCTACTACCCACCTATAGGTAAGGTACCTAGATACTTCTACATCATTTGTTCACGCAATCGAGAGAAGAATGATAGATGTAGACGGACAGGTATACTTACGATATTTACCTATTAGGTAAGTCTAAGCATATGTAGGTATAGGTATAGGTATAGGTTTAGGTATCTACATCTATACTAACGAGTATAGAAATGAGCGTAAGTAAATAGGTAAATTAGATACCTACGATAGGTTCTTAATACTTGTTAGGTATACCTAAACCTAAACCTATATATGTAGATCTAGATACATCAATGCCACGCCACGCGGCGCGGCGTCGCTTCTCCACTTTTTGCGCGATCGATCCCCTCGATCGCGATTATCTATTCAATTTTCATCGTCCGTATTAGCGCTTGCATTTTTACATACCTACTTAGGTGCTGTATCTGTGTACGTATTACGTAGATGATAATTTCAATATCTATGTGCCTATCTGTTCAGATTCAGATACCGCTGGCGCTGGCGCTGAGCATCATGCAAATAATTATGTAGATAGGTATATCTAGCTATTACCAAAGTATACCTTTTGTTCAATGTCTTTTTCAGCGTGCTTTTTCGCTCGCTCGCTCATTTGTTTGTTTGTGAAGGAGTCTGTTTCAGTTCGGAGTTTAAGTTTAAACAATCAATTTGGGCAAAATGAAAAGAAAAAAGTCATTAGGTAAGTACCAAGTACATAATACTGATGTACTCGTGTTACCGTAATTTTTCCCACAATATAATGTTCCCATTACCTTGAACGCGATATAAATATATTTACGTACTTCATATAGTTAGGTACGTGCTGTAAAACCGATTTTAAGACGTTCGTATAAAAATCATTAATTCTTTCAATAATTAACGCGCGAATACGTCGCGCCGCGCCATGCCCTGGTCTGACTCGAAGACGCGACGCCCGAAGCGATTCAGTTATAAGCGCCCGCTTATCTACCTACTTACTTACTTACTGACTTACTTAATAATGTATTTGGATAGGTAGGTATTTATTTATTACCTATTTATTCATCAACAACATCACAAGTAAGTAAGTAAGTTTCAAAGAGTATATGTATAGGTAGATGACAATAATTATGATAGATATGTATTAGATACATATACGTAATGCCTATACCTATAAATAGATTTGTCTATGGTCAAAGTGGCATCTTTTTTTTTGTCTACAGGTAAACTGGCATCTTTTTTGGAAACTGGCATCATTTTTCGGATGCCAGTTTCCGTTTGCTGTTATTTGGCTAAGATAAGTGCTATAGATGCCAGAAAACCTATCAGAAACTTGATGCCACTTTACCACTTATATTCTACTCCTTAGAGCAAAAAAATTTTTTTCGTGCCTATGGTCGAGATGGCATCTTTTTGTGAAGTTTACAGGTAAAGTGGCATCATTTTTAAAATTCGTTTTTAAAAAAACCTATGAAGTTATAGATTCTGTACAATATCACAATGTCATTAATGTTGCATTTGATGAATTTGCAGGGGTTATGAAAAATGATGCCACTTTGACCATAGATGACTATTAATATATATATAATTGCACGCGACCCTACTATGTCAGCCGCTTTTCATATATGTATACTCGAAAATTTTCATTTTTTTTTTTTCAAATTTGTATCATTCCTGTGCTAACTGATTAATCGAAATTCCAATTGCAGATTCATTCTTAGCAGCACAAAATTCACCTTTACCAAAAAAATGACGTTCCTACGTAAAGATTTTTGAAAAAAAATTGCAAAATTTTCTTTGTTATCACAAATTTTGAAAAAGTGTCCTAGTAAAAAAATAGCTGGGATCAAATGAAAATTTTTGATACAAAAAACTTTTGGTTCAATTGATAAAACGACTAAAAAATTGTGGGTCAAAGTTTGAACTGTGCATACTCAAAACTGGTATAGGCACAAAAACCTGTTTTCTCAATTCTACACATCGCTGATTAAATATTGGGCCTGCGTTCATCCTCGCGCCTCAATTTTTAAGGGTTGCGAACTCTGGTGGAAGTTTTTGGAAACAGGTGGCTGACTTTGTATGTAGAATTAACCCATGAAAAGTCAGCCATGGCTGAGATGTACAGTGGCTGACTTTGTATGTAGAATTAACCCACAAAGTGGCTGACATGTCCGGATATCACTACCTATATATATATACCTACCTAGAACCTACATGTAGAGTAGAGGTACCGAGGTAGACTAGGCTGCAGTGTTTTTTTGCTCCATTTCTATTTCTACGCGTAGTACCTAGACCTACCTACTACAGCCACTTTGAGGGTTAATTCTATACATACAAAGTCAGCCACCTGTTTCCAAAAACTTCCACCAGGGTCATTCCATGTCAGTTCAACCACGAAGTGGAAAGTGGGGTCTTCGATTTTTTTGATTTTTTGCATGTGTGTAGACCTCGATGAAAGATGACGAATGGCGCAAACCGGAGCTTCCAAAGTCTTTTTGGAGGGCAGCCATGAGCCCTCAAAGTTTTGAGCATAAGTTGGATATGGTAAATTTCGAGCGTGGATAACTCAGAATCGGTGCTTGGTAGAAAGTTGAAACTTTTTGTAATGTGTAAGGCCTTTGATGAGCTTTTTGGCGATTTTTTTGAAATCAGTGTTGCCACTTTTTTTAATGCCAAAAATTAGCAGGAAAAGTCAAAACATGATATTTTTGCATGAAGGACACCTTCAAAAATTCTGAAAAAAATATATATGATGCAACTTTTTGTGCTGAATAACATATAAAAAAATTGAGATGGCGTTATTTTTTAAACTCGTTTTAAAAAATTTCTAAGTTTATAAGAAAACATAATTTTGTATTCCAAGCAGTAAAAATTTTCTAAATTGGTTAAATTACATTATTTTTACCATGTTTTCATCATATGTTGAAAAAAAGTCGACAAAACTATTTCTATCGAGCCGATCTTGAATGATATACACTGTATAGGTATAGGCTTTTGTTACTTCCTCTGTTCAATATTGCACTCCTGCATAAAAACATATTTTAAACTAACTACATATGGGAAAATTTCATCATAAAACGAAAATTACATTTAGAACTAAAAACTTGATTCGTTTACGAATATTCTGGTTCCGAAACATTCTCATGGTTGTGAAAACTGTATTCACCCATAAATGCATTAAATTCATTATCGATACAAAAGGTGTTACTTGTACCTTAATGACGATAGATTTTCAAAAATGTCTTTTTTGTATACTTAGAATAATAATTATTTTCAAGTAAAATTTGTATAAAGATAATGTTTTTATGTTGGATTGCGGAAGTCACAAAAACCTACCTATACAGTACATATTATTCAAGATCGGCTCGATAGAAATATTTTTGTCGACTTTTTTTCAACATATGATGAAAATATGGTAAAAGTAATGTAATTTAACCAATTTAGAAAATTTTCACTGCTTGGAATACAAAATTATGTTTTCTTATAAACTTAGAAATTTTTTAAAACGAGTTTAAAAAATAACGCCATCTCAATTTTTTTATATGTTATTCAGCACAAAAAGTTGCATCATATATATTTTTTTCAGAATTTTTGAAGGTGTCCTTCATGCAAAAATACCATTTTTTGACTTTTCCTGCTAATTTTTGGCATTAAAAAAAGTGGCAACACTGATTTCAAAAAAATCGCCAAAAAGCTCATCAAAGGCCTTACACATTACAAAAAGTTTCAACTTTCTACCAATCACCGATTCTGAGTTATCCACACTCGAAATTTACCATATCCAACTTATGCTCAAAACTTTGAGGGCTCATGGCAGCCCTCCAAAAAGACTTTGGAAGCTCCGGTTTGCGCCATTCGTCATCTTTCATCGAGGTCTACACCCATGCAAAAAATCAAAAAAATCGAAGACCCCACTTTCCACTTCGTGGTTGAACTGACATGGAATGACCCACCAGAGTTCGCATCCCTTAGAATAGAAATTTGAGGCGCGACGCGCGAGGATGAACGCAGGCCCAATCAATTTCTAATTGGCGGTGTGTAGAATGGAGAAAAAAGGTCGGAATTTTTGTGACTATACCAGTTTTGAGTATAAGTACGCAGTTTAAACTTTGACCCACAATTTTTTAGTCGTTTCATCAATTAAACCAAAAGTTTTTGGTATATCAAAAATTTTCATTCGATCCCAGCTATTTTTTTACAAGGACACTTTTTCAAAATAGGTATGTATGTAATAACAAAGAAAATTTTGCATTTTTTCCCCAGAAATCTTAGTGTAGGAATGCCATTTTTTTGCCAATAAGGTGAACTTTGTGTTGCTAACGTAAGAATGAATGTATGTACAATTGGAATTTCGATTAACCAATTAGCACAGGATTGAGACGAATTTGAAACATTTGTCAATGGTCAAAGTGGTATCATTTTTCGGATGCCAGTTTTCGTTTGCTGATGTTATTTGGCTAAGATAAGTAAGTGCTATAGATACGATAGATGCCAGAAAACCTACTTATCAGAAACTTGATGCCACTTTACCACTTACCTATATGTTATGTATTCTACTCCTTGAAGCAAAAAATTTTTTTCGTGCCTACAGTCGAGATGGCACCTTTTTGTGAAGTTTACAGGTAAAGTGGCTTAGTGGCATCATTTTTAAAATTCGTTTTTAAAAAAAACCTACGTACGAAGTTATAGATTCTGTACAATGTCACAATGTCATTAATGTTGCATTTGATGAATTTGCAGGGGTTATGAAAAATGATGCCACTTTGACCAATGACCATAGATGACTACCGTATTTATATACGTATAAAGTGGTATGCGGTATGCATGCATGCGTAGATATCCGTGTATACTGTATACTGTATAGTACAATGAACATAAGGTATAGGTACCTTACTTACCTACCTAGTATACTGCTGTACAAAGGTATATGTAGTTTAGTAAGTACATAGATACAATACATGCGTAATTACGTACATCTATATACCTAGTACCTACCATATATAGGTTTAGGTATGTGTAAATGTATACGTAGATCACGCGTACATACGTACGTAGTACAATATACTACATACATATATAGATAGATAGATAGATAGATAGATAGATAGATAGATAGATGGATAGATGGATGGATGGATGGGCAGATAGGAGGTACCATTAGTCTGCCTATAGCCTACGTGTTAATTTTACTATCGGATGCCTAACCGCGCTGCGCTGCGCTGCGCCGTCTACTCGAAAGGGATGGTAGCTTTGAATTATAAGCCAGGTGCTAATTGAGCCACCCAACGACAACGACAACGACAACGACAACGTTTCCGTATAGAAGTAGATAATAAGTATGCTATACGCGCGCTGCGCTGCTGTACGGTACGGTACGTAAGTCTAAGTATACCTAGGTATACATGTACATGTATACATTACATACTACATACTTACTACATAGGTACCTACTACCTAGTACGTACTACGTAGTACCCTACCTACATACGCTACACAGCACGCGAACAGGATTTTGTATACCTAAGTATATAGTACATGCACGTCTACGTATCTATATCTATGTCTATGTCTATGTCTATACTTATGTAGCAGATACCTATACCTACTTACTTATCAAGCATAGGTACGTAGTACGTACTACATACGCGTATACACGTGACACGTATACATATACCTAGACCTACATATGACCCACGGCTCAATAGTCAATACCCATTTACCAATTTTACCTATTCTATTAGGTACCTAATACCTATGTAAACGTGAACGGCTGAACGTGTATAAGACAAAGTAAACACAGAGACACGAGACAGGCGCAAGGTAAAAACGACCGGTAGCTGTTCGCTATTAGGTAGTAGGTAGTAGGTAGTAGGTACCCAATACCTATTACCTAATACATAATATGCATATTGTATGTATATGCATACTAGCTGACTTACTTAATGTACCTAGCAGGTACTAGGTGTAGGTAGGGTACTATGCTACTACCTGTACCTATACTATACTATGTGGCATGGCAGTGGCAGTCAGTCATTACTGCACATCAGCAGCGCAGCGTGCTCGTGCAGGTGACATAATGTCGTACCACTGGCCAGCTTGGATACAGGATTGAGGATACACCATGGATGGAATAACGGATCGTGATCCGTTCCGTTCTTCCTCGGGTTGATTTCGTTACGGTCGTTACGTTCCGTTCCGTTCCCTTCCCTTCCCTTCCCTTCCCTTCCCTTCCCTTCCCTTCCTTACTACCTTTTTTTTGCTCCAAATACAGCAGCTTTTTTTAATGATCAATATTTTTTTTCGCAGCTTTTTTTAATGATCAATATTTTTTTTCGCCTTCGTCATTTTGACAAATTAAAAATTCAACAAATAAATCAAATAATATAGGTATGTAGTGCCTATGTATACTTGTCCCTTCATCTATTTTCCGCATGCAAAATAGAAGTAGGTAATTTTGCCAGCATCAATTGGAAAAATCAGAAAAATGAAAAATAACGGAACGCTAACAAAATTGATCCGTTACGTTACGTAATGTTCTCAAAAAATCGTTCCGTTCCGTTCCGTTCCGTTCCAAAAACAACAATTTTGTCCGTTACGTTCCGTTACCGTTACTTATTCCATCCCTGGAGCCCTATTATTGTAACTTGAGACGTCTGCTTATGGGTCCGCAATGCTTTTCACGTCTCAAGATAAGTATATTGCATTTGGCGGACAATAATATGAAATCTCGTAATGGATAGCGAACGGATAGCGATTCACTATCCGTTCGCTATAAAGTTGTTTGACGAGTTTTTGCGCAAAATTGGCTCCCTGTGACTTCTCTTCAATTTTCAAATTTTCAAACTAAAGAAAAGTCTTCGAGGACACTAATTTTCGAAGAATTTCGTTGTTTCGCTGTACTTCGAAAGCGAATACGGTACAACACGTCGCTTCGTTTTCAAAGCCAATACCTTAGTTCGACCCAAAGATTGAAGAGAGGCTCAAGCTCTACAGCCCCTTGATTGTGCCACTGATTTCAAAGTATTGGTACTCATTTTGTGCCACGCCAGCGCCACCACTGCGCAACCATCCTCAAAAACAGCTATCAACACCAATGGCCTTATCAAATCAAATTACAATTGTAATCGTTAGAATGATAAGTATAAGTACCAAGTATACAAACAACCAAAATTTGAAGAAAAAAAAAACCTACGTGTTCTTATTTTAATCATACATATAATTTTTAAGAAGATGGATTTAATTTTTATCGGATTTTCTGTCCACAAAGCCGCCAGCAAAAATCTTATGGCATGATCTACAATCGGATGCTGATGATGAATTCTGGTAAAATTCTTTAAACACATCACACACACACAGACACACAACTCAAAATTCTGCCTTTTCGATTCCTCGAGTTTCGAAAGGCGACTATAGCAAAATACCGCTACATTTATACAGTATACCTACCTACCTAATCAGTAATCATCGGATATCTTTTTATATTAGGTATGAATAATATGTAAATGTATATCGATATCGATATCGGTAGGTAATAGGTACAACATATGCATAATGTAAAATGTACCTATATACTTATACCTAAACGTGCATGTGCGCACACTGAAAAAATTTCCGGGGAGAGATAACCTTAAAAAGAAGGGACTCACTACCCGGAATCTAGTAAATTAGTGAAAAGGGTAGTGAATCCCTGAAATTACTGTATACAGTACATTCATTTCTGGTACCTGATCCATTGATTCCATGCAATCAATACATGATTTCATGTATTGATTACATGAGTCCATGTATTGATTACATGAATCCAAGTATTGATTACATGGTTTCCATGCAATGAACTACGTGAAGATGGTAACCACTAGAGTTAAAGTAGGTAACCATTCCATCTGGTGTGAGGATGAATACCTGCTGGTAATGTAATCATTACATTTTGATCCTTTTCTAATTACATGGGAACACTGTACTCTGTACATGCAATTGTTGATGTACACTCTTGTGATTCAATGTACTCATTGCATGATTTTCATGTACTCATTACATGATTTCCGCAAAATCAGCTATGATTTTACTGTAAACATTACAGCTATGGTTGGTGTACACCTGTAATGGAATGTAGTCAGTACATGATTTCTGGGAGAGGCTCCACCATAATAAAGGAAACATTACAGGTGCAGTTGGGATATTCATTATTGTTATCCAAACGCTAAAATAATTTAATATTATTAATTTGATCATTAAAAATCGAATATTGCCATGAAAAAAAAAATATTTAGAGTATTTTGATCTAGGATTTATTCTCTTTCCATTGACCCTACTTTCATTATTTTCCAAGAACTAAATTTTTCTTGCCTGTACTGGGGATCGAACCTAATCCCTACAGACCTAAAAACCTAACTACCTAACTCTTAACAACATGGGCCACGAGGATGCACAAAGCAAAAGGCAACCAAAGTGGTATTTATGGATCATGCAGAATATTTCTGTTGAATTATTTTTCTCCAAACACAAGTTGAACAATTTATCAATTATGTGACAATAATTGTAATATTAATGTTGAATACCTAATTATAATATTTTTGTATCTCAGAAAATTTAAAAAATTTCTTTTCATCAATCATTTTCAGAATTCAAATGAATTGTTCTACCATTTAAAAAAAAAAAAAGTTGAAATAATTTTGAAAAAGTTTATAAAAAATTTAAAATATTGAACATTGATTTCCAAATTTAATTTTCTGCAGATTATTGAATAACAAAGTAGGAATATGTTATTGTTACCACTTCAGAATATTACTGTAATATAAAATGGATTCCAACTTTTTTAATGCCAAAATTTTCTTCAATTCAATTTTTTTTAAATTATATTTTCATAGAAATTCAAAACTTTTGAATTATTAGGAGTAATATATGTACCTAATATAGGTATCAATAAAAATTTGAACGAAGTCTCAAGACATAATTGACAAACAGTAAGGTCAAGGGGGGCAAATATGAATTTTTCTAAAAATTGAATCTATTTTGTGACACTCTTCATTGTTTTACTCTGTAACTATAGAAGATGACTGATTAAAAATTTTTCCATGTGTCAATGGATATATGAAGTAATATGGCGGTTGTTTTCATCTAATCGATTAGAGAAATTTCGCCTAATATCGACCCCCATCTTTGTTTTTTGAATTACTCAACCTGTAATTGAGCTGGAAATGCCCACTATGGCTTAAAATGTCGAGTAATGACTGAGTCTAGTTTAATATCCCATAGCCCCAGCCCCCAATTTTTTATTCTTTATTTTTGACGAATTTTTTTCCAACAAATGCCGAATTTAAAAAGTAAAAGATGGTGCCTAATATTGACCCCCTATGAAAACTAAGAAAATTGACCAAATGATAGCGAGAAATTTTTTTTGCAATGTATTTTTCACAGAAAAAACGAATGAGACCAAAATCAGAACTGTAAAGCCAAAACTCGCGGAGCTAATTAGAAAAAACGAAAGTGATAAAGCCAACATCTGGTTATGGCAAGAATGTGATCAATGGCATGGTAATTTTATAAATTGTGATCAATAGTGACAAAATCAATTAATTAAAAGGAATAATTGTTTGAAAAGTCAGGTAGAAGTACATATTTCAATTTTTTTTAAATTGAATCATGAATACATGAAATCGTATCTCAGAGGGGTCAATAGTAGGGCACCCCATACATTTAATTTCAAAAAAAAAATTAAATACTTTCTTCTTTCGAACTTCTGAAACAATTATCCCTTTCAATTAGATGATTTCTACACTATCGATCACAATTTACAAAATTACAATACCATGAATCACGTTTTCGCCATTTATATTTGAAAGCACCAAAAAATAATATTTTGGCGATCTCATTTTCATTTTTTCTAATTATCTCCGCGAGTTTTGACTTCACAGCTGTGATTTTGGTTTCATTTGTTTTTTCTCACCTTACACATGTATACATCTTTTCTGTGAATGAGTACCTTAAACCCAGTAAGGAGTACATGAACATCACATGAACATTATTCCCCTACAAATTCATGTACTTATTCCCTCGAAAAAAAAGCACTCGCTACATGAAAGAAATATTTCCTTCTAAATCATGTACTCATTCCCTCCCAATACAGTACTCACTACATGAAAGAAATATTTCCTTCAAAATCATGTACTCATTCCCTCCCAATACAGTACTCACTACATGAAAGAAATTTTTCTTTCGAAATCATGTACTCATTCCCTCCCAATATAGTACTCACTACATGAAAGAAATATTTCCTTCGAAATCATGTACTCATTCCCTCCCAATACAGTACTCACTACATGAAAGAAATTTTTCCT
The DNA here is from genome assembly GCA_038380155.1 of Pseudococcus jackbeardsleyi. Classification (NCBI taxonomy): domain Eukaryota; kingdom Metazoa; phylum Arthropoda; class Insecta; order Hemiptera; family Pseudococcidae; genus Pseudococcus; species Pseudococcus jackbeardsleyi. The sequence continues at coordinate 60,344,014 of CM076240.1, read as the reverse complement.
TCGAAATCATGTACTCATTCCCTTGAAATACAGCACTCACTGTATGAAAGAAATCTATGCTCTATCCGTTGAAGTAGGGTAGTGAATACATCTAGGACAGTGGTATTGAGTACAGTTTTTTCCATCAATGAGTACCTTGAACGCAACAGAGATTACATGACTGAACATTTACTGCTATTTACCCGAAAAATCATGCACTGATTCCTTCGAAATACATGAACCCTTACATGAAATCGAAGTAACTCCGGAAAAAAATAGAATTCAAGGGAATCATTACATGATTCCCAGGAATCTCTACCCCTTCAAAAAAATTAGTTTTTTCAGTGCAAGTGGATATAAATGTACATAGGTACCTAGGTATCGGTAGGTATAAGTAAACAGATAGAAGAAGGTTGCCATGCCATGGCCGGTATACCAATACTGATAAACTCGCATACATGTTAAATCGAACAATTATTCCGAATAATGGTGTAAATTTACATAAAACAAGAGGCGGTATTTTTTTGTTACTAATCGGGAAAGATATTTTAACGACACCGCGGTTTTTACCCTTCTCTTCTCGACCGCTTCCTTATGGCGCTGCCGATGCCGCCGTCGCCATCTACACACCTTTTATCATTCGACTCGCGGTCTTATTCTATACTCGGACTATACACATTTATATACCGATACCTAATTTACCTACCGACGACTACCCAGAGCGAGAGTGCGAACAAACTCACTGATTGAATCGTACTTTTTTTTTTTTACCAATTCCTACAGTGACTTGATTTTGTCGATTTTAATCAAGTCATTTTTATGACTGATTCAAATTAAGAGAGTAGCACATACCTAGGTATATATACATAATATTCGTAGGTTGGTAATTGGTATATCTAGTATCTACCTTCCATCAGTCCATCGTTTTAATAAAATACGACCCTCAATACGCACACCACCAAATTTTTCAAGAATCGCAAAAAACTGTGCCGCTCATCGAATTTTTGACCAAAAAAATTCTATTCCATGCATATTAAAAAGCAAGAGTACCTAAATTTTCCGGAAACACGGATCTCGCAAAAAATTTTCAATAATTATGTACCTAACCTACTACCTAGTACCTACTACGGTACGGGAAGCTCTGGATCTTCGGGGAAACGATTAAGGTAGATGAAGGTCATTTTGGAAAATCATTTTTATATCTTATTATAGGTAGGTAGTATAGGTACAGGTAGATACTCGGGATCCCTTATCAGTGATGCCAACGTCAATTTTTTCCAAGTGTTACCGGCATTTTCAAGGTTTGACCTTGCTTAAAAGAGATGAGTTGCGTTTGTGACTCCCTCCCTCCGTCCCCTTTCCATAAAAAACGTCAATTTTACCTAATGACAATGACATAGGCGCGCCCAAAAATTAATCAAGGATGGGGCTCAGAATTTCAGAAAAAAATGCAAGAGGGGTCAAATTTCAAATTAGCCATTTTTCACTGATCTTTCATCAGTCAAAAATTATCTAGTTTTAAAATAAAATGACGAAAATACTACCCGAGCAAAGCGAGGGCGAAAATCTTTTGAAACGATATCGTTTGGAGAGCAAAAAAAGCATTTTCCCCACATTTCGGCCACTAAATACTTGGGTATTTTTTCCAAGCTCAAGGGAGGGGCTTAAGCCTCCTGAGCCCCCTTGGGTGCGCCTATGCCCAATGATTTTACACTTGACATTTTTCAAAAACATTAGTAAGTAAGTATCTACGAGTATAATAAGATGAATAGACGAAAGCAAAAATTCTCTTCTAATTTACCTCCTCTCATTTTTACGCATACCCGATCTGAGCTTATTTAACGTAGATTTCATGATTTAGGCAACGTTGATTTCAAGCATTGAAATGATTGGGAATGCAGCAGTTCAAGTCTGTAATGCGAATTATGAATGGAGGTAACCTATTGAATGAAACGCACAATAAAAGGCATGTTGGGTCCGTCGTTTCCTGTATTTTTTTTTTAAAACGACAGTTTGAAAATGTTTGAACACACTGAATTTACCCCAACGACTCAATTTTTTTTAATATTGGAAAAACGACAAAAAAATTTTTTCAAGTATGTTTGATCCGTCGTTTCCTGTCGTTTCTTTAAAAACCGACAGTTTGAAAATTTTTAAACATACCTAAAATTACCCCAACGGAAAAACGACAAAAAACGATCATTTTTAGGTACCTATGTTGCATCCGTCGTTTCCGTTGAAAATTGTTAAACATACTGAAATTACCCCAACGACTCTGTTTAAAAATTTTCAAACTGTCGTTTTTCAACAAAAAAAAAAAAAAACGACAGGAAACGACGGACCCGACATACCTCTTATCGTTTCATTCAATAGGTTACCTCCATTCATAATTCACATTACAGACTTGAACTGCTGCATTCACAATCAATTCAATACTTGAAATCAACGTTGCCTAAATCATGAAATTTTCTCCAAATTTATTGCCTAATTCATGAAATAGGCAATTTTCTTACCTATTTCATGAATTAGGCAATTACATCGATTAAACGTAACATATATTATACTTAGAGTAGGTACATATCGTTCCTCTAATGCTAAAAGGTCTCAACTCCAAAATTTTAAATTTTTTGTTTTTTTACTGGAATGACAACTACGGGACGTCCTCCATCTGGTGCATGATAACATCATTTCAGCTCAAACATCAAACAAATCCTTTAAATTGCGGAAAAAAGATGATTACCTACATTTGTTGGCGTACCTAACTCCATAATTCTGAAAATTTTGAAACTGTCTGTTGGTAACTCGCTAACTCCAATCAAAAATGCAAAAAGGTCATAAATTGAAAAATTGACTTTCAACAAAAGTGATAAAAAAAGGTGTTATGTACTTACCTATGAATTTTGATTTTTGTGAAAGATGTGACGATTTTAATAGGTACGGTATGCTTTTGTAGTGTTTGCTCCAAAAATTTTTCGTGTTTAAATGTAATAGGTCGTAAATCCATTTAAAAAATTAAAAATCTGTATTTTGAAAAAATCATGGTAGGTAGTTGAAAATTCATTCTCAGCACTAAAAAAGCATAGTAAAATCATCACCTTTTTCCACGAAATTCAGAAATCTCAGGTAATACAGTTTTTCAACTCTCCTGTAAAAAGTAAGTAGGTATATCTGGATAAAGTTTTGGGAGTTACGACCTTTTAGCATTTGAAGGACGATTTGTAATTTTAAACTTGAAGCAGGGGCGGCGCGATAAGGGGTATGAAGGTATATAATACCCCCTAGCCAATTTTCAGTCGGCAATTTCGGCAAAATTTCGGCGATTTTAGGTAAGTCGGCAAAATCCTATAAATTCCGGAAAATTAAAAAAAATCATCGAGCCATTTAAAATTTCAAGTTTACTATCTTCTTTCAGAAATCACAATCTAACTCTAAAATTACTCCCTTCCCAAATCAATTTTTCAAAAATTTCGGCCTCGCTGCGCTCGGCCATGTTCAATTTTTCTCCTGTAATTCTAAAACAATCCAAATTCTATAAAATGATTTTTTTTCGTATTTTTTCTCAAAATCGTTTCAATTATTTTATTAAGTTTTGAAAACTCATTTTCGATGTGTCAAAATCAAATTTTTCAGGATTATCGGCCTCGCTGCGCTCGGCCCGATCGCATTTTTTCTCGGAATAATTTTGAAGTAGAAGTGATCGATTTGTTGATTCAAATTAATCAATTTAAAATACTGTTTTATTGATCCTCGAACTTGAAATTTTCGCCCTCGCTTCGCTCGGGCCAAATCAAGTATTTATTCCACTACTGGTACTCTAAAAAATTGTGTTCTATCTTTTCAATAATGTTGCTTCACACGGTTTTTATTGTAATCATTGCCCAAAAATTCTCGAATTTTTGAATTCTTGCTCGGTAATTTTGAATTTTTTAGTCGGAATTTTTAAACCGCATAATATACCCTCCTAAACATTTTTGTTCGAACCGCCTCTGACTTGAAGTATTGAAATAATTATGCGGTTGAGAACTAGCGTTTGATGCAGATATGTACCTACTGAACTTGAAATCTTTTTTTCGGTCCTATAGATTTCAAAATTTTACTTACTCTCTTAATCTGAATCAGTCACAATTGATTGATGAAATCGACAGAATCATGTCACTGTAGAAATCAGTGAAAAATTTACTGATTCAAAAATCATAGAGATTCAAAAACATAAATTTATTAATTGAATTGGTAATTTTTCACTGATTGACAGTCAAATTTCATTGATTAACCGTGGAATCGGGGAAATTTTACCGCCAAGCGTCTCTTTCAATCAGTCAATCTTCAAATTTTGACTGGTTCAAGTTTAGAGACGAGCATTTTGTAATTTTTATTTCACATTTTGTAATTGGTACTGAGAAAAAGAGGAGAACGGCGCGTCGCCGTGCGACGCGAAAAGCGTCAATCGTCTGCGCCTAGCAAGCTGTAATCGCAGGTAAAGGTAAATACAATAAACGATGCCGTGTGGCGTGGCAGTTCAATGCGGGGGTAATAAATCAGCGACTTCATCTACTCGATACGCTTAGATTATACAGTACCTACAAGTTTTGCGTGCACGCGCTGCGTAGAGTGGCGGTGGTGTTGGCAGTACCGCGCGCGTTTGCCGCAAAACGTGCAATGTCTGCCCAACGCCCAACGGTGCAACCTCGCACGTCGCACCTCGCAATAACTATACTTAGTAGCAGTGACGCAACCAGAACTTCTTTTTAGAGGGGGCTAGAATTCACGAGAAAAGTAAGGGGTGTAGGCCTGTGTAGAGAGGGGGGGTCCCCCGAACCACCATTTTTTCAAGGGGCTCACTAGAGCTTGCCATGGGTTTGGTGAGAGAACTTGAAATAAAGGGGTAAATTTACCTATTTACGTCGAATATCGATGTTAAAAATTCCCTGAAAGACCTTTTTCGCTTTTAGATTATTCCCCAGGGGCCTAAATTTTCTCGGCACGGATCCAGGAGGGGTGTCCAATCTATTTTTATGGGATATTGAGATTTTTTCTTTTTTCCCCCTTTAAATCATAAACTGAATTTTATTCAAAACAACAGAGTTCAAAGAGCATTAAAAAACAAATGACAGTAAATTTTTCAAGAAGGAACACCTCATTTGGGTAAAATTAAGGGAGAATCGTGTAAATTCGAGTTTTTTTTTCATCCATACCACCCCCTCGGAGCTCAATTTTCGAACAATGCATTCCCTGTGCATTTTAAATGGCAGCTTCGTATCCAGTTTATATTCCATATCTATGCCATAAAACTTCCTAAACAGTTCTTTTTGGTTCTGATAATTTAATTTTTCGTACTTATCGATTCTGATCTTGAAATGGTTCCGTGTTTTTTCTTATTGGAAAATACATAATAAATTAAAAATTGGAAAATTTTGACACACTGAAACATTTCCGGGAAATTGGCTGGGAAAAATTGAGGTACCCTCCTCCCCCCCCCCGACACATTACTTCGTCACACCACTGCCCCGTGCCCCCTACTGAAAAAAAATGTCATATTCGCATATTCGCGTTCTACGACCCATAAAACATATACCTAAGTACTCGTATTTTGATATATCAGTATGAGTTTATTAATGCGTCCCTAAGCCCTACCCCACTGAATATGAATTTTTTTTGAAAATTTCAAGTTGAAAATTCACTGTTATTCGTGAGTGATGCTCAGAACCATTTAAAAACCGTTTTCAACTCAATTTTGCGACTTTTATGAAGGTTTTACCAAAAATAGGTTGATTTTTCGAATTGTTCCTCCATTTTACCCGGTCTGTCGGGGCTTAGACACATAGGCACAGGCAGAACTAATAGGTCGACAGGCTTACATAATCGGATTCAGCGTAAAAAATCCTGCAAGTAATTTGACACCAATCTCGACCGGACGACCATCAATGTTTACGACTAAAAGTCGATGAAAATTGTGAACTTTTGAGCTTTTGCTTTGCTTGAAAGCAGCAGCTGCAGATCGGCAGACCGATGCGATGGTTTCCAAAATTGGAGGTCATACACTAACTTTCGGGGTAGGTTCCAGCTTTCAGTTGTTTCGGCCCATTTTTAGTAGATGGGCTCTCAAAAGTACTTGAAGGGGAAAAAACGCCAATGGTTAATGGCCGGGGACAAATTCGAAAAAAGGTGCGAATTTTTCCGCTGGAAAATCCATTTCGGAATAATTCAAAAAATAATTCATGGGGGTAATTTGAATGCACTTTCCTGAAGGACGAAAAAGTTCATTTCTGACTCGGTGTAATCGATTATTTTGCGATGTTGCAGCGTTGTCTGGACGCAACGCGTATACAAAACTGACTGGACCAATCAAGATTGATACAAAAATCACCTGTACCATCTTCGACGTTGTAAATATGTAAGGTATACAATGCAGTGTTCAGTGGCGTCGGAAAGTGGGGTGCAGGTGGTGCATTGCACCACCCCAAAATTCTGAGAGGGGTGCAAAGTATGGTTTGCACACCCCCCCCCCCAAATCACGCCAAAGAAGAATTTTCAAAGCATTAAAACAATGTAAAAATGTATTTTTGAGCCTTAAAATTTCTAATTTTTTCAAAGCTTCGCTCGGGCATGAATAATATCTCCATTATATAACCTATTTAAGGCAAAAGTGCGATAAAAAGTACATTTTTGCCCCTCTCCCCGAAAAATTTTCTGATTTTCCGAGGCTTTATACTCATTTTGCACCCACCCAAAAAAAAAGGTTGCGACGCCACTGGCAGTGTTGAACTTGGTCCAGCACATCCTGCATAGACAATAATAAAAGCAGGTACATTTACCTGTTACAGTGGAATAGCCAGGGGTCCAGGGGGGTCCGGAGGCCCCCCCCCATAAGGTCAAAAATTTACGTGAAAAAATGCCTTTTTAAAACATTAAAAATCAAATTTTCTCAAAACTTCGCTCGGGCATAAAGAACATTTCAATTATTTAAATTGTTTGAAATAATAAAGCAAAAAAAGCCTCAATCTTGGTACCTATTCTAAGTCACCATTCTCACTTTGCATCTTCCCAAAAAAAAAGCTTCTGGTACTATTGTTTGAAGTTTCTGGTTATTATTTTCGTTTTTTAAGGTCAAAATAAGTAGTTTGGAAGTTGCTTGTTCGAAAACTACACCTATATCGAAGTTGTTTCTCTAATTATTTTACCCAAATTCAAAATTGTATAAGAACTTGGTAACGCCCGTGTAAATGTGATTTCGTTGGTACATTGAGGTATGAATGAAAATGTTTCAAATTATGAATTTACTGTAATCATAGTGTATTTTTTAGGGGTGGGGGTGAGGGGGTATAGTGAAAGGTGAACTAAAAATTTCTCAAAAAAATTTGGAAATTCAGACCCCTTCCCCCATGAGAAATTTCTGGCTACGCCACTGGCCTGTTACCTACATAGTACATAGATCTACTACATACCTACGACGGAGACGATAAAAATAAAGGCAAAACTTGAATTTGAAATTGAACACGGAGACCGAATACCAAAACACCAGGTCGCCAATCAAACCGAACGGCAAAACGCTAAACTGCTAAACACGACGAACAACAGAGCAGACAAAACAGCGGACCACGCCATCAGCGTCACCAGAACCAGGTAACACAAGAGCCACGGTATCGGCACAGTCGAAAGGCATAGGTATTATACATAAATAGAGATAGACGATAGAAGATACCTACGAAGTTACAACGTAGTGGTAGTACCCCACTAGGACAGAACCGAAATAGGTACATACGAAGTTGCGAGCCGGTGACCGGTGACCGGCGACCGGCGACAGACGACAGACGACAGACGACAGACAAATCAAAGAGATGACGCCAATTAGCTACCCCTATCTTACCAACACAGTACACGACACTATGTATTAATGAACTGCTTAATCGTAAAATAATAAAAAAAAAAAAAAAATACCTACGTTTCTCGATCTCGTTCTCGCTCCCTCGCCTACGCACTTTTTCATCGTCGACGTTCACCTTTGTATCAACACATCGTATACCTAATACCTATACCCGCCACCTTCGCCGCCAGCCAGTCAGTCGAATCGATGCGAGTGTATTAGGTATTTTAAAATTTAAAATCAATACAAACTAAAAGATACCTAATCGCGGTTCGCGGCTACGGCAGACAGTGTCCGGTTACCCTTCTCTATTATCACTATCAACACGACTCTGTCGTACTTGTTCCTTTTTTTTTTTTTTTTTTTTGTGTCTAATTCGCTCATTCTTTAACTGCTGTATACCTCTGATTTCCGGTCGTTAAAAATGGGAACGTGTTGTTTTTTGGCCGCGCGTTTTCTTCTTCTTTCATTTCTTTTCTTTTTTCCTCTCGTTCCGCGATTCTTTCACTTTGACAGTCGCCGAAGCAATCTAACGTAGGTAAGTCCAAGTATGTGTGCGTACTGCGTAGTAGGTAGTAAGTAGGTAGTAGGTACTAGGTAACGTTAGATTGCCTATAGACGGTAATGTAGACTGACGTGAGACGTGAGTGGAAAAGCGAGCGTAAGATGTACCTGCTTGTACGCAACTCTAAATGCAGCTATAGCACATCCACCATCCACATCGCGTATACAGTACATAATATGTAATAATATTGTAGCTGTAGGTATGTACTGATAGTCTTGAACGTATAAATGTATCAGGCAATGCCGATTGGCGATTATAGGTACTTAGAAGAGACTAGGTACTACAGGTAGACGTACCTACCTACTTTTTACTACACATTCGGACTCGTATAAAAAAATTGATAAAATCAGTTCATGTTCATACTTTCGAACTTCGAAGGTACGACAACGATAATTCGAAGACTCACTGCGCGACGGCTTAGATTATTAGTTAGTTAGATAATTAATCGCTATAATCAATAGGTACCAGGTACCTAGGTGGTAGGTCTGGGTATTAGGCAAGTCAATGACTAATGAGGCGTTCGACCGACTGCTGATAGATGCGTCATGTCATCACGGAGGTAAGGTACCTACCTACCTATAATCTCTTGGAGTGTACCTACGGGCGTAACCATAACATTATAATAATGTATTTCAGTCTTCTCATCTTTTTTGGCAGGCGGGAGAAAGAGTACCGTACGCTTAAAAGTTGAATTACAGCGAAGCTTGTCGCGGTATGTGAGCTGCAGTGTTGCTCAAATTTTGCGAACGACGCGACGACTTCGACCGCAAAACGTATCTACCTGCCTCCATCGAAATCTAGGTGCTATCTCGTGCAAAACTATTAGAGCTCCTGCTCGATCGGGAAATGTGTTTCTAAGAAATCGAATTTTGGAAGAGCGCGCCCAAAAGAAATGGCTAAAAACAACATCAAAATACCTAAGTATATACCTACCTAGGCACTAATTATCATCCCACTTTTTGGTCACGTCTATTTAGCTATTCATCGCGGCAATGTGAAACGCTGACCGCGCGGTAACAGGCAACCATCGCATCGCAAGAATAGGTACATACTTAGTAGGTGAGGTAGGTACCGGTAAGTACTACAAAAGAAATTGTAGGTAATAGGTACCTAATACCTATCTATATAGACTGTACAGATGAAAAAATAAGGCTCTTTTGTCGTCATCCAACGACTTTAACATCGGTTTCAACAGTACGAAATTATGAAAAAAAATTTTGAAAAGTTGAAAATTATTCAATGAAATCAAATAACATCAAAAATGAGAGTTATTTTCATGATTTCATACTGTTTGAACCGGTGCGGTGTTGAAGTCGTCGGATGACAAAAGGGCCTATAACTCCTGTAGGTTTTCAACACTGGTAGGTAACTTTGGTGGTTGATTTCAGACAATGTATGTATATGCTAGGTAGCCCTATGAGACCATTTTTGATAAGTAGTATAGGTATATCCATCCCAGTATCCATTTTTACGATGCGTGGATGACAAAAGGGCCTAATTCGAGTTAGGCCCTTTTATCATCCAGTCATTCAGTTGGAAGAAACAAAATCGTGGGTACATTTAAAACAACGAGATCATACCTATACTTCGGTATCCATTATGCGAAATCAGTCGATGGTAGAAACTGGAAACGGGTCAGATAAAAAGAATTAGGTACTTTCACTCTAAAAAGCATTTGCACACATGACTTATATAGGTAGGTATTAGTATATTATGCGACAAGGGAGTAAAATGATTTTTTGACCAATTTTGAGGTTTATTGCCCGAGCGAAGCGAGGGAAAAGAATCAAAATTGTCGAAAATCATTTTACTCCCGAGTCGCATACGATATTTTTCGTTATAGAGGGAGAAAAACGCGAATTTAAGCACTCGAGCAATTCGCGAGAGGGAGTAAAGTAGCGTTTTACTCCCTAGTAACGAAAACATGAATATACAGACAGGGTAGGTTCAATTTCGAATATGCGGGTACTCTCTCATTTATAAATCATAGTAAAAATTATCGAAAATGAAAGACTCACAATGCACTGATATAGGTATACAAATCTGCAATATCTATACTACCTATACCTTCCAACACAGTACGTCTAGGTACGTAGTACCTAATGTCTATCTACATGCATATGTGACCCTGCCGGAAAGAAGGGACCTTGTATAAAACAAAAAAAAAATCGATGTCTTTATTTTCATGTGTTTGGTCCAGATTCGGAGTCATTTGGACCAAATATACCTACTCTCTAAATTTGAATCAGTTAAAATTCATTGATTAATAAGACTACTGTGTGCAACTGAAGAAATCAGTGAAAATTTTACCGTTTTATTCAGTGAATTTTCATTTTTGAATCGGTAAAAATTTCAATTTACTGATTCATTTCAGTAGTTGAAAAAAAAATTACTGATTATTCAAAAATGAAAATTCACTAAGTAATTGAATCAGTAATTTTTCACTGATTGCCAGTCAAATTTCACTGCTGATTAACAGTTGCCCACTTTTCGCTGTTTAATCAGCGAATTTTCAGTGTTTTGACTGATTCAGATTTAGAGAGTAAGTATACATCGACTTTTTTTACACGAATTTTTTACACGAAGTTCCTTCTATCCGGCAGGGTCACATATGTAGGTACGTATTTAGATGAACAAGGTGTGGAACACGACGCAAAACAATACGATACGACGCGACGCGACGCGACGTCAGCGAAGCGAAGCATCATTTACCTACCATTATGTACTGTACTTTCCATTTACGCTCACTGCCAGCTTGCTAATTATTATGATAACGTTTACGCGTATAACGCGCGTTAAATATGTACTCGTATTGTTTTAAAATATATGGCCAATTTAATGCATTTTGAACTCGTAAATTTGCTCACTGATATAATTTGAACGGACAGTGTTTTTTTTTTATCATCGTCGTTCATTATTTAATACGTTTTCATTTTATTTATTTTTTTTTGTGTTTTTTTTCTCATTCTTTTTTTTACGATAATTTATTCAACATATTTAGACATCATTTTAGGTATACCTAGTATATCTACTTCAGCGTGTTGTAGAAATATTATAGGTATTAAGTACCTATATACCTATTACCTACATATCACAGGTAGGTATCACGCGGGAGATTCGCCGCGGGGACAATTTCTCGCGGTTGAATTTCGTGTGGTGACAATTGCTATAGCGGCGAAAATTTCCCGCGGTGAAAAAAATTCTCACGGAACGATCATCAAACAAACAGGAGCGTACCAATAAGAGTGAAGGTGGGGGTAGCTCTATGCCTCTCTCCCCCTTTGATTTTCAGTATTTTGTTGGAAAATTGGCCTTGAAGTTGGAGAAATTTACCTTTTACACTCATATTTCTCCAACTTGAGAAAATTTGAATACAAAATGGTGAATTTTCCAAACATGATGAAATATGAATAAAAATAGCAGGTTGTCCCAACTTAGGAAAATTCACCATCTTTATACGAATTCATTTTTCCAAGTGGAAAAATTTTCATATTATCTCAGTTAGGAAAATTGACTATTTGTACTTATTAGGAACGAAACAATAGTTTGCCAAATTGGGAAAAGTTGAACATTTATACCTACTATCATATTTCCCACGGGGAAAATTGAACAGTTTTGCTTTTTTTTTTATTCAATGCATAAAAAGTAATGGAATATAAAATTTTTGAAAATTTTGGTGTGTAAGTATGCCTTCTTCAAACTAATTTTTGATGCTTGTAAAAAAAATTGTTTCGAAAACTTTGGCCTTGCTGCGCCTAGCCATACTGTATTTTCCCTTTAAATAATGTTGTCCAAGTTTATTAATCCAAAACATTGTTTATGGTACCTTGAATTTGAGATTTTCTAAAATTTTCGCTTTCTCGTCGCTCGGGCCAAATTCATCTCCTTTCCTCCTCCATTTTTGCAACGGACCCTCAAGACATTACTTATACAAAATTATAATTTCTATTACTGAAATTTTCTGCTCTCACTTCTCTTGGGACAACTTGACAATTTCCACAATTTCATAAGTATTTTCAATTAAATCGGTACGATAAAATTACCCGGTAATCGATTTGAAAAAAATTACATAAATAATGTATATGAAAGCGGAGGAGGTCAATGTCTTTAAAATTCTGTTTGGTCGGCGAATTCGTGTCATTCACCCGAATTCTTCTCCTCAAAGTCAAAGCTGCTTCATTCCCGAATACCATAAATTTAATTTCAAAATTTTCAATTATTCTCGCTGCAGCTATCTTCCATGTACATATACTTGCACATAAACTTTAGTTGAGTAGGCAGGTACGTGATAGAAAAATAGGTATATCTTATTTATGTAAGTGAGTATCATTTTGAGTTAATTATTTTCACAAAATTTCCCTCCCTCGGCTATATTCCCCCATAGAACGTCCCTATGATATCATCAGTCAATTTTGACCTATTCAAATTAAGAGAGCATTGATAAGGTTATGTGTATAATCCTGAAATTATTTTCAACGAAATCAGTGGCGTAGCCAAGGGGGGGGGCGAAGGAGGCGATTGCCCCCCCCCATGGCCGGCCATGGTCTTTAAAAAATATGGTATAATGGGAGAAAAGTGTCAAAAATTGGGGAAAATGGTCTATTTTAGACATCAAAAATTCAATTTTTTCAAAGCTTCGCCCTCGCTTCGCTCGCGGGCTTGAACATAATTATCAATCGATCTCAATTTTAATGAACGTTCTGAGAGAAGCCTGCGAAAAAAGGCTTATTTTTGTACCTCTAATCTATAGTCCCGAGTCCATTTTACATCGTTGTGTTAGTCTTTTTATTACACACCCCCTACCTCAGACTCGGTTATACGTACACTACGAAAAAATACTTGCTATGTTTCAAAACGACCATAGAAAATTTGACATAATTCGTTCTTGCCCCCCCCCCCTTGACGAAATCCTGGCTACGCCACTGAACGAAATAATAATAAAAAAAAAGAGCCATATCTCCCACCACTAATGAAATGAAGCAAGAAATTTTCTAAACCTATTAAGCCTATTAAATTTCAAACCACAATTCGTAGGTGTTAAAAAAAAATCAGACTAACTCGGCAAAACATGGAGCTTGAATTTTTCGATCAACTTTCCGTATGTAGACATTAATATTCATCAAGTAAGTATTACATCTTGATTATTATGAATAGTTGTGTATCAATACCACAATGTTTCTAATTCAAAGTACAATTTTCGTTCAAGATCAAAAATTGATTTTAAAGACTTCTTAAATTTGAACAAAATCAGTCACAATTGATCAATTTTCATTCATTATGTACCGTGGTATCTTGAGTATTATTGGGTTCGATCTTCAAAATCAACTAATTGATTTAGGTACTTACCCACAAGAAAGAATCTAAATTCAATTTAATTTGTATTTTTTTTTTCGCGGTTTTAAAAAGAAATCATCAGTGTTTAATTTTCGTAAAAATTTTTGCATTCGTTTTTTGTTTCTGCCAGGTCTCTAAGATTTCAAATTTGTTTAAGTACATACTCTGTTTTCGAAAATATATTTTTGTAAGCATTCGGTTTCTAATTACAAGTAGATATCTACATTCAAATGAAGAATGTTTTTTTTTTTTTTTAAGTCCTCCATCAAAAGAATAAAGAACAAAACGCATCGTACCTGTAGAAACAGTGTAGATAGTATTTGTGACAATACTGCACTGTTTAGTCAAAACTGCATTTGTTTTTTCAAGATGAAAAACTGAACGATAAAAATTCATTTGCCCCACGGAAAACAGACAACAGTGTGGTATTAATACACTTTATTCATCATAATTAAGAAAATGCATGTTATTGTATCTACTACTATAACAACATTATATTATACCTATGTACCTACTTGAAAAATATCTACCCTCCAAAGTTATAGCAGATATTCGGTACCTACTATTGCAGTTGATGCAACAGCAAATGCGCAAAGTACAGTGATGCACTTGAGACTCACTTTGAGGAAGATCGGACATATCCTGAAGCTCGGCTTTTATGGGCGAGATTCTCAAGGTACGCGGGTGATTCGGTACGAGGGAAGGCACGAATGGCCTGTGATGATCCGTGGTAGCCAACGTGATTGCTGGTTTTGGACTACAGCAACGTGCCCAACAGGAGGGAGCCCAGACGTCGCTGGAGGCCCTCCAACAATTCTCGGATGGATGTTCCTCGAACATACGGTAAACGTAAATCAACGAATTACGGACGCAATGAAACTTAAAAAAACTCGCTGCAAATGAATAGGTTGGCACACCTATATCTATACAGACTATATAATCGCACAGAAACACCACCGCAAAAAATTGCGCGATCACCTTTGCAAGCACCAACACACGCGCACTCACGTCAACACAAACGAATGAACCAGCCGACGAAAAGGACGAAGCGATCCATTTGCGGCTATTACACTAACACAGCATACCTAGGCGTCGATCAATTGATCTTACCGAACTGAATCGTGATCGACGTTTTTCACGACAAACGAAAACAAAAACAATAACCATATCACAACGACGAACGATAAAAAAAATTACAAATTAGGCAAAATTACGCGAGGTAACGGCATCGTGTTTCGGCAAAAATACGCTGCTGCGTATCTATCTAGGTATCATAAAAATGCACGCTTATGTATAAGGGTAGGTATAGGTGCTAGGTAGGCAGGTCGGCAGCACGCAGCAGGTACCTATATCATCGAATATTCAATATGAATATCGTCCACTGATCAACGATTAGACGCAACAAAAACAAAAATCAAGTATTAAAAATAAAAATGAACATGAACTGACAGAAAAAAAAAATAGCCGAGAACCGAAGTATCTAGATCTACTCACATAAATAAAACTGCGATTGCGAATAAAAATCATACACTCGGATAAACGCGAATAAGAAGGCACCAACACACAACCATCGCGTCACATCCAACACGAATACTGCCCGACTAACCGTAAACCGTAAACCATAGACCGTACCAAACCAAACCAAACCATAACAAAATACGTTCGGTATTTTCATACGGCCGAGGGGGTGGGGAGGAAGGGGAAACCGAAGAGTGAGGTGGTGCGGAGTTATATTATGCAGCGATAATACCTAGCAGAGTAAGAGTAGGGGAACATCAGCTAGGCGTTCGTCAGTCGTCACTAAATACACATTACGCATGCGACGAAAACCACACCCTTCACGTTAGCCTATTGGTTATCGAGGTTGGTAGTAATAGCGGCGCAGCGGCAGATCGCTTTTAAAATGGCTTCTCGTTGCGTTACCTAACTGGCTCTAGAAATATAACATATTTATTTGTACCCATTAAACGAAAGTAGCTCGGGTATCCAAGTACCAAGTAGATACCTACTTCATATTATATACGCATACGCATACGTAGATTTATCTAACACATAGACGTACCTAGTACCTAGACCTACTACCTACTACCTAGTACCTACATATCTTACCCATCACCTACATTGAAATCAACTAGATACCTATACGAGTATTTTCGTTTATGATTGCTGATAACGAAATCGTCGCAAAACCAAATATCATATTACTTAGACTTACCTACAGAATGTCGAATTGTCGAGCGTAGAAACCCTCATACGGATCATCCGAGTAAGTACATGTAGATATGGTACCAAGTAATAGGTATTTTTTTCAACTCCGCAAAAAAACATGATAGGTATTACCTATTACGATATAAGAATGAAGCACGAAATTTTTGGTTGGTAGGTAGGTACGTGCTCCAAAGCAGAGATGTAACGATTATAATCGATGCTAATACATCGATTGTGTTTTCAGAAATCATCGGAAATATGGTAATCGATTAGATAATAATCGATTAATCGGTCTCTTGAATTTGAGCATTCTTTACTGGCCGGAGATACTTATAAGTGACGTCAGAAACTCAATTTGTTTGGATTAAGAAAAAAGTTACGTCACGTATAATTTGACCATATATATTCAGAAAAATTGGAAAGTTTTGTTTATAATATACTTATCTCTGATTAATCGCGAGATGGGAATCGATTATAATCGTAATCGTTAGGTAGTAGGTACATCTCTGCTCCAAAGTACATATGTAGGTACGTAAAAGAATTTTTTTTAATAACATAATAACAAACTATGAAAACTAGATACCTATACGTGGTACGTACTGATACCTCTACTGGAAAATAAACTTTCTTTGCAAAAATCATCAGTTTTTTCAAATTTTTGCCCTTGCTTTGCTTGCGCATATCAACATCAAGCTTAAAATCTACATGTACTTACATAGGTATATTATAGGTACATACAATATATCTATACCTATACCGCTATGTAGGTAAGTATAGG
This sequence comes from Pseudococcus jackbeardsleyi, assembly GCA_038380155.1. NCBI lineage: Eukaryota > Metazoa > Arthropoda > Insecta > Hemiptera > Pseudococcidae > Pseudococcus > Pseudococcus jackbeardsleyi. The sequence goes on along the minus strand of CM076240.1, from coordinate 60,327,289 downwards.
TATTAGGCCTTTTAATACGATTATTGCGTCTGAATTATTATACTACCTATAAGGACGCCAAAACAACCATACCTACCATGATTTTGTATCTACCTGATGGTCAAATTACTCTTGAATTTTAAGAAAGCACTTTGTTTTAGAACAAAAGCGGCCGAGTTTTCATTCAGGCTTAGTTAAAGTAGGTATTCAAAACATTTTATGTTTTATTGAATACTGAATTTAGTGAATTTGATTTGAGTGAAATTGTCGCCGTCAGTTTAGGTATAGGTACATTATTACATTAGACACAAATTCATCTCCCTGATAATATGTATTCACATTGAAACTGCAAAATTTTTTTCGTATAAAATTGTAGTCTTCCTTGAAATTTTAAATCCCCACGCGCTGGACTGGGGATACCTAGACAAAATTTTGTATTTTTGTATTTTTTTTTTTTTTTTCAATGCAATTTTTATAGAATGCGATAAATATTAGAATATCTAAATGGAGTAGCAGCGCGTACTCTAACGTGCAGCTCCGCACATTTTGTGCAGCTCCAAAAAAAAATTGTGCGCAGTTTGAAAAATTTGAATATCTCAACAATTTTTTGTTATACTCAAACGACAAAAAAATAACAAAAATTTCGAAAAATTATGTTAGGTGACAACATAAAAATTTTAAGAAATTTTTTTGCTTTTTTCCTCATTTTTTAGCTTGAAATTCCTTCTGCTATTCGAAGCATAATGCTCATTTTGTTTCTACCCAAAACAAGCTTTTGATGATGCCACTGGTCAATGGTCTCTCCATCTTCCACTACATTGACCTCTTCAAAAATAAAGGTATTGTAGGCACGCACCCAAGGGAGGTGCTCAGAGGGTTCGAGCCCCCTTCTTACCCTCGGAAAAATGTTTCACCACAAAAATATTAAAAAAGTGCAATTTTGTGCTCTTTAAATTATATATTCCAAAAAATTTTCGCCCTCGCTTCGCTCGGGCGGTAGTTTATTCATTTTATTTTGAAAACTTAAGATTTTTCACAAATATTCTTTAAAAAATCTCTCGATTTCTCAATCGGTTCCAAAATTGTAAAAAAAAAAAATCAATTTTGACTGAAAGATCAATATAAAATGACTGATTTGAAATTCGACCATTCCCCCATATTTTTCCTCGAATTTTGAGCCTTCCCTCCTTAATTAGGAGAGCAGTAAAACGCGAAAAAGTTTTTAATGAAACTATGATTGTGTAGCTTCAAAATTTTCTTAGAATACGCCCTGTGGAGTAGGTAAACCTACCTAACAGTGGCATAGCCAGAAATTTCTCATTTAGATCATATCTAAGTATTATAACCCATGCGTACTTATAATGGCATCGGAACTTTTTTGTTGGAGGATGTAATGCGAGTAGGGAAATTAGAAATACTTACCAAAAGGGAGCTTTTTTCCGCCTATCACTTCGACCGTTCTGTACCTAAGTATACCTAGGTATACTCTCTAAATTTGAATCATACCTAAAATTGACTGCATGATTAAAAAGCAAAAAGTGTGCAACTGCAAAAATCAGTGAAAATTTTACAGATTTTATCAGTGAATTTTCATTTTTAAATCAGTACCTAATTTTTTCAACGACTGAACAAGTATGAACATGAATCAGTAGGTACCTAAGTAGTTGAAAAAAATTACCGATTTAAACATGAAAATCCACTGATAAAATCAGTACCTAAGTAAAATTTTCACTGATTGACAGTCACATTTCAATGATCAACTGCAGTTGCACACTTTTCGCTGTTCACTGATTCAGATTTAGAGAGTACCTATGTAGGTATAGTGTCCAAATTAAGTAGGTATACCTACCTAGATACGTTTTTCCTAGGAAGCTTGGTTTTCGAGTTACATTAGATATAGGTACATGCAACTTATGGATTTTTTATTGAAAATATCCGAAATCAGCAACAACTGAACAAAATCTAAAATCAGCGACGAAGGTGCGCTACTGTGTGACACTGACAGCAGCATGAACCTTTACAGCTGAACGCGCCTGGCGAAACGCGACACGACGGTAGCGCCCGACGTGATGGATGATCAAAATTATTAGTCGCCTTTCACAAGATATTTACCTTCACCTACCTAGGTACCTACCTGGACGGACCGACCAATCGAGCGATGGACCGAATATAAGTATACAAAATGTATATCTATAGATTATTTTCGCCGATAAGCGAACGTTTAGTTTAGCTGTTCAGGTTACGCACTCGGATCAGCATTTAACACCACTTCGCACTTGGTAGTCCCACTCCCATCCGTATGTCCGTAGGTATACGATTTAGGTATGTACTTTTAGGTACCTACTACCTACCTATACTTTCTGATACAGGAACTACTGCTGAACAGTGGCAGTCTAGCTGCGATTATGGATGGCAAATGCTCGCGCATTTTGTTTTTCGTGCGCGTGCTTCAGCATATGCGCGCATATGCTCAAGCACGCGAGCATTTTCTGTAATTTTGTACCTTACTCCATAATACACATGGTTAGCAAGTCAAATGAATATTTCGACACAAAACAAGTGAATTAGGACCACATTATACCAAATAGCGAACCTCAACGTTATTCTGAACATCTTAACTAAGTAGACAGTGATGGCAGATTTGGAAAAAAAAAAACCAAGGTTGACAAAAAAATTAAAAAATCATCAAGTTTTTAGGAATAAAAATATCTTAAAAGTAAATTTCAAAATCCAATTGGACGACAGATTCGAAAAAAAAAAACGAGGTTGACAAAAAAAATTGAAAAATCGCCCTGATTTTTTTTTATTAGAAAATTCTCGCGCATATATAGAAAGTGCGTTCTCGCGCATTTCAGCATATGCTCAACATTTGAGCATGGCCATCCCTAGCTGCGATATGATATATCATAATACATAAGTAAGTATTAAGAACCCTCCCTCCTCCCTCCCCCCCCCCCGGCAAGCAACTAACTCGCAAACAGTGTCTCGTGTCGGTTGTCGGTATAATATGCCTTACCTACTTAGGTACTTATACAATTATTATCTAACGCGTTTCCTGGACATACATATACCTATAATATAATATACGTATTAGTAGACGTCGTTTAAGGGAGCCTCGCAGCAAAAATTGAACTTTTCCGCCGCAACAGGCCTCACTCCCTCCTCTGCACAGGCCTACTACTTTCAATTTTTAGCTTATTGAAAGAAATGTAACAATTGAGATTTTTCACTTTTCTGAAAAATTTTCATCTACTCTGATAACACGGACAAATATCCATCTTCTAATTAATCAAAAAAAGATTATCTATATGGATAGGTATGTGAACAGATGGTAAATTTTATACGTAGATTTCGATGTCGCAATCAGAACTGAAAAAAAAAGAACTCCCTCTGCGATGAATTTTCGATTTTGAAATTCCAAAATTTTTAAATTTCGTTTACTCCCAAAGGTGTGAACGAAACGATACAAAATTTTCTCCACTAACAAAGAATCCTCTGAAGTTGATGTGACAACGATTTGAGATTTGTTGGTGCCATACGGCCTTCACAGTGTGCTGGTAAAGTGGTACAGGTCAAAAAGTGGTTTGCAATTACCCCACTGCACCTTATAGGTGTGAATACTTGTATACTTATAGGTATTTCAAAAATTGAAAAATATAAGGGAGATACATTGAAAAGAACAAATATGCAAATTCATAGAGCCGGAGCGAGGCGAGGGTAAAAATTTTTGTATAGAAGGAGTATCCAAGAATCTGAAATTTTTTTGTACTTTTTTTTCGTGTTTTGTTCCGACTCCAAAAAAACAAAACAAAAAAACAAAACTGTATCTAAGGGCTTGTTTTTTGATTTCCTTCAATAATAAAAAAAAAAAAAAGCGAAACATATTTGAAAATTGCAATCGAGATCATTAGATACGAGTTCTTTGATAAATGAGAAGGACGATTTTTGTTAGGTAGGTATACTTTGAAATATACTTCTTGATTATTGTCTATGTCTATAAGAGGCTGGGGGAAAGAAGTTTTGCAGGTAGTAGGTACTATAATTTCTATTAAAAGAAAAACATAGGTATAAATATAAATTTACTGAGCCCGAGCGAAGCGAGGACGAAAATTTTTGAAGAAAAAGACATTCAAAAAGTGAAATTTCTTCAGACACCCATAGTATCATCTCTCATCGCATCTTACACAGTGTTGTCACCGACGACGTTTTAATTTTTAAATACATACCCATATAGGTACCTAGTACCTACTACCTACTTATCTAATGAACTACCTATATTCATTTTAGCGGGTGGGATCTCAAAATCAAAATTGTTACGAAAGAGGACTTTTCACTGAAAAAGCCCAAAAACAGGGCATTTATACGTAGGACCAACAGGACTTGTTAGACACTAGGTAGGTATGTAATATGTATACGCAATACTCGTATTACAACGCATTAAACGTCGCGCCAGAAAGCGACAAACGAAACGAAAAAAGAGGGTCAAATCAAAGAAGATGCGCCGAGCCGGACCGGGGACGAATAGCGGTACGTTTTATTCGTAATTAAAAGGCGCATTGGTCGCAAACAAGGGTCAGCAATGTCAATAATGCAGCGGTGGCGAGGGCGGTGCGCAGAAAATTCGTGAACCCCCGTGCCATGTCATAAGTGAAGTCGCATCGAGTGTTTGATTGAAACGTAAACATGCTCCAACTCGGCCGACAGTCTGTTTAGATTTCGTGTTCGATATTTTTCGCTTGTCGCGGCGGACTTGATTATAATGTATAGGAGGTAGTAGGTAGTAGGTAGTAGGTAGTAGGTAGTAGGTAGTAGGTACTGTTCTTGCGATGTCGTTAGGTAGGTATTCGTTGTCAACGAGTTCTTTTTTCAATAGGTACCATAAGTTCACGATAGGCATATGAGCTGCTGAAATGCTTGGATATACTTAATTACTTACCTATACAGTTACATCTATACCACATATTTACCTGGCTATAGATATACGCGTATGTACTTGGTAGTTTAATATACTATTAGTAGGTATATGCTCGAACATTATATGTATTTATCTATATATAGGTGTAGGTAGGTCTAGGTACGTAATGTATTAATGTAAGTAGGTATACCATATACGTAGGACGTAGGTACAACGTACATCTAGGTAGACGGTAGAGGTACGTCCAGCCGCATGTATGGTACGTCGCCAAAAGCACATATCTATACATGAGGTCGAGGGTCGAGGAGCAGTGGCGTCGGAAGCTTTTTTTTTTGGGAGGGTACAAAATTAGCACCAAGACTTCAAATACCGAAAGGATTTCCAAGGGAGGGGGCAAAAAGAAGCATTTTTGGGCTCTGTCTGTCGCCTCAAATAATCCATATAATTGCAATTTTATACATGCCCGAGCGAAGCGAGGGCGAAGATTTGAAAAAATTGAGTTTTTTATTGCCCAAAAAATCATTTTTTCCCACATTTGAATGCTTTGAAAAGTTTATATCATACGATTTGGGGGGGGGAGGTTACGATTTTAATCGATTATAATTATAATCGATTCCTCATCCCCAATTAAAATACCCGGACGAGCATTGACGAAGATGAGTAAACAAACATTTTTTCAATTATCAGAGGTGGCAGCTTTTGTGTTGCATGTGTTGCAACGGCAACACGGCGAAAGTCTGTGGCAACACGGCAAAAATCTGTTGCAACACGTGAAATATGAAAAATCTTTAATTTATTAATTATCGATAACAAGTCCAAAATTATCGATGATCAAGCAATTTTGAAACAGGCCATTTTTCAAGTTTTCATGTGTATTTATTCCAAAATTTTCACCCTCGCTCCGCTCGGGTTATGATAGCATTTTCAATATTTCTTCAAACAGCCTTTCTTAATAAAGGTCAAAAACGGCCTTTGACCCAAAATCAGTCAAAACGGGCTCAAAAGGTTACTTATAGTCTAAAAAATCCAAAAAAACTTGGCCTTCCCCCTACCCCCACCCCTTTCAGAATTATCGTACTTTTAATGTCGAAATTTCAACACGCGATATCTCTGGAAGGGGTGGTTTAAAAAAATGTATACTTTTCAGAAATTATACATCTTGCTGGGTAGTACGAATGAGAATTTTTTGAAAATTTTCGGTTCACATTTTCCCAATTTTTTTCACTTTGAAATTTTCAAAAAATTAAAAAAAAAATTTGAGGGGGGTACATGGCTCGAATTTTTTTCAATAGTTCCGCCAGGTGGTTGGGCATCACATATATTTTTTTTGAATTCTGAAATTGGGTGCAACATGGTCAAAAAAAACGTGATTTTTTACTACTTTTTTACAGTAAGAAGCAAGGCATCCCGCAACTCGAAGTAAAATTTTGAGTCAAAATTGCCATACCTAAATTGAAAGTACACCATAAAAAATTCCATTTCCAAAACTTTAAATGCTGAAGTGCATTTTTCGAATTTTAGCGAATTTTTGAAATTCCAAAATTATTTCATCGATGAAAATTTGATTTGATCAACGAAAATAGCTGAAATTCAATATACACCATATTTCAGACCTGCCAAATCGATTGTAGGCGTTTTCGAGACATTTCAGGGCCACCAGAAAATTTTAACGATTTTCCAGTTCTGAAGAAAAGCTCATGAAAGTGGCCCTTTCAATTGATTCAGAATGTTGACCTTTTGGGCCCATTTTGACCGATTTTGGGTCAAGGGCAGTTTTTGACCCTTGTTAGGAAAGGCTCTTTTACTCAATAATGAATGATTGAAATTGCAAAATTCACCGTTGATAAATTGTAAAGGGGGGGGGGGGGGTGCGAAGCGACCTCTTATAGGGATTTGATATTCTTGACCGTTCTTGGCAACACGCCGGTAAAATCTAGGCTGCCACCACTGTCAATTATTCTGATTGGTCAAATTTTATGCGCCGCAATTTTTTTTCTAAAATGAAGAATACTCAAATTTTGGGAACCGTTTAAGTTTAATTAATCGATTATTTCCGATTATTTCTGAAAAAAAAAAATATATATGTAGCATCGATTACACATCGTTGCATCTCTGCATACAGTATGTTGTAGGTAGCAGGTACTATAGGTTGAAGTTAGGAGGTAGTAGGTAGTAGGTTAGGTATAGTAGATACCGCCTAGGCGCCTATAACAGTAACATAAACATACCTATGCGTTACCTGCATAGTAGGTAGTAGGTACTAGGTAGCAGCTAGCAGGTACGTATAGTATACGTAGCTACGTAGTACGTGTACGTACGAGTACGTACAGTCCCATGCAAATTAATATGGACACGTACTTTTTTCGTATCTCCGGTCGTGACTTCGAAACACTCGTAACGTCCGAAAAAATGAACCGTTTGGGCTCGTATTGGTCTGATTCGCGATCCGTTAAGACTCTCTGCTACAAAATGAGACCGGAACGAGCCCGGAACGTCCATTTTCACCGGAGCTACGAGGGTTTGAGTTGAAAAAAACAAAAAACAAAAAAAACCACGTGAAAATGAGGAGTTTTACAAAACTTTTCGTAAGTAAAACTCCTCATTTTCACGTGTTTTTTTTTGTAGTGTTTTTTTTTTTTCAACTCAAACCCTCGTAGCTCCGGTGAAAATGGACGTTCCGGGCTCGTTCCGGTCTCATTTTGTAGCAGAGAGTCTAACGGATCGCGAATCGGACCAGTACGAGCCCAAACGGTTCATTTTTACGGACGTTACGAGTGTTTCGAAGTCACGACCGGAGATGGACAGCGAAAAAAGTGCGTGTCCATATTAATTTGCACGGGACTGTAGGTTACAACGCAACGTATGGTAGGTACCTAGTATAGATATAGATATAGATATAGATATAGATACCTACCTACCGATATATTGTTCGACCGTTATATCTTGGCAGGTTTGTATGGTATTTATGTAAAAGTATACCTAACAACACTCACTCAGTTTCAGTGATTCTAAAAAAGCATAAAATTTTTTAAAAATAAACAAAGGAATGAATATTGTTTTTGGTTGATTAAAGCTCTTATACAAAACGCTGCAGCCATATATTTCTAACGTAGGATAAAATTTCAATTTTGGAAAGAAGAGAATTAAATTTTGAGAAGCCCTTCGTGAAAATTTCCGAAGTTATGCTACTTTCACACAAATACAAACCTGCCAAGATAGGTATATAACGGTCGAACCATAAGTAGATATACATAGGCAAATATATGTAATACGTACCTATACGTATACCTACCTGTACCTATACATGAATTGAATAGGTATACGTAGGTATACGGGTGTACATATTCAGTTTGGGTTTGAATTTACAAATATGTACCTATACACAAATTGAAATTATGTAGGTAGGTAGGTAGGTAGGTATAAACATTCGTTCTTGACCGATTTTTATCGTATCGAAATATTTTCCACCTTACTAAAATTAAATGGCTACTTATTTCATAGGGAATCAAAGGTGAAAGGACAAAGAAAATGCTAACCAGTATAGATAATTTCTGAATTTAAATGAACGAATTTGCACATGCTGATGCATGATTCAAAATTGTGTAATAAGTACATAATTTCAATTTGTGTTATACCTACATACCTATGTAGGTAATTTCAAACCCAAACTGAATACACCCCTATAATCTACAGAGGTATTATGCCACCCTATAGGTAAAGGTATAGGTATCAAGGTATGTAGTACTTACATACCTAATGTATACCTTGAATAGTACCTATCCTATAGATATGTACTATTCAAGGTATACATATGTACATGTAGGTAGCATAGGTACATTGATAGGTACCTATGCTACCTACATAGATATATGTACACGTAATACACATACTAGGTATCTGCATCTACTTCTACTGTACGCATCTACAGCATATGTATAGCTTAACTACCTATAGGTAAGGTAGCTTATATGTTAGGTAGAAGTACGTACTTGATACGCGATAACTGTACCGTGTATAGTGTATACCTACCTATAAATGTACTTGTACTTACTATAAATACTATACCTATATACCTACACCTACACCTACCTGTACGTGTACGTGTACGTGTACGTGTACTTCTGCACGCGTAAGTATATACGGCGATACGATTATGCAATATTATTAACACGCGTTGAAAATGAGAACCGGTAGTTGAATTTGCATGCCGGCGCGGCGCATGCTCGTTTAGTCTGAAGACTGATGTATCAATCAACCATCAAGTACATACTACATACATAGGTATTAGGTACATAGGTACCTGGTACCTAGACCTACGATTCATGAGTATGGTATAGGCCTATACGCAATACGCAATACGCATATTAAGCATGCAATACATAGTTAGGTATACCCATTACCCAATACGATAATTATGCATAAACATAAAACCAACTTGCACCGTGCGTAATTTGTAATTAAAGTACCTAATTACACATACCTACCAATTACGAATTTTTTTTTTTTTTTTTTTTTTGACACGTTCTACGTACCTATATTACCTACCTATCTATACTTATGTATGCTGTATAGTGTATAGCACTAAAACTGTCCACTCAAACTATTACCAACATACCTAGACCTACTTATACCTATAATACCTATTGTAAGGTAGCCTCAAGTCTCGGTTTTGAGAAAATATGTGAACAAAGCATTTTTCGTGTCATCGCGCATCTCGTGTAAATTCATCGCATCGCAATAAAATGAGCCATATTTTTTCATTAAAATTTTGTGTTATTTTGAATAATACCTAGGTAATGGTTGCGTTGAAAAATGCAAGCCATGTTTCAAATACATTTCTAGTTTTTGATGCCGTAACTGATTTTTTCATGTTCGCAGATAAGTAGGTACTTACCGTATACCTACTGGCTACTATATATGTACTGTACTTGGAGGTAGACAAATTTTTCGCGTGACCAACCCGTTTCACAAATTATGAGTAGGTAAGTATAAAAGTATACTTACTTACCATTTGCCAAGCAATGAAAAAATCGAAAATTTATACCACAAAAGTTTGATTTCTTCATCAAAATCGTTTGTTCCGAGATTTTTATCGGACTCCGACAATGAAATTTCAACGTAAAGGTATCCGTACCCATTAGATACTTAATTGGTGGGAAAATATTTGATCCACACAACTGGTTATAGGTACCTACATAGGTATTTTTTATTATTATTTTTTTTTTCGATGATAAAAAGTCTGATATGGTAGATATGGAAGTAAAAAAGTTGGAATCCAAGAGTCATTTAAGCGACAAGTTTTCTATTTTACCTAGTTTTTTTTTTTTTTTTTTCATTACCAATCACGGTTTGTTTGAAAATTTTGCCACCGCAATTAGATACTCATCTATACGGATCGATCCACAATTGCAAGTTTTTCAATTTTGGGTTTTCCGTTTTCAACGGTTTGATGATGCAAAACTTTGAAAACTATCTTTGTTATGTTATGAAAATACAGCCAGGACGAAGAAAAAATAAATGCATATCATGGATTTTACTTATTTAAAGATCCGTAATTGGTAGAAACCTCCAAAAAAAAGTGTAATTTTTCTGGGTCTTTCAAGCCTGGATACAAAATACTAGAAATCGACTTGTTCAAAATTCAATCGCGCTACTTTGTAGAGGAGAGTTGAATGATTAGGTATTTAAAAAAAAAAAAAAATCACCAAAACAGGTTCATACCTACTTAAATATCGTCGGCATACGAATTCAAAAAAAAAAAAAAAGTGATCAACTATATGCACGGAAAAAACAATGAATACATTTTACCCCAAAAATAATAAATTTTATCAAAAAAAAAAATAGATTTTATCAAAAAAATTAATAAATTTTACCAAAATGATAAATTTTAATCAAAAAATAATAAAATGTATTCAAAAAAAATAATAACGTGTTTCAATTCACAAAATAGGTGAAATTTGTTCTAAAAAATAATATTTATTATCAGAAATAATAATAAAATTTGTCAAAAAAATTAATAAATTTTACCAAAAAAAATAAATTTTATTCAAAAAAATGATAAATTTTACCTATTTGAGAATTGGGACGCGTTATTATTTTTTTGGATAAATTTTATTATATTTTTTTTTCAGTGTAGGTATGTATAGGTATAGGTATAGGTAACCGTTAATGGAGAAACAAGCTATACCTATAGACCTACGGGGCGTGAAAAAATGACGCCGCGCCGATGACTTGGAAATTACGCGTAAGTACGTAAGTATCCACAGTGCGGTATACTGTACCAAGTTATTCGAGAATACGTATACCTAGGTGTAGGTATTTAATTTACACCTGCGTAGTGACAGTGACAGTGACAGTGAGTATCTAACTTATCTGTCATCCGCATGTAATATCGAATCTTAAATCTATACATCCATATAGTCCATACCCAATAGGTAATAGGTATCCATACGTCATACGTCATACGTCATACGTCAGTCAGCCGTGTCAGATTCGTAAGTCGCAGTCGTATGTACGAGTAATAAGGGAACGAAAAGACAAAAAGAGATATTCGTACTGCCCACTCCTACACATGTAGGTAAGTAGGTATACTTAGTAGGTATATTATATGTATAGAAGTATAAAATTACGTATTGTATACGCACGTATCTATGTAGTACCTATATACCTAGACCTACCTATGTACATTGGGTATAACCGCGTGAGCGTAAGCGTATAAATTTTATTTTTCAAGGGAACATGAAATTTTTGAGAAGAGAAAGAAAAAAATACTGATCTTTTGAATAAATTAGGTAGTCAAAAATGCTGACTTATACTGACGGTGCTGACTTATGTACTTTACTTATACTGACTGTTAGACACCCTGGGATAACACCAAAATGGTACAGATTTGAGCGAAGAAAAATCGAAACATTTACTTATCTACTTACTTATGATATTTTTGGAACAAGCCATCCATAATTCAATAGGTCAATAGGCATTCACCTTCACCTATGTCTGAATCTAAATTAGCCAAATGTAATGAAATTTAATATCTACTCGTACTTCAACTTGCAATTTTTTGAATCGGCGAAATTACCTAATTTTAGTAGCAAATTTGTGATTTTTCGCACATCGTTTAGTCAAAATTATTGATTTATTTTGACAAATTTGGAATTGAGTGAAAAATATACTTGAAAATAAAAAATCACCAAACTTGACTGATTCAAATTTACGGAGTTGAGCATGAAGTGAAGGTAAGTACCTACGGTATGTATTCAAGAAATCGAGCGTGAATAGTTATTGCTGATAAACAGCCAGACTCAGAATTGCAGCACTGGAAAATTCAGCAAAATTTCACCGAAACTGTTTTTTCAGAGATTTTCACTGATTTTTCAGGTAAATTTATAAATTCCACAGATTTTTCACTGATTTTCTCCAGTGCTGAAATTTTCATACTGTTTCTCATTGGAAAAAATTATCCGCGCGAGAGAATATCGCGAATCCCGTTAAATTTGGGATATAGGTATAGGTATAGGTATATTGGAGATTCCATGCAATACCTATACTCACAGTCACAGTACAGGAAACCATGGAATCAGTGCGAGAAACCATGTACTCGGTAGATATACATGGTTTCCTGTACTGTGACTGTGAGTATAGGTATTTCATGGAATCTCCAATATACCTATACCTATACCTATATCCCAAATTTAACGGGATTCGCGATATTCTCTCGCGCGGATAATTTTTTCCAATTTTTTTCAGTGATGTAAGTAGGTAATAGGTAGGTATGTGTATTGTGTACTTGAATATGTTAATACTCTCTAAATGTGAATTACTGTCAATCGGTGAAAAATTACTGTACACTTGTGTCTTATTGATCAGTATAAATTTCAACTGATTCAAATTTAGAGAATACAATTAGGTATAGTAGGTAGATGTATGCTAGGTAGTAGGTACCTAGCACCTACGCACCTGCACAGGTAAAGCGTTGCGGCAAGCCGGCAACGCAACGTAACGTAGCTTACAGCACACTCAGCAGATACCTCGCCTACTACATGTATGTGTACGTGTAGTGTACCTACAATTGTACATCTACATATCTATATTGGTATTTGGTACATTACATATGGTACGTACCTAGCTACCTAGCTACCTACTATGTACCTTCTACCTACATATCTGTACGAGGTACAGTAGCACATAATTATGATTGTTCCGTATACCAGTTTGCGTGAAATTGTGTTGTGTGCCTATGTGTATACGTATACCTACTTCGGTATTGTGTAGGTCTAGGTATTATTATGCAATGTACCTACATTGTACATGTACTCGTATGGTACCTAGAACGTAGAACGTTAGAATCTTCAGACATAGGCCGACACCGACACCGGCACCGACACCGGCACCGGCACCGTTCACCGAGTAGGTATGTACTAAGATGCATTTACCATTTATAGATAACTAATATGTAGGCGCGATGCCGATGGCCGCCTCTTTCATTAGATATGCTGCGCGTTCGAGCCATCAAAAGCGTGATCGTACGATTGCGATTGCGATCGCAATCACGATTACCCATCACCTGATCGTCGACAGCTAGTCAGCTAATCAGTAACTCCGATCGTTCCTACTTAGTACTTATTACGTATGGTATGGTATACGAACGAAGGAGGCGGGCTACGCCATGCCATGCCATGCCATGCCACGACTAGACTTGGACGTAGACGCGTAGAGCCGTAGACCATCGCATAAAATACTTATAAGAAATCGCTGCGTCATCGCCATCGTCATTGCTGCATCGGGCTTCGACGTTGAACCGAAAACAGACAAAGCCAGCCATTACAATGGCGCGGCGTCGCGTCGCGTCGCGTCGCGTCGTCCGCGTATCTACATTCAATTTGTCATGTCAGTGGTAGGACAGTAGGTATATGTAGATATAGATACGAGTAGGTAGGTATACCATAGGTATGTAGATGAATATCGGATACCTATGTATGTAGTAAGTAGTAAGTACCTATAGGTATATACTTATATAGGTATATGTACTTGGATGTACTACCTACATATAGGTAGATGCCTAGATGGGTAGATACTAGGTACACGTAGACGTATGTACGTATTAGGTTTCGCATTTTCGCATCTGACGAAAAATTAATTTCGACCGCTAGCGCTTGTAAGTACCTAAGTAGGTAGAGGTACTAGGTACGCCGTACGCCTGCGTCTGCGTCTGCGTCTGCGTAGCGTAGTCTGCCGTCCGACGCGACATTTGAACATTTACTCTTCTCTCTCTTAATTCGAATCAGCCAGAAATGACTGATTCAAATCGACAAAATCAAGTCACTTTAGGAATTGGTAAAAAAAAAAAAAAGAGTACGATTCAATCAGTGAATTTTCACTAATTTAACAATCAAAATCTACTATTTGAATGGGTAATTTTTCACTGATTGGCAGTAAAATGACGCCGATTAACTGGGAAATCAGTGGAATTTGACTGATTATCAGTGACTTGATTTTCACTATTTCATCAGTCAATTCAGGCATTTTTGACTGATTCAAATTAAGAGAGTTGCCAGATACCAGCAGATAATACGACAATGCGTATACCCAGACAGGCAGACAGACGGACACGGACACAGACACACACACACCTTCATTGAGTAACCCTATTCTGTTATCTCGGTGGCGTTTACGTACTAAGGGTAGGTAGTAAGTATCTGATGGATACATGGACAGTGAAACGACGACTTTGACAACCGATTCCTATACAAAATTAGCGAGATCTCCGGTTTCCGACGAAATGATGGAGCGAGGATCCATAATCATTGAGTGGGCAAACCTAAGGTATGTACAGTACCTCTATTTCCAGAAAAGTTTACGCTCTTTTTTTTTGGCACGTGGACAACGGTACCATAGTAGGTAGTAGGTACCTGTACTGATGGCCAAATCGCCGTATACCTGCATATCGACGATCACGATCGTTGATTACAGGGAATCTGTCGATATTCGCTCGTCTGTCAGGTAAGTACTTTTGTTTTCAGTTTTCGTTTTCTTTTCTTTTCTTTTCTTTTCTTTTCTTTTTTTTCGCATTCGGGTTCGTGTTTATTTTAAAGACTGGAAGGGTTTGTTAGGCGAGTCGGACTCAACGCTGCGACAGATTTGAGCAAAAAAAAAAAACCTAACAAATTGTAAAATTTTTCGTAACTAGGTATAATCAATCAACAAAGTAATTAGTACGTACATATGTTAGACGCAAAGTCCGAAATAGTACCTACCAATCGGGATTGGTACAGGTGATTTTGTACCAACTGATGTGGAGTAGTGGCGTCGGAAGCCTTTTTTTTTGGAGGGTACAAAATGAGTATCAAGACTTCAAATACCGGAAGGATTTCCAGGGGAGGGGGCAAAAAGAGGCACTTTTGGGCTCTGTCCTTTCAAATAATTTATATAATTGTAATTTTGTATATGCCCGAGCGAAGCGAGGGTGAAGCTTTGAAGAAATTGAGTTTTTATTGCCCAAAAAATATTTTTTCCCACATTTTAATGCTCTGAAAAGTTTATATCATACCATTTGGGGGGGGGGTACAAATGATACTTTGCTTTGTACCCCACTTTCCGACGCCACTGCCGCGAAGTGTACGGACAGCTCTGGAGCTATCGGACTTTGTACAACGTTCAATGTACAAATCGCGATACGTACGTCTAATGCTGAACCCTCCGCGTTTTGTCCGGACAATGCTGACATTCTGTATATACAGCCGCCCTGTGTCAACTCCGAAATAAAGGTTGCTGGGTCATACTCTACACCCCAAATACGCCAAGGTAATTTTTTTTTCGTGCATAGTACGAAGTTTTGCTATTAGAATGAACTCACGGATGCGAAGATTCAGAAGATTCAAAAAAGCGTTATTTTTCCTAGTCCAATATTCCTTGCAGCTTTGAGTAAGGGTAGGGGGGGGGGGGGGGAAGAGGAGGAGGTCAATACGAAATGTGAAGGAATGGATTTTTTTCTATCGAAACGGTCACGAAATATAAGTTTTACACAAAAAATATCGGTTTTTTAGTATGTAATGTATCTAATATATCCATCTAGGTATACTGTTAGATATAGATATATGTAGATACCCATGTAGGTATATGGCACGATGGCATGGCAAGCTGATCGAGGGTCGGTGAACGGCGGCCGGCCCAGCTCGGCGATTGATGGTCGTAGCTCGTAATTCGTAAGTTAAGCTAACCTAAGCATCGCGTCATTTTCTGCTCGTCTTCCTAAACATAGACCATTATAGCAATAGCAGCCGTATAGTCACTTCCGGTTACAGCAAAATCAACTTACCGGTTACAAGCTAATGGCGCGGCGCGGCACGGCGCAAGGCGATACGCACGCTCGGGGTTGTTGGATGACATTGCCTAATACCTATGTACCTATGTACCTACCTACCTACCTACCTACCTACGTACTTATCAATCACGTAAAAGAAATAGAAACGTACGATAGCAATGGGATGGATAAGTACATATAATTAGGTAGGTACTGGATGGATACCTACCGGGTAGATTAGATGGGTAGGTACCTAATAGGCGCTGCGTATAGTAAGTATACAGTATAGGTGTGATTGTACTGACTTGTAAGTGCATGGTACCTATACGAGCTACCTACTTACACTTCGATATATGTACATTGGTACACAATACACATCTAACGTGTAATGTATAGGTACAAAACGTGTAAGTACACGTTTTGTACCTATATAACGAGCACCGACTGCCAATGTAGGCGACCGCTACGCCAAGATATCTTGGATTTCGACCAGGTGGGGTAGTTTACTTTGAGTGGGAGATTACCCCAAAAAAATTTCAGCTCCCAGGGGTCAAGGGGAGGGAACCAAGGGGTGCTCAAAGTGCTCCTCATTTTGAAAAACAAAACCGTTTGTGTTTTTTTTTTTAGGTTTTCAGCCAATCAAAAGTGTGTGAGAAGCCGTCACAGCGCTTAAAAAATGCGATTTGAGTTTCTACATCTCCCTGAATCATCGCCGCGCCGGCGCGCCGTCCTCCTTCGATCAAAATAATTTTGATCGAAGGAGAACGGCGCACCGGCGCGGCGATGATTCAGGGAGATGTAGAAACTCAAATCGTACTTATCTTTTAAGCGCTGTGACGGCTTCTCACACACTTTTAATTGCCTGCCTTAGGTATACCAAATAGACTTAGGTAATACATATAAGCAGGCAGGTATCTACTCTCTAAATTTGAATCAGTTAAAATTGACTGATTAAACAACGCCAAAAAGTGTGCAACTGTAAAAATCGGTGAAAATTTTATTGATTGAATCAGTAATTTTTCACTGATTGCATGACAGTCAAATTTAACTGATGAACAGTGGCACACTTTTCGGCGCTGTTTAATCAGTCAGTTTTCAATTTTTCGACTGATTCAGATTTAGAGAGTAATAGGTACAATGGTACATCGGACATTGGAGCGAAGTGAAGTGGCGAATAGGTGAACAAGTTAAAAATCCCTTTTCACAAAGGTGAAGAAGTTTCCGGAGATGCCCCTCTCCCCTCCACCGCCGTATTTTCTAGAGGTGCATGGACGAGTTTGGACATCAACACCTGTTATCCGTTAGGTAGGTAGTAGGTATAGGTACCTCATAACTTTTAGAATTATTGCGGGTCGATATATCTACCTAGTACCTGGCCTACCAAATTGATAAGCTGGCTATACGTCGTATACGTTCACACATTCTATATTCTACATATCTAAATAGATATAAAATCAAGAGTACATACCTACCTACTCTCTTTTCTTGAATCAGTTCGAACTGACTGATTTAAATAGACAAAAATTGAGCCACTGAAGGAATCAGAGAAAAAATTAATTATTGATTCAATAATCTGAAGGATGAATACCTATACTTGGGTCGCGGTCGCGGACGTAACTCGTAAGGCACCACAGGCATATCTATTGGAGTACACCTCGCAGCGTTAATATAGGTATGTATAGATGAATTGGCTTCACCCGAGCGAGCGAGCAAGTAGCAAGTTCGGCAACTCTATACATATAGGTAATCCGGTACCAAAAAAAAGAAAAAAAAAGGTATATGTATGTACAGTACACGTATGTAGTAGGTACCGTATGTAATGCATATTACGCACCTACCACCTATGTACATATAGAGGTGGGATGCCGCGCCGCACCGCGCCGGATTTCAGATACACATAAAGTCGAAGATTGAAGAAGCATTTGAAGCATGAAACACGTGCGATGTGCCGATGAGCGTAACCGCGCGACGCGCGTGTGACTCGGACACAGAGGCATACGCAGAACACAAATAAACGATCCCCCTTGATTATTATTTCATCCCTGGAGATGTAATCGTGGGGTTAGTTGACCTAAAACACGCAACAGGGCAACAGATCCCCGTAGCGTCGCGTTCCGCGCCAACTACGTAGAACGTATAACGTAGCTAGACGTACCTAGTTAGTACCTCTACCTAGTTATACTCGTAGTATTTCTATTTACCACCACCGCAGACTACAGTCTCTAGGCTCTCTACCTCTCTACGTCTGTCTTTAGCACAACACACAACAGGAACACAGGACCGCGCCCGCCCGTACGCGCACACACGAAAATATGAAAACGATGCACCAAGATTTTTCATTTTGAGATACTTCACCTAACTGCCTACCTAGGTATACCTATCCTATCCTGTAATAATATAGGTATTCAATTTTCCTTTTCCCTTTTGCCTAGCACATCATATGTACTCTCTAAATTTCAATCAGTTAGAATTGACTGATTAAAAAGCAAAAAGTGTGCAACGGTAGAAATCAGTGAAAATTTTACCGATTTAATCAGTGAATTTTCATTTTTGGAATTTGAATCAATCATTTTTTCTAACTAGAAAAAAATGAATTAGTACTCTCTTAATTTGTATCAGTCGAATTTGACTGATTAAAATCGACAAATTCCAGTCACTGTAAGAATCAGTAAAAAAACATTACTGATTCAATCTGTAGGTAAATTTTCACTACTGAATCAGTAAAAATTAAATTTCACCGATTCAATCGGTAATTAATTACTGGTTCAATCAGTGAAATTTTTTTACCGATTCAATAATGAAAATTCACTGATTTCAATCAGTCAACTAATTTTCACTGATTCAACAATAAAAATTCACTATTTGAATCAGTAATTTTTCGCTGATTGGCAGTAAAATGTCGCTGATTAACTGGGGAATCAGTGGAATTTGACTGATTATCAGTGATTTGATTTTCCCTATTTCAGCAGTCAATCGAGGCATTTTGGACGGATTCAAATTAAGAGAGTAGAAAATAAACTTCGATTTACTTATGTACTGATCGAATCAGTAATTTAATCATACTGATTGAATTAGTAAAAATTGAAATTTTTCGCCGACTCATTCAACACTTAAAAAAAGATTACAGATTCAAAAATGAAAATTCACTAATTGAATCAGTAATTTTTCACTGATTGACAGTCAAATTTCAATGATCAAATAACAGTTGCACACTTTTCGCTGTTTAATCAGTCTATTTTCAGTTTTTTGACTGATTCAGATTCAGAAAGTACTTACCGGGTGCTGCATTAATTCTGGACTCCCCCGGCACGTTTTGGTGTTAAAAATCGTAAGTTGGTAATACTTTGTTTAATAAACAAATACAAAGTATTGCCAACTCACGATTTTTGCCACAAAAAGTACAGGGGGAGTCCAAAATTAATCGAGCCCCCGGTACATACCCCGATTGGCAAAATGCAGAGAACCCTGACAATTGTTATGACTGTCAGGGTTCTCTGCATTTTGCCAATCGGGGTATGTACCGGGGGCTCGATTAATTTTGGACTCCCCCTGTACTTTTTGTGGCAAAAAAGTATAAAGTGTGACTGCTTGACAGTCATATCTTCACTCAGAACAGCAGTCACATTTACTACTTGTGACTATCACAATAATTATGAATGGTGAATGGTGAATATGATTACCAATCAGAATGGAGAAATGACTATTACATAGTTATAACTCATCATACAGTTGTTGGGTGAGTGGGTGATTGGCGATAATTATTTTCCTACCTATTTATTTATACCTAATTATTAGGGTGACAATGAAATTTTTTTTTTCGATTTTGAAATCGCTCACCCCCTAAAAGTGTTCATTGGTATAAACAAAAATTATTCCCAAAATTTCACTCCTCTGAGTTGAGGTTAACACGTGCCGCCGAGCACTCAAAGTTGAGGACGCGATGTCCGAGCGCGTTCGATGTTACTCCGCCACGATACGCGGTGGCGAAGTTTTCAGCGTACGGGCTGCGTTGCAAAGACGTTCTTATGCCCTTATGTGGGACAGGGAAGGAAAAAGTGTTCAAATTACTCGATAAAGAATCGTTTTAGATCATCTAGAATATACCCAGTCTGTTTTAAATTTTTTTTTACTGATTTTATGGGTATTAAAAAAACTTGTAAAATTATCGATTTCTTCACATAATTTTGGACGATTTTTGCTATCATTCAGCCCTCAAAAATTGAAACCCCAAAATTTTTGAAAAATTTCAGCAGCATTACCCTTGATTTACAATACTCGAATGAGAAATATATGAAATTCATCATTGAGAACTGATTTTCGTGTTAAAAACATTGAAATTAATGGGGAAAAATCAATTTTTCTATATTTTTTTCCAATAGCCATAAAATCAGTGAAAAAAAATTCAAAACAGACTGAGTATATTTTAGATGATCTAACATGATTCTTTATCGAGTACTTTGAACACCTTTCCCTCCCCTGTCCCACATAAGGGCGTAAGAACGTCTTTGCAACGCAGCCCGTACGCTGAAAACTTCACCACCGCGTATCGTGGCGGAGTAACATCGAACGCGCTCGGACATCGCGTCCTCAACTTTGAGTGCTCGGCGGCACGTGTTAACCTCAACTCAGAGGAGTGAAATTTTGGGAATAATTTTTGTTTATATCAATGAACACTTTTAGGGGGTGAGCGATTTCAAATTCGGAAAAAAAATTTTACCCATGCATTTCATTGTCACCCTACTAATTATGTAAATTTCTTTATTTCCCAAAACCATGATGAAATGTAAATTAACTGACTTTGTATAACTTACTGGTCAGGTCTCAGGCTTATTTACACATTTCCGCCACAGTTCCACCAAGAGAAGCGGGAATGTATTACTTAGTTGGACCTGTGACGTTGTGATACAAGATACAACCGTGAATGGGTAGGTAAAGGTAAGTATAGCAGGGAAGACTGGCGCGATAGCGCTAAAGTTTGTGGAACTGGTTGGTGGTGCGTTGCCGAACCCAAACGTGACGGTCACAATTCGAATATGACTATCAAAAATCTGAACCTTTTGCTAATCGGGACATGTAGACCCTAGACATACGTATAGATATGTTACGCGGGCGCGATAGGTATTCTCTTGATCTGAAACAGTCAAAATTGACGATGAAAATTTTAGGTAGATATACTGATTCAGTTGGTGAATTTTCATTTTTGAATTAGTACCTACATCTTTTACGCTCAACTACTGAAATAACTCGGTGAAAATTTTAATTCATTGATTGAATCAGTATAGGTAACTGATCACTGATTCAATCGTAAATCGTAACAATTACTGATTCAACCAGTAAATTGATATTTTCACGGATTCAATTTCAGTAGCTGACTAGCTGAGCAAAAATTACGGATTCAAAAACAAGAATTTGTAGGTACGAATTTAAATCAATACATCAATAGGTAATTCTTCACTGATTAGCAGTCAAATTTCACTGATAGACAGTGGAATCGATGAAATTTCACTAGGTACCAATCAGTGAAATAATTCCGTCTCCCTCAATCAGTCAATCTTCAAATTTTGACTCATTCAAGTTAAGAGAGTAGCTATAGGTATCATTAAGGAGAAACTGTGTGTGCGCGCGCGTGAGAGACAGACAGACATTATTTATTCATTTGAATCTATACTTAACAATAACAATAATAATAATAATAATAATAATAATAATAATTCAGATCTCGGTCCCCCTATACCCAATACCGGGTGAGCGGGGGGCCGGCTCTCTCTTCAACATACAAAACCAAGTTTTTAAAATAAATTTTTATAAATAAATAAATAATAAATAAATAAATAAATAAAAACAATAGAGAGCGACAGACAGACAGGTGTGTACTTGTTCGAATACAAAAATGTGATAGATATGCAGGTATAGGTACAGAGGTACACAATAGATCACGGATCACGGATCACGGATTACGGTGTCCCTATACCCAAAACCGGGTGAGCGGGGGCCAGCTCTCTATTCAACAATATAAAACAAAAATAAATATAAAAGTACCTATGAAAAACAAAAAACTTGAATGATCGGCGACTTGAGTTTCACTATTCTATCTGTCAATTTAGGCATTTTTGACTGATTGAAATTTAAAGCGTACTTAAGAGGTAAGTAGATAGTAGGTACTTTTGTACTTTGTATTGCAGCTGAGAAGCTGAGATGGATGGAACGTGCGCTGCGGCACGCCACGCCGCGCCGCGCCGTGTCGAGGGTGCGAACGTTGCGGGATGCGGAATGTGGCTGTACGCCGCATCGCGCCACCGCTATGCAGGGGTGAAGTTAACATTAATTTATGAATTAGGCACTCGACGTCGCGTCGACCATCAACGTATCCTTCGAATACAATGCGCAGATCATCGTGTCGCTGCTGCATCATTAGCGCTTAATCGCGTTAGCGTGATTAGGTACCTATATGTATCCAACGCTCGTACAAAGGTACACACACACACACACACACACATATACCTACATACATACATACATAGTTACATACATCTATCTGCATTTTCTTGTTGGGGCGAGGGCGAAAAGGGTACTAGGTACCTACAAATAAGTATACCTATTTTACGCGCCCTAACTGGCTGACGATGGCGATGGCGCACCCTCTAACCAAAACCAAACTAGCATTTTCGCTGTTGCACTCGACTCGATACAGTACCACCGCACCGCACCGCACCGCACCTATGGCATGGCTGGGGCTATACGGTTACGGTAGGGTACTCATTATAGTAAGTACCTATATTAACTTGTATAAAATCATTTCTTTACGCGCATCGTCTATATCGAAACATATTACGGATTGCACGGTTGTATACGTAAGTAATAGACATTATTCAGGTATGGTACAGTGACTAGATAACTACCTAATACTTACCTAACGTAAGTAGTAAGTATAAAATGCAAGTAAGTACATACGGTAGATAGTAGGTACCTAAAATTTTTTCAGAGTTGGGCATACCTAAGTATAGCATGCCAACTCTCTTAATTTGAATCAGTCAAATTGACTGATTTCAAATCGACAAAATTGACTCGCTGTAGGAACGTAGGAAGCAGCGAAAAAATTCACTGATTCAAACAGTAAATTTTCATTACAGAATCAATGAGAAAAAATCACGGATTCAATCGGTGAAATTTAATTTTTACTTACATATTGATTCAATAATCAAAACTCACCAAGTATATTTGCATTAGCCATTTTTCACTGGTTTTGGTAAGTATAGTAAAATGTCGCTGATTAACAGGAGAATCAGTGGAGTTTGACCGATGATCAGTGATTTGATTTTCTCCAATTCATCAGTCAATTTTGGCATTTTTGACCGATTCAAATTTGGAGAGAAGGAAGTATAAATCTGCGTGTTGCCGATGATGATGAAAAATGGAGGGGGAGGGAGGGGGTATATATATATATGCAGGAGGTATGCTTATGCATGGGTTTACGCTAGAACGCAATAACGCCATAAGTTAGGTACCTGCACCGTAATAGTGTTGCGAGGAGTAGAGGTACCTACATTACATACTTACTTACCTAATGACGAACAATTAATTGTTTAAACAAGCACGGTAGTGTTGATGATGATGTCGATGTCGTCGATGAAACGAAATGGACCGGAGAGAAAAATAGATCGGCCAAATAGCGAGCCAAGCCAAGCCAAGGCGACAGCGACAAGACAGACAGACCGACCGATCGACCAACAGGCAGACAAACAAACAAACAATCACAGGTACATACATACATAGGTAGGAAAACCAAGAAACGAAGGAACGAAAACTTGACGCTGACGCCGTCCGGCGGCGCCAATAGTCTAAACTAGAATATTAATTAATGTTGCGACAACGACTAAGGCTATGTTATCCAACGATGATATTGGTAATGGTAATCGTGATGGTACATATAATGGTACTATAGATACAACAGCGATGCGATGGTGACGATGAAACGTGTAGCATGTCTGTCTCTGAATGCCGCACCATGTTTATGTATCGTTTACGGGCCGCGAAGTAGATGCGGCGGAGCAGCGTGCGACGACTAGTAAAGTACTTACCTAATGCTATGTCGCGCATTAAGATAACGTTGTTTCGTGTAAAGTACTAAAAAAAAGTCGTAAAGCGGCTAAGTATAAAAAGAACGCGAACGTACCTACTCGACTGCGACTGAAAGAACAGAAAGAAAGAACGAAAGAAAAATAATAAGTATACCTACCTAAATGAGAAAGAAACAAGAAACAAAGAAAGAAAAAAAAAAATAGGAAAAGGAAAAGGAAACAGACGAAAGACTACGACTAAAACGTTGAATGTGCCGATAACGATAAATAAAAGTACGAATATAGCATAGAAAGTGTACCTACATAGGTAGTACATTACATACCTACCTATTACACACATAGGTAGATACCACATCAGTATTTTATTCATGTAGATAAGCCAAGTCTCACAGCAGACGAGACAAGTCCTGGTTGATTGACAAATCAGTGAAAAATTTTCGCATTCAATTAGACAAATAAATGAAATTTCACTGATTCTTTGGTTGACCAATTTTATTTTACTTCATAATTTCATCTGTTGAATGAGCAAAAACGATTCTATTCTCTACGGAGTAGCTATAGTAGCTAGCTAGCTACCTGCGTAGACCATACAAGCGCCAAAAATTGCGCATCGATGCAATTTTGAAAAAAAAAAAAAAAAAAAAAACATTTAGCATTGATGTGACAGTTTTTGGCATGAGGTAGTTACTATTTGATGGTCTGCGTAATGAGATGACATTGTGTTCCAGAAGAGCTGGATTCAACAATTTGGACGTATAGTACAGTGCGGCGCGGCGGTACGCTGTAAGTATTTTTGCATATGCGTATACGCCAACTTTAAAGGTACCTACTACCTACTACCTAGATTTTAAAATCGATAAATTTTAGATTGTGAATAATGAAAAATATTCGACAAAGTGAGTGCGTATTCGGTTTTTGGCTATTACGAGCCATAGTTTAATTACGATAGGGTGCGAAGAAAGTACCTAATACCTATTTTTCGCAATTATAGCAATATAAATTGGACCAAAAATTCAAATTCCACACCTCAGCACTTCAAAAGTTACGGGTAAAGTGACAGTTCCGAGGGCCCTGATAACGATTTTCGCATCAGTTTTGGCGACCGAGTGATTTAAAAGCAAAAACGTGCTTTTTTGTAGAGAGGGAGTTTAAAAAATTGGATTCACGAAAGTGGAATTCATCAGTTTTGAAGAATCGCGATTCCCAAAATGCGATTCTTCTTTGAAAAGAATCGCGATTCAGAATCGGAATTCTGCAGTTGCGATTCTTTTGTGATTCTTTTTTACTGACATAGTACCTACTTACAGGTTATTTTGTTGCAAATAAAAGTACAAAATTTTGGCATGAACGCGCAAAATCGAATTTGGTACAAATTGCAGAATGAAAATAAATTTTGACTTTCAATATGTAGGTGGTTGGAGCGGGGACGGGAGGGCACCAGGGATAAACTCTCGCTTCTCTCGGTGCATTGTTTTCTAAAAGAATCGTAAGTGGGCGATTCAATCAAAAAAAGAATCGCGATTCTCGAAGGCTCTAGCGTGGTAAGGGGATCATTTGGCCTCTGGTCCAACTTTGGAAAAATGCTTACGTCATTCGATTTGCCATGGTAGGAGATGATTTTAGAGCGCATGAGCGAATTTTTATCCTACCCCTGCGCAGGGGTGGGATAAAAATTCGCTCATTGCATAATCATGCGAAGGCCAAAAATCCTCTAATTCGAAAACGATTTCTCCAAAAATGCCGAAACCAAAGCGAATTTTCGGTTTTACCATACATTTGCATCGCAGGTAGTTGTACTTTGTTCCGTTTCGGTTATTCGGTTTTGCGCATTCGCTTCCAGATCGTCAGATCTGTTACGGCTTAGGGCTTACGGTACAGTCGGCGGCGGGGCGCGGCGCGGCGAAAGAACACGGGCTTGAGGTAGGATGCCAGTAAGAGTCGTGGGTAACGCAG
Organism: Pseudococcus jackbeardsleyi; assembly: GCA_038380155.1. Lineage (NCBI taxonomy): Eukaryota > Metazoa > Arthropoda > Insecta > Hemiptera > Pseudococcidae > Pseudococcus > Pseudococcus jackbeardsleyi. Next base: position 60,301,065 of record CM076240.1, on the reverse strand, counting down.
GTGCCGGGAAGGGGGAGGGTGGCGCCTGGCGCGGATGTACGTGAAGATGAATCGCAATGCTGAAAGCTGCGGATGCTAGATGCTGGATGCTGGATACTGGACTAGTGGTAGTGGCGGCTGGTATAGAGACTAGAGACGCACGCACAAACAGATACTTAATCCGACGCACTTGCACATTTGCTAGCGTATTAATTCCGTAGTTTTTTCTCTGTTTAGCCGGCGATGTTTGAAAAATTGAAAACAAACAACGGCCGAGCTTCTATATTACGTATGCAGATTAACGGAGACGCGAGATGAGGTTGTCGACGCCACGTCACACCACCGCTCCGTCGCGAATATTCCCGCGCTATGTAGTACCGAGGACCGACAGCTACACTCTAGCCCTAGCCCCAGCCCTGCGTTCATACTACATAGCTAGTGGCTAATGGCTACACGCTTACCTATTTTTTTTATTATTAGGTACACGCATATACCTACCTACGTAGAAGCCGATGCCTAGTCTGTACTCGTATACTCGTACAGCGTACAGCGTACAACGGATTAAGTACAAAATAAACGCGTGCAGAGGAAAGAAAACATAGAACATAGGGGGAAAAAAGAAAAAAAAAGTTTCGGATTGAAAATCAGAATGAGATATCCAGGTGCGTAGTAGGTATTTTTTATAAATAAGTACGTACCTTCTATACCTTCTACTTAGTTCCTACATTAAGTATACCGTATAGGTATTATGCTCTCACCTTCTTCTGCCTAATAATGGCAAGTAGCCGGTCTCACACACACACACAGAGTCAGATAAAAAATAGAAAGATAGGTAAGTAGGTAGAAAGGTAGGTAGGTAGGTAGTAGGTAGTAGGTACATAGTACATACCTATATGTATACCATACTTGGTCGATTCGACATTCTGATAAGTCATACGAATATCTACCTAATTGTTCAGACACCGACCGTGCTGGACAAAATTTTTCATTCTAATTCATGCTAAAGCACACGATTTGTACTTAGTAGGTACCTATACTTACCTACTTACTTAATAGACTGTTTCGGTAGTCGGTATTGCTGCAAGCTGCAACATCGTATTCTACCGTGAGTAGTCTCTAATCTGGGCTCTGGGCAGCACCGATCACCGAGAACCAGAAGCAGACTCGTTTTCAACACGGCCAGACAATACCGAACCGCCATGCCATGCCATGCCATGCCACGCCAGTCACGAAGCCGCTCAGCTTTACTATCACTTCACTCGAGTCGAGTGGTTGCGTTGTAGGTATAGGTGTAGGTCTAGACTAGGTACACTGCAGGTACAGTGGCGCATCCAGAGATTACATAATTAAGGGAGAGGCTGAGGATTCGAGAAAAAACGGAGGAGGGGGTCAAATTTCTGATTAATCACTTTTTTACCGATCTTTCAGTCCAACTCTAACATCATCAACTTTTTTTAAGGACGTTGGTCGCGTCGCGTCGCGTCACGTCACGTCACCTGTAGCAGCCTGTGCCTGTATCATCTCCTGCGGGTCCTGCCACTCTGTCTTCCATCATGACTTGGTTTTCAGCACCTCCGAGGGAAGTCACATTCTACAGCGTCAGCGGCAGACCAGCGCAAGAGCTGCGTAGTGTGAACAAGACGAAAATCAACTTGAAAGTTTTTTTCTCCCAAAGTCCTAGAAGCCTGCGCGCCGCCCACGCCCACGTCGATTCCGTCACGATTTGCTCTTGCTACGCGTGAAAATCACTCTCGCTAAATAAGCCGCACTTTGTGTATGACTTGCATCTGGGTGTGGGTACAGCCTAATTTGCGGTGGGGTAACTTTGAAAAATTTGTGGTTTAGGTAACGCGGTCAATTTTGTCTATGTAGGTAGATAGGTAGATTGTAACGCGCAATAGGCAGTAGGCACAGCACGAATGGCATGTACCTACTCGACTCGAGTAAAGTTCGGAACTGTGTTGAAAAAATACGCGTGCAGACATGGATATGGAAATGGATATTAATACCTAGATACGGCTACGTATGTAAATGTATATGATGTACCTATACTAAGTAAGTATACCTATACGAATGGCGAGGTTACGTTTTACATGACGATGACGTTTACGCTAAATTTAGTATTTCACCCCACGAAGCGTAATTTATTATTACTTATTATCCTATCATTTAGGTACTGTACTGTGCTGCGCTGTGCTGCGCTGCGCTGTACGGCATTTACCTACTTACTGACGCTTTTACCGGTTAAAGCCCGCGACCGTTTCATCGTACACGGACCCTGGCCGCTTGCGCTTTTTTCATCACATCACTCATCAATCATGATTAATCATATCGTAGGTACGATTTACGATACCAGCTACCTCTACCTCTACCTCTACCTCTAGTCCTCTACCCACGATAATTTCAACCCTTGTGCAACGCTGCGCTGCGCTGCGCTGCACCTTCTCCCTTCTCCAGCACACAAATTTCACCGCCGCACCGCACACCGTCTAGTGCGCAGGTAATTAGTAATATGTATGTACATATGTAGTAAGTGTAAGTACCTATTGGCGATGCGATGGTGAATTGGTGATAGGTAGGGTAACTGAAACAACCAACGTAAGTGTACGAGTTGCAGGTTGGTACCTATACAGTATACCTACTACCAAGTACCTATGCCTGCGACGATAAATTTCAGGTATAATGTAATGTAATGTAATGTGGTGTAGAGTAGTGTAAGTAGGTACATTGTGCCAGTGTTCAACGAATAGATATTTAGGATATATATATAAGTTTGTTTTTTTTTTTTTTTTTTCAAGTAAATTACTAATATGTTTACACGAATACGATTGGTCGAAAGCGAAACATATCCGAATGGCGAATACTTATTAGGTAGGTATATTAAGTATGTAAAATACGAATATAAAATGATATTCGGATATCCGAATATTCGTCCAACATCAACGACGCCCACGTACTGTCCTTGTCCAACACTGCATTGTGCAATGTCTGACTGCCTATACCTAGACCTACCTACAATACCTACATATGTACCTAGAACTAGAAAGAGATACCAAGACCTACCTATTTACTTACCGAGTTTTTCATCTACACCTACTAACTATCAGCCTATGCCTCATTGCCTATACCGATGAGAAATTCGCACGATTATAGGTAGGTAGGTAGGTAGGTAGGTAGGTAGGTAGGTAGGTAGGTAGGTACAGGTAGTAGGTGTACGTACACGCGCAGTGCATCTTGTATCCGTCAGTAAAACTCGGAGATGTAGAAAGGATTTTATTAACGTATAATATACCTACCTACAGCATGTACATATATATATATATACATACATAGTGATATCCGGACATGTCAGCCACTTTGTGGGTGAATTCTACATACAAAGTCAGCCACTGTACATCTCAGCCATGGCTGACTTTTCATGGGTTAATTCTGCATACAAAGTCAGCCACCTGTTTCCAAAAACTTCCACCAGAGTTCGCAACCCTTAAAAATTGAGGCGCGAGGATGAACACAGGCCCAATATACATATAATTGGCGATGTGTAGAATGGAGAAAACAGGTCGGAATTTTTGTGCCTATACCAGTTTTGAGTGTGCACAGTTCAAACTTTGACCCCCAATTTTTTAGTCGTTTTATCAATTAAACCAAAAGCTTTTGGTATCAAAAATTTTCATTTGATCCCAGCTATTTTTTTTTACTAGGACACTTTTTCAAAATTTGTATTAACAAAGAAAATTTTGCAATTTTTTTTCAAAAATCTTTATGTAGGAACGTCATTTTTTTTGCCAAGATGAATTTTGCGTTGCTAAGAATGAATCTGCAATTGGAATTTCGATCAATCAATTAGCACAGGAATGAGACAAATTTTAAAAAGTCGGCAAAAAATTGAAAATTTAGGTCTAGGTGTTTTATTAAATTTTGATGAAAATTCCTTAAAAATCTGCACATTCTCAAAAAAAAAAAAAGACTGGATAAGTTGTTCCACAATTTGCAGTCAATATCAACCACACTTCTTTCTCTCAGTGATGCATTACCTAGGTATTATACGCGCAAAATCCAACTATTGCATCAAAAAGAGGTCCTCCTGCTTATTTTGAGGCTGCATTGAGAAAAAATGAAAAATTGAGCTCTGATTTGTAAATTTGGAAACATTTTTCTCGAAATGCCTCATCATTATCGAAAACACAGCTGGATAGTAATTTTATGATGTCAGGGTAATGGAATAGACTGATTGTCGGATTTTGAGAGAACAGACCTCTGCGAAGGACAAAAAATGCGGTTAGGTACCTACACAAATAATAGCCTTCAAAATCGACTTGATCGACTTCGAAATGCGTTTTCAATATTGTAAAAAGCTAGGTTTATACTGAGCATAAGCATAAACATAAGACATAACCTTGAGCATAAGAACGGTTTTAAAATTTTGCGCATACAAAGTTTATTTGTGTAACATAAACATAAACATAAAAGTTGAATAATTTCAACTCTTATGCATATGCTTATGTGTTAAATTAGCGTTTATGTCCAGTATAAACCTAGCTTAATACGAAAGGTGAAACCTTTCTGCATTAAATAAGTAAGTAAGAGTGAAAATTCAGATCAATAAGCGGAGAACATATTGTACCTAGGTACCATATGTATTTTGATTTGAGATCATGATGGGTTACGGCCACGACGAACTGACGAAGGACATTTGAAGTTTGAACCACTTTTGTAGCCCCCTTGAGGAGAGGAATGTTTCGTACGCCTTTTTTTTTTTTTTTTTTTTCAAGGGAATATGTTCGGGGCATGAAACTCTTACCACATAATTCCAACCGCAGTATTGGCCGGTTACGTGGTTTTCTGCGAAAATTTATAATCACCCGTATGTAGATATCGGAAGTACCTATATGTTCAATTGGATACGTAAATAGGCAATTAGGCAGTAGGTAAATTAGGTACCGATTTTGATTTACCAGCGTTCGCACGATTTTTCGCATAATGCAATGCGGGGAAAAGAAGGGAAGAGGTACCTATAACAAAGGAGTTGGCGAAAAATTTCGCGCTGGACGCGACGCTGCGCCGCGTACGGCAATGCAATAGCAACAGCGACAGCGACAGCGACAGCAACGGAGCGAGGACGGAGGATTGTTGGAGCGAAGACGAACGTACGCTTATTCGTATTGTTGAATGTTGATTTGATTGTTGATTCGTTCTTCTTGTTCGGTTCTAGCCTTTGTACGCAGGTAATATGCGTGATATATGATGCGTGATGCGTACTCACTACTCGCACTACCTACTACCTAGCTATCGGGTAACCAACTGGTTGACACATTGGATTTTGTTTACTTTTCGCATGACCGAACGTATTGCTACTGTCGTTGTCGATGTCGATGTCGATTCCGCTTCGCTGCAGCTATTTCAAGCTTCTGCTTCAACTCCAGCTCCAGCTCCAGCTCCGTCCTTTCACTTTGGCCGAGCGAGCGTACTCGTATCATTATTTATACTCGTTCGCGTTCGCGTTCGCGTTCGTATCTCTATCCGCCTATCTATTCATCGAGATACAGCGCCACCACCGCCACCGCCACCGCCAACGCCGGTATTGATACGCGCGAATAGGGCTCATCGTCAGACCTACATACGGTACCTACCTAAATCTATTCACGGAGCGCGACTCGCGAGTAAACGTATTGTCACCGCGCCCGCGTAAGCGTATAATTTTGTCGCATTGTTCTACCGCCGCCCGTCCGTACCTACTACCAACTACCTACCTACCTACCTACCTACCTACCTACCTACCTACCTACCATAGATCTAGATACCTATGTACTCACTCACCAAGTACGTAGAGCGCGCGCGCGTATACAAATACGTATACTCGGTATACTCACTTAGCGGTAGTCACTAAAATAGGTAATTACTAATTAGAGGTACTATATCCACTTGACCAAGTATATGTATGTACTTAGACGTACACTTACCACTGTATCAATTCCTATACTAGGTATGTAGTATGTACTGTACTGTACTGTATAGTACCATACTTACACATATTACTTATATGCGGTACTGAACAGAACGCGCGTATACGCGGAGACGAGCCACGAGGTCGAGTATAATACTTATTATGGTGTTCGATCATCCAAGTAGGTACATCTACATACTACATACTGCATACTACATATGTAACATAACGTAGGCGTAGGTATCGTCCCCAATTCGCGATCACGCTCCCTAGATAACATCAACATTCAACAATTCACCCACACTCGCAAGCCCGCCGGCGCCGCCCCGGTGTCGGTGTCATTTGCACTTGCTTGCACATGCACACGTATACACGATTACACGAACGCGTACCTAGACCTACTACTATACCTACTCGTAATAAGTCGTACACAACATTGCCATCATCATCATCATCATCATCAATTCATCGACATAATAATCGACATCGTCGCTTCGTTGCGTCCAGACAGTATCGGTATCAAGTAATAAGTATTAGGTACCACGCACGTACCAGTGCTTACAATGTTTTACATAAAAATGATGAAAAAATAAAAAAAGAAAGAAAGAAAGAAAGACAAAGAACGAGCTAGGGCGAAATCGTCAGTTTTTCTCCCCTCGCAAAAGACACGTTGGGAAACCCGCGGCCGCGGCCGGGCGGCGCACGGATTCGTATCCTCTGTTAATGGCGATGGCGGAGCTCGCGAAACGCGACGCGACGCGACGTCCATCTGTCAGTTTTTTCAATAGCTGCAGCTTTTTAGCTTACCTACTCGTGCACCGTGCACCGTGCACCCAACAACTACATCGTACATATGTATGTACATAAACGTGAACCTACTTACATTTCTAACCCAACTTCATGGTATGACGTCCGCATTGTACGGTCCTACTCACGTTGCACGCACCTTATCCACGTAGGTAAGTAGCTAAGTACTAGGTAGCTATAGATATAGCTACAGCTACATATAAGTAGGTAACCAGGTGCAGGTAGCTAGAGAGGTACCTACATCTACTTCTACATACTCGTATACCTACTACTAGCCACTAGGTAGGTATGCGAGAGCCAGGATATGGAAATCGCCCGTTCTTCGTCGTTGAAAAATTGGTTTTCAAGTTGACGCCTGACTTTCGACACTGAGTTTACACCTTTCGGACCGGGTGGGGGAGGGGTAGAATCAAAAAGGGAATAGGAAACTTCAACTCAAAAACCCTAAAGGTGGTTTCTATGTATGTACATACCTATTATTTGTATGCAAATTCGCGCATGTACCAGTATTTCGACCCATTAATAATACCTATTCTAAAACTGCCCAAATGCCCCCCCCTTTTTTTTTTTTCAAAATTGAGATTTTGAGTATTTCGGATGCAGTGAGTCAAGCTGCATCGATTAAAATTCGGAATGAGTAACCCATCAAAATAGGTAATTGATTTAAACTTCATCCAGATGATGAGTTTGAAATCTGGAATGCCCTTAAGCGCAATGCAAATTTTGTTGGGTGTAAAAAAAAATAAAATCATAGGCATGTAGTATAGGTATATCTATGTAGGTATGTGTTTGTGTATAGTACCTACAAGAAATGTATACATTATACCCAGCTACCTAGTACCTACCGAGCGCATAAAATGTTTACGCGTATGGACATGGAGTCGCCGCGCCGCATTTTTAATGGGCTCATGCAGATGCAGAAAAGGCCGAAATTAGCGCGAGCGTCGCGTCGCGTCGCGTCGCGTCGCTTCGCGTCGGGTACGTATTCAGTATTGACAAGAAACGCAAGTCACCGTGGGTAATACGTCGACCGTAATTTCCGGCAATATTTATCGTCGACGCTTACGCCAGCCATGTCACGTGACCGCCGAAACGTCGTTCCGGTTTCTTTTTCTCTCTCGCTCTCTCGCTCTCTCTCTCTCATTTCGTTTTCGTTTTCGTTTTCGTTTTCGTTTTCGTTTATTAGGTATACGCAGCTCAGCTACTTACATATACTTATATGTACGTAAACGTACTCGGAACTGATGATCGATCGATACCGAAAACGGAAAAATTTTCCGAGGGTCGAGTTACCGTTACCTAGTACCTACTATACTTACGACGCGACGTTACGAGTGCCGTAAAATATCGTCAATTTTTCGCAGTTGCAACATACGTAAGCGATACTGCTATATATGTACTTAGATCTAAATCTAACCTAAGTACCTACATAGATATGTATTTGTTGGAAGAAGGGGAGGGAGGTCGTCTCACCCCTCACTGGATTTCGGCATCGGCAAATCGTTCGAATACCTACGTTTGTCGTTTATCGCCCAATTGCCGGATCCGAATTCGCCGCGTCGCGTCGCCGTTTACACGACGATAATTTTAATTAGGTAGGTAGCTAGGTACCCAAGTACATAACTAGACGAATGTACTCCACACGGTAGGTATACATACGTATATTACGTATTAGGTTCCCTACATGATATAGGTGGTTACTGGTTAGTGCCCGTGCCCGTGCCCGTGCCCTTGTACCTCAACTTATTATCCAGCTATCTAGGTCTAGGTCTAGGTCTAGGTATAGGTATAGGTATAGGTGCCTTTTAGTTTTCAGCAAAATTCCAACTTGATGGATGATTTGATTTGGGTCTACTCTTACTCTGCATTACACTTACTTACTCATATACAATACCTAGGTACATACTTAACTACAATTACATACATACGTAGCTACGGCACACTCAAGTTACATTAATACATTACATGGTTGCGGCCCCAAAGTTTTCGGTCGCTGTAAAACGAGTGCGGCGCTGGCGCGGCGGCGCCGGCGACGCCGGCGGTGCGGTGCGGTGCGGTGCGGTGCGGTGCGGTGCGCGGTATGGCGGGGTGGGAGGGGAATACTGTATCCGTGCGCGGTGTGTCCGTGTATGTATGTAAGTCTAAGTCTAAGTCTAAGTCTAAGTATGTACAATTGTACATTGTACTTACACTTGCAGCTACAAAAGAAAGCTATTAGGTGCCAGTGCTTACCGAAATCGAACGCCGATAACAGACAACGGACGACGTCCTCGAACGTCGATCGTGGTTTTCACAATTTCACGCGTTCATTAGCGCTATTCGACGAATTCGTCGCGCCGCCGCACCGTCGACCGTTCTGCTTCTACGTCCGGCGTCCGTCTACGTTACACGTGCGTCCCTTCTCGCCCTGCCCTGCCCTGCCCTGTCCTGTCCTGTCTCGTTCCGTTCCGTTCCGTTCCCTCGTTTCGTTTCGTTCTTTTTAGTTTTGTCGCAGTGAAACAAAAGCTGCCGCACCATAAAACAGCCATAACCACGGCGCGGCGCGGCGCCACGCACGCACAGCGAACCGCAACGGTAAACTTAGGCAGATAGGTATAGGTGTAAAAAGAGGCGCGCGCCCCCTCCCTAACAGTAAAAAGAAGAGAAATGAAACGAAATGAAATACTTAAACTTATAGTATAGGTTTAGGTACGTACGAGCCACGACGCCACGAGGCGATGCTTCGCATTTAAGTAAGCATGCCTAAACGTATTTTTTACACTTGAAACGCATTTACTTCCTCTTTCACCCCTTCACCCAGATACACTGTAAAAGTACAATCATACAAGTACTCTACTTACGTAGTATATGTAAGCACGTGTTTTTACGCCAAGGGTAGCGACAGAGCACTACGTATTGTACTGCACTCGATACTGGCGAATGCGAATAAGTACATATTTCATTTGTTAGAATTGTAGTCGCACAGATCCGTAGTATAGGTAGGTACTTGGCGAGTACTTGCGAAGAGTGCAATCGAATATTTACGTAATTGCGAATACGCGTAGGTATAATGAAACGTCGATACCTACCTACCTACCTACCTACCTACCTACCTACCTACCTAGGTAATACCTACTCTTTAATATACGCGCGCGCTCTTTGATAAAAACAAAGAATAGGTTGGTTGCGGTTGGTATAGGTATAGGTATAGGTATAGGTATACATAGGTATACTAGAAAGATACTTGACGCGAACAGCGAACATATACATTAAAAAAAAGTCGCTACTCGATTCGAAATACGATTACGATACCTACCTAATACTCGTAGATATGATATACGTATTAGGCGTAGGGTATAGATACTTTTTTTGTGAATCAAAATTACGCTCTAGGTTACATTAGTTACATAACTCTAACTGCAGAGTAGGTACTGCGCAGCCTAAAAGTGTACCGTGCCGCACTGCGTACCTAGCTACCTACTACCTAGTATCTACATATACATTACAATGACATCATACTTGATCGAAACTCGGAATACGGATGTCGCAGCACCCAAATACCTATTCACGTATTCAGGGACTCATCTACTCGCAGATCTACTTGTAGATACCTAGTTACCTAGATATGTATACCTACCAACGCATACCTACCTACGTGCGTATAGTTTCGTCGACTACGGACTTGCTGGTCACGTACTAAATAAATACCTACTACATTACCTACCTATCAAGTCAGTGGCGTCGGAAAGTAGGATACAAGGGGTACAGAGACAGACTACCCTCCGCAAAATCCGGACGGGGGTACTAAGTATCATTTGCCCCCCCCCCCACCCCACCCTTCCAAATGGTATCAGATGGACTTTTCAAAGTATTAAAACATGAAAAAAAAACTTTTTTGAACACTAAAAACTCAATTTTTTTAAAGCTTCGCATGAACAAAATTACAATCACTTACATATTATATAAATCATTTGGGACGGCATTAGAGCCAAAAAATGTTTCTTTTTGCCCCATTTCCTCCCCCCCCCCCCAAATCTTTCTAATACGTGCGCCTAACAAAATTTGGTCTTGGTGAGCAAAAATACTGAGTTATACTGACCTTTTCGGAATGACTTTTCTTCGCCCCCCCCCCCCCCCCCCAAAAAAAAAGAAGAAAAATCGATATCTCAAGATAGGACGAAAATTTTTGGTAAAAAATTCAAAAAAATGAACGCGTTTTTTGCTTTAAAGCAAAAATCATAGAACATGGATATGTCAATAAGATGCACGAATAACTTTTTGATTTCGCAACTCTCCAATTTCACGGCTTTCTGATTTCTCGATTTTCAGATTTCTCGACTTTTTGAATTCTCAGATTTCCGATTTCACAGCTTTCCGAATTCTCAATTTCTCGACTTTTCGACTATTCAATTTCTGGACTATTCGACTTCTCACCTGTTCGGCGATTTAGATTTCTCATACCTATATTCGACTTCTTAACTTTCCGGCTTCTCGACTTGCCAATTTCTCGACTCTTCAACTAAGTATTCGATTTCTCGACCAAGTATTCGACTATTCGATTTCCCCAACTATTCGACTTCTTGACTATTCAACTTCTCAACTTTCTGATTTCTCTACTTTCCAAATTCACAGCTTTCCAAATTCTCAATTTCTCTACTCTTCCACTATTCGATTTCTTGATTATTTGACTTCGCCACTGTTTGATTTTGATTTCTCTTAAATTCAACTTCTCAACTATTCGTTTTTCCAATTTCTCAACCTTTTGACTTTTCAACCCTTATTTCTAAACTTTTTCAATTTCTCAACTCTTCAACTATATATTTGATTTCTCGACTATTCAACTACCTATTTTTTATCATGTAAGGCCATGCATCGCGGTATACCTTTCATTCTACAGGCTACATATACTTATACAGACGCTGTAGGCCGAAGTAGATAACATCACCCGAAAAGTGAAGCGAGTCGAATTAGTTATCAGGAATCTGATCGGCAGAGTTCACCGAAAGTGTTTTGGTCCGTGGTCTGCGTAGGTACTAGTAGGTACCTCTTTCATTTAGGTACCTACATTAGATCAGTGAAAATTATCGAAAATCACCTAAAGACAGTCAGAATTGCAGCGCAGGAAAAATCAGTGAATTTCGCTGATTTTTAAAACTGCAATTTCGCTAATGTTTCAGAAAATTTCGTAAATTTTACCGATTTCTCAGTGAATTTTCCCTGATTTCCAGCGATTTGATTTCAGTGAAAAATTTATCACTGTTTTTTTTCCCTTGTGCTGAAATTGTGACTGACTCTAGGTGATTTTCGATAATTTTCACTGATCTAATGTAAATGAAAGAGTACTTACGCAGACCACGGACCAACACTTTCGGTGAACTCTGCCGATCAGATTCATGATAACTAATTCGACTATCTACTTCGGCCTACAGCGTCTGTATATATGTAATATAGCCTGTAGAATGAAAGGTATACCGCGATACATGATACGTGGCCTACATGATAAGACATGTTACGTTACCTATACCATGTACGCCCGACGCCGACGCCTGTACAGGGTCAGCATCAGGATGTAATCCATTTAGTAAGTATTTGGTGAACGAAAAAGTACCTACGTCGGTCTTATTTTAGTACTTACAAATAGATGCATGGATGGATGGATGGATGGATGGATGGATGGATGGATGGATGGATAGATAACAATTTTAAAATCAGCAGCAGCAACAATGATAATAGTGATAACGATAACGATAATGGTAATGGTAATGGTAAAAGGGGTGGCGGTAGCGACGCAGACGGTGCGGTGCGGTGGTACATTACATACTACATACATACAACGTAATAATACAATCTGGCGGTAGCGCGTTAAAAGGGCGAGAAGAGCGGCGCGGCGCGGCGGTGGCGGTGGACGACCGTCGTCTTGATCCCCTATTATTATTGGACGAGTGTTTCTCGGCATAGAGCGGCGCATATTGCGCGCCCGCGCCTCTAAAGTAAACCTCGGCGCTATAAATCTGTCCATTAACCAAATATAATAACCGCAAAGTAAGTTTATTCGAACACATTGACGAGCATAGACGCAATCGACATCCACATTACCGCACCGCGAGGGTCTCGCGGCTTACGGCTTACGGCTTACGGCTCAGGCGTTTACACATTATCGTATTACCGCAGCGAAACATATCTTCGCCCTCGTTGTTAGATATTATCATTATTATTATTATTATTATTATTATTATTCATTGTTTTTGTTTTAGGTTTCGGTATACTTATAGACTATACGCTTGTACGATACACATATCTATGTAGTATGTACTACAACCCGACTCGTACTAAAATTCATATAGCCAGGTTACGAAGATAGGCTTCTATCGGAACCACACTACATAGTACCTTACCTACGTAGACGTAAATATCTACATAGGTATCTACTATATGTACATTGTACATAGTATTATATACTCGTATATACCTAGACCTACACCTAGTAATAATCATCTATACCTATATGGTCAAAGTGACATTATTTTCCATAACCCCTGCAAATGCATCAAATAAGTACAACTTGTCAACATGAAAAAAGAAAAAGAAGAATAACTTTTCTTTGTGTGTGTTTTTTTTTGCTTCAGAATTCGAGTGGTAGAGTGGCATCATCAAAATTACTGTAAGTACATATGTATATAGAACGTCTAACGCGTCTTGATATAGGTACATCGCTGAATCAATGGGCAAATGGACGGAAAGTGGCACCTGAAAACTGAAAACTGATGCCAGTTTCCAAAAAAGACGTCACTTCGATCGTAGACAAAAGTAGGTATATAGCTAACTTATAGACACCTACATTATGTAGGTAGATGTATGTATCTATGTATCTATGTATCTATGTATGTAAAGTATGTAGTAGGTATGTAACTACCACTATAAACGTATTAGATAAGTAAGGTGACACACTCGGACCTTGCGAGCGTAAACGCATCGCATCGCGGTCAGCGAGCGCCATGCCAAACGCGTTTCCATCATAATACCTACTTGATTAGGTACCTAACTACCTAGTACCGAGCTACCTACCGAGCGACGTATACATTTTTTATTTTTACGTAGATGAGATATTAATTTAAAGGCGCCAACTCCAAGCGCAAGGCAGAGGCACACACAAGCACAAACATATTAGGTACAAGGTGCTGTAGGTATACCTAAACCTAACCTACATACTTAAATTCGAAATCGAAATAGTCAGCGAGCGCGGCTAGGGTTTTTTTTTCGGTTTATCGGTGGCGAACACTGAACAGTTCAATGGTGACTAGAAGATGCCTGATGCTAGGTCCAACGTGACGTGACGTGACGTGACGCGACGCGACGCGATATGAAGCGGCGCTTCAACGGAAACGGATAACAATTAGAAGGCCGACGTGAAAAACTTGAAAAATTGATATTAATTTCCGATTCGCTGTACGCGCGCACGTGTCATCGACGAATTACGTCAAGAGTCGACGTGCACGTGCCAAGGCAAATTGGCGGGAAACCCTAAGCGCGACACGGTAGCGTGCGGCATGGCGTTGCGTCGCCTTCAAGGCTGAGTCTGGGGTCTGGGGTTGGGGTTGACAATGCCCGGTGCCATCTCAAAAAGGCGTCGTACGATGCGATGCGATGCGATGCGATGCCGGGTGCCGGGTCGACTACTTCCTGTTGCATCGGTAGGTAGTAGGTACTCGTATAGGTATTGGATTAGGTATTGGTGCTAGCAGTAGCACCAGCACTGCGCTAGTCCAAGTCGACCTTTGAATTGTATATTTATGACGTCGTTTCGGTTGGACGTGACGTGACACGACGCAGGATGGCCGTTGATTACTGACGGATACGATCGTACTTATGTGTTTCGATTGCGAAACGCGATCGCCGATGCATTCGCCACGTGTCTACGTCTACACCGTACACGTACATACTGCAAACTGCAAGCGGCCGCGGGACAGGATGCGACCTGGACCATGTCAACTAAGTATTTCAACTTTCAAGTCGTATCTGATGCGTATAGGTAATTGTCGCCGTCGCCATCGCCATCGCCATCGCCATCGCCATCGTCATCACTTTGCAGGTAATCGATAATTAAGTAGGTATATAGATAGGTCTACCTAGTAAGTAGCCAAAGACATGTGATACACCTACCATCGCATCGCATCGCATCGTATCGTATACCATACCTACATATCACACGGTAGTGGTAGGTAGTAGGTACCTACATTATCTATGTACATAGGTACACTTACTAAACTAAGGGCGAGGTCGCGGCCGTAAAATATAGCGAATGTCACACGTAATGTGCGATGTGCATGGTGCAATTCTCCACAATACAGTAGGTGCGTATACCTACACCTAGGATAACCCTGTTTACGAAAAACTACATACTTATTTTTATAGTCCCTTTTTGAGCACGCGTAGGTAAGTAAAGTATACCTAGGAATCGTCGCGTCGGCGTCGGCGTCGGCGTCGGCGTCGTAGTCTGTCACAATTATCATTTCTTTCTTTGTCAATGCGCATTGACAAAATACAATCCGCCTCTGTCTAACCGTTCACCGGGTACAGGGTACAGGATACCTCGAGAGTGAATGTGGTTGCGCAAATGTAGGAGGTATAGTTAATTAGTTAGGTAGGTAGGTAGGTAGGTAGGCGGGTGGGTGGGTTAGTGCGCCTCTCTCCCCCCACCCTACCCAAGAGGAAAAAACATATCCATGTTAAAATAATGTTTAAGATCAGAAGGTCAAAAAATACACTTTTTCGCACTTTTGTAGAACAAAAATTTTGCCCCCTTGATAATCGGAAGAAATGCGGGCGGGCCTGGTACAAATACAAACGTACTTCTCTGTACCCTCTTTTCTCCGGGCCTGATTGAGCCTTGATTGAGCACGAGCACAGCGAGGGCGAAATTTTTTGAGAAAAGGGCGTTTAGAATCTAGAATCTGAAATTTGCTACGTGGTTCGTTTTGACTTGTAAAAAACTGTATCTATTGACTCGATTCCTGATCTCCTTCCAGAAAAATGAAAACATTTTTGAAAGTTCCAATCGAGATTCACCGAGTCCTTTTGATATGAATACTTGGAGTTTCTTGATGGTTCGCTGGAGGTAGTCCAACTCTTCTTCGTCATGTGCATCCTAAGTTTCTCCAAGTTGACCAAGTGATGTGTTGAGGACAGCCTTCTACAAAATTGGGGTATTCCATTCCGTTATACGTAACGTACGTAGACGTAGACGTACTACGTACCTTACCTATACGTACCACATATCCCATACATACCTATGGCCATCCAGGCATCCACACTGGCACACCTCAAGAGTTTGCGATCTTCCTCTTTTATAGGTAGGTATAGTACTTGGTAAAGAATTCATGGCCAGTAACTGTCTGGCCAAGGTAAAAGTCCATTATTCTGATTGGTAGGTAATAGGTGACAGACTGATGGAAGGAGCTATTACTATCAGACGTCTCCAAATTCTACGGTGTTCCATCTATGTAGACCCTAGACCGCCAGGCATCAAGAGTCGCTTCGCGCAGTCTCTTAAGGAGGTTAGGTAGTCAAAGTGAGTAATCAACTCAGTGCTGGACAGGGTTATATCTTATGGCCTATTCAAATATGATATACGTTCAATAAAGGGAAATCTGTATGTAATGTATGGTATACATATATTGCAACGGCTGATAGAAGACACTGGAGCGGTGCATCTTGGTGGCCACAAGCCACAACTGTACAGTAAATCGTAAATCAGTAATACATTATCAGGCGGGCGCGTGATGAGTAAGTAAGTAGCCTTTAGTGTTAAAACTCATCATTGCCATCAGGGACAGGCATCGCTGAGACTTCTTCGCAATACATAGGTACTTACTACTTAGTCTACATACGTAAGTATGTACTTGGCGAATATTTTAAATTTTGTCTTTTGAATTTCTGACGAAATTCTACCCCACTTTCATAGGTCCATAGTACGTCAATTCATTGAAAATACTCCAACCTTGACCCATTTCTGGGTTCAAAATGGGTTTCTCCTCGTGAAATTTTAACCCATTTCGGTAGGTCGCAATCCAAGTTTCAGATTTTCCCGATACCTAACTTATTTTATAATGAAAGGGGAGAAAATCGCGCATTTTCTAAACTTTGAAATTGCACCAAAGCCTATTGCGCCAACTGTTTTCCTCAACCTTGGGCTAATTCGATGCGGAAAGAACCCAAGTAGGTATATAGGTAGGTAGGTAGGTAGGTACATATACATTGCGTTTGATTTTTTGTTTTGTCTAGAAAAAAATTACTTCACCTGGGGGGGGGGGTGTGCCAAATAAGTATAGGTACCTAAAGACTTGGAAAATCAGAAAAATTTCCGGGGAAAGGGGCAAAAATCAAAAAATGTACCTTTTTTCGTACTTTTGCTTTATATAGTTTATACAATTGTGATTTTATTCATGCCCGAGCGAGGCGAGGGTAAAGCTTTGAAAAAAGTGGAAATTTAAGGCCCCAAAAAGAAACATTTTAACATTATTTAAATGCTTTGAAAATTCTTTTCTGTAATGATGGAGGGGGGGGGGAGGAGGGTGCAAACGATACTTTGCACTCCTGTCAAAATTTTGGGATGGTGCAATGCACCACCTGCACCCCACTTTCCGACGCCACTGTTCACATATAATTAGACCAATCAAAAAAAATGAAAATTTTCGTTTATTGATCTTTGATAAATGGACGCTCGTCCGATTATTATAATCGGGGGGGGGGGGGTGAGAGTCAATTATATCCAATTGATTAAAGTTGTAATCGTTGTGTCTCTGGTTAGGTGAGTAGGTAGGTAGGTAGAGGTACCGTATATCTAAAGGTGAACTAACGTAAGTATAGATCTATGAACTATACATAATATACGGTCCAGTTCGATATACCAATATTTACGCAAGTATGTATTATAAAATATAGGTTACGCTTACGGTACGCGGGTATTGAATTTACTCGTAAAAGTACGCGAATGAGGGAAGAAGGATGAGAGATGAGATGGTTGAGATGTTGGCTGAGAAGCGGGCGGACGCGGACGTGCGCACCGATGTCTGCTGTAGTTCGTTAATCGTACAACATTATACCTACTCGTAGGTACTTCGTTACTAACATTTTGCCTAGGTACATTACATATTAGGGTGGCCCTTATTTATAGGTGTGAAAATTTTTTTTTTGAATTTTTCAAGTGCTACCCCCTGAAATGGTTACCTACCATGAGAAAATAATTCCTTGAAAATTTTGACCAAATCGAATAATATTGACCCGTGCCGCAAAAGGGTTAAAGTTTTGATAATTGTCATAGCGCGTCGCGTTGTAGCTATCGCCACGAGAGCTGCGTAGAGTGAAGTTAGGCAACGCGGTCAGATGCAGAGTTGACCGCGCGTTGTGTAGTTGCTACCTCGAGTAAACCACGCGGTGGAATTTTGGTGTACCGCGACGTTGAATAGTACATCACAAGTCGACACCATTTTAGTGTTTGGGTTCTGATGGTCAAATTTAGATTGCTTTTGTGTTACTAATGAAAGGAAAAATAATTTTTTTTGACCAAAGTTAATTTTTGGAGGTGGGGAGTCGAAAAATAAGATTAAATAAAATTTTTTGAAAGTAATAAGCAAGAGCACTGGAAAAAAAATTTTTTAATTTTTTATTTGGTCCAATCTTATAGAAAATTTTACGGCGAATCGAATGGCGTAAACCGTAAACCTCTATCTCATGTAGAAAAAAGGATACAGCTCATAAAAAAGAAATTTTCGTTCTATTTCTCAATTTTCTCCACCAATTTTCTACTTTACTCCAAAATATCTTGAAAATTATGCCTCCCAGAACAACCTCACTTGGTCTGTCCGATAGAAAATTCAATTCTTTACAACTTTTGTCATGATCATTATGGCTTTAGAACGCTTGGTTTTTTCAGAAATTTCACTTTTTTGTAGACAAGACACGAAAAAATGAGATTTTTTTTCACAGAATGTTTGAAAGAATGAGCTGTAACTTTTTTTATTAAAGAGATAGAAGTCTACGGTTTACGTCATTCGATTCGCCGTAAAATTTTCTATAAGATTGGACCAAATAAAAATTTTTGAATTTTTTTTTCTAATACTCTTGCTTATTGCTCTCGGAAAATCTTATCTAATCTTATTTTCCAAGTCCCCACCTCCAAAAATTAACTTTGGTCAAAAAAAATTATTTTTCCTTTCATTAGTAACACAAAAGCAATCTAAATTTGACCATCAGAACCCAAACACTAAAATGGTGTCGACTTGTGATGTACTATTCAACGTCGCGGTACACCAAAATTCCACCGCGTGGTTTACTCGAGGTAGCAACTACACAACGCGCGGTCAACTCTGCATCTGACCGCGTTGCCTAACTTCACTCTACGCAGCTCTCGTGGCGATAGCTACAACGCGACGCGCTATGACAATTATCAAAACTTTAACCCTTTTGCGGCACGGGTTAATATTAATCGATTTGATCAAAATTTTCAGGGATTTATTTTCTCATGGTAGGTAACCATTTCAGGGGGTAGCCCCATAACTTTTCGAATTTTCAAAATAAGGGCCACCCTATTACATATATATGCACAATGTACATGTACGTAGGTCTAGGTAGTAGCTAGGTGGTAGGTACGTATGTACTACGTACTACGTAGGTTAGGTACGTAGATTAGGTACACGCTTACCCTACAACATACTACACAGTCTATATACACATAATACCTACATACGTAGATATTGGTATTGGTATTGGTATTATATGTACTATACCTATATATGTAATGTATATACACACGTTCACGTTGGTTGCACGCGTGCACGTATATGCGTGTGCGTGTGTGCGTGTTTACTAAAGGCAGCGCAAAATAATTCACTTAGGCCGCGACACAGATATGCTTTTAGTAAAAGTATTATTTTCATGCGCCTTTGGGAACTACGGTTGTATCTGCAAAGCTTTCCCATCGTAGCGTCGCCGTCATCGTCATCGCTGCTTTTCTGTTCACTCTCCCTTCGCAATACGTACATTAGGTACGTAACGTACTACGTGTAGTATACATAGTACCCACTACCCAAATTCACTATCCACCGTATACACTTCACTTTACACTACACACTACACACTACACAAACGCCACGCACAAACAACCTTCCTCCCAAGCCCCAACGTATAGTGACGCTGGCGCTAACGCCGGCGTAGCCCTATCACCCTATTCCTGTCCCTATCATTATCCTGCTTCTGGATGCTGATGCCGATGCGCACCTCATCTACCTACTTAACGTTGTTAACGTACTTACCTAACGATACCGAAAATACTAATTCTTTCCAAGTATTTTCATTTCCACCTCTTTTTCATCAACTATTAATATACCATAATTTTTTACGAAAGAATATATGAAGGCACAGGCATTCCCCATTCGTCTCTTGGTACTCAACTTACTACATGCATGCATATACCGGTGTGTTGTGTATTCTATTGTAGATTGTGCACATTTAAATTTCACTTCCCAGCATCTACCGCACCTGACTACGCTAAGAATTTTTGAATAGAAACTGACTACTGGGATGTTCTAGCTGCCCTGCTCATTAGCAGACTACCTAGTACCTACTACCTACTACCTACCGGGTGCTCGATTAATTCTGGACTCCCCCTGCACTTTTTGGTGTTAAAAATCATAAGTTGGTAATACCTACTTTGTATAAATTGTCCAATCATAAACAAAACAAACAAATACAAGGTATTGCCAACTTACGATTTTCACCACAAAAAGTACAGGGGGAGTCCAGAATTATTCGAGCACCCGGTACATATTTTTGCATCTTACACATTATACCCATTACCCATCCCCCTTCGCTGCAGCCACCTTCGTCGATGTGGTGCCCAAACGTTGCACAGTGGGCCAGAAGAGAAATCTAGCGTTTCAGAAATCAATTTCGTAAGTTCTAATTCAAGTTAAAATCCAAAAAACTTGGGTGTAGGGGTAAAAATTGACGCTGATTTCAATTCTTTCATCCATTTTTGATGAGAACCCAAAATGAGCCCCCCTAAGAGGGGGGTCAAAATCCAACATTTTTCAAAATTTCGGAAAAATTTACAAAAAAATTAAGATGGGTGTTGAAATATAGATTATCGATCACGCTGATTTCAAATCTTTCAACTATTTTTCAGTAGGACCCAAATTGAGCCCCCCAGGGGGGGGTTAAAATTCAAAATTTTCCAAAATTTCATGATGGGTGTTGAAATATAGGTTATCGATCACGCTGATTTCAAATCTTTCAACTATTTTTCAGTAGGACCCAAATTGAGCTCCCCAGGGGGGGTTAAAATTCAAAATTTTCCAAAATTTCATGATGGGTGTTGAAATACAGGTTATCGATCACGCTAATTTAAAATCTTTCGACTATTTTTCAGTAGGATACAAATTGAGCTCGGGGGGGGGGGGTCTAAATTCAAAATTTTCTAAAATTTCGTGACTTCATTATTATTTTTAAATCTTGAAATCGACAGGTAAGCAGAATTCCATCTAGTTTTCTAATTTCTCAAAAAATCGGATATACTTTTTCCAAATTTTCTTGAAAATCGTTGCTTTTCGATAATCATTGTCAGGATTATGTACTTGAGATCCCACATGATTAGTTAGAAAAGTCTTGCTGGGATTATCGAAGCTAAGCGGAGATGTCCAAATTTAAAACTTGAAATAATTCAGCATTAGTAATATATTGGGGGAAAATGTCAGATAAAGTCAGCATTTGTTATACTTAAAATAATTAAAAATTTTGAGTTCCCCATGTATTTTACACGTTTGAGCTTTTCTATACTAAAACGTAATGTTTGGGGGAGGGAGTTGGATCAAAATGTAAGTCGATATTCAAATTATTCTACGCCCTCAGATTAGTAAGAATCGATATGTCACATTTATTTTTATTTATTCATTCATGAATAAACTTCTCCCAAAATTTAATGACCGGGGGGGGGGAGGAGGAGGCACTGAAATGGTAAATCCAAAAAATATGCAAATATTCGAATTCATTGAATTTTTAAAGATTTTTAAATGGTAGCTTTCGTTTCTTTTTACTTACTCATCATGAAGTTGTGCTTTCACCTTCAAAGTTCAACTTAGAAATTCTCAAAACCGTTGTATTTGTCGTATTTGAATTTCCGAATTAATTCTTTTTCAGGCTTCGCCAACAGTTTTTCCTCGAATATAACCTATCTCGTGATACGAACCTTCAAAGATAGGTAATCTGCTGGCGAAAAATTTCAATTTCATGAAAATTACGAAACCCTCCCCCAGCCCCATGAAGTGTAAAAAGTAAATAATCGTGATTTTATGAATAGTCTATTAGAGGGAACTTGTAAAAAAAATGAGCGAAATCGGAAGGCCTGACTTCATTTTTGGTTTGAATTAGTATGGAACAGCCTATTTTCTGAGCGTAAATGTTGAATTATAAATTCAGCTGCAACTGGCTGCAAAAAATTTTTAGTACAAATGAAAGAGCATATATTTAGCTACAATTTAGGCCAATTCTCAATTCCTGCAACATCCTGCAATTTTTTTTAGACTCCATAACGTGTTCTTGAAAGAGAAGTTTTTTTCTATTTTTCAAACACGCGTAGAAAAAAAAATACAAAAGGTAACAAAAAAATTCTTGAAAAATTGAAAAGTACGTACTTTTCTCTTCCTTTTCCATATTTTACTTCAATTTTGTAATCAAATGTACATCAATTGCGCAAGAAACAACGAGACGCTTGATTTTAAGATAGTCGCGACAAGGTATTGTGTTCAACTTCTAACAACAATAGCTACACGTATGCGCGCGCATTCGAACTATAAACCCTCATTTAGATGTCACTTGACTATCTAGATGAAAGTGTGATATGACCCAACCCTTTTTTTGAACATGATTTTTTCGATTTTTGAAACGCTAGATTTCCCATCTGGCCCACTGTGCGTTGTACCTAAGTATGTCGATTACAATACATGCCCGAGATAAATGTATCTACCTACGATGGTACCGCCATCGATAATTAATGTTGCAGGTAGAAATGTGCGCCGCCGAAAAACGCCGCCGCCACCGATTTTTACCTCGGCGGCGCGTCGGCAAAAGGGTAGTTTTCCCTTCAAAAAAAGTAAAAAATCTCGGAAATATTTTCAAAATTGTTGCTCATTAATTTTTTACATTTCAAAATGTAATGTTTCAAAAAATTTTCGCCCTAGCTTCGCTCGGGTAACATTTTAATAAATTAACATCATTTTACGATTTTTTAAAATCGATTTTTGAGGTAAAAAACAGTGACGCCGCCGAAATCGCCGCCACCGCCGCAAGATTTTGGGGAACTCGCCGCCGCCGCCGCCGATTTCATCTCGGCGCACATCTCTAGTTGCAGGTAACCTTCAAGAGGGGGGTGATGCTTACGCTCGTTATCTATCACAGGCACGCACTGACGACATGTCTTCTGGTACGAAAAAATTTGCACTCTTGCGGTCAATAGAAATGCGTAGCTAAATACTTACTTATAAGTTGGTAGATATCTAGGTTCCACAAAATAATTTACTCACCTGAAACAAAACAGAAAGAAAACAAATCAAAAGTTAGTCAACCTAAGGTAGAGTATACTATACACCTACTCTTTAAACTTAAATTCCCGTTTCAAAACATTCATTTGCTCAGAATGGAAGTAGAAAGAGTTTATAATAAGTAGGTATGTACGAGTACTATCACGTTGAGAATTAATTGCGTCAGTATATCGACCTTCGGGGGGGAGGGGGGCAGGGGTGGCAGGGGCTCGAGCTCCCTCTTTAAGGACAAAAAAAATTGATTGCTCGCCAAAAATGTGAAAAAGTGCTTTTATTCGATCAAGTCCTTCCAAAGTCAATAAAAAAGTGACTTTTTTAAAATTATTATTTGAAAACATTTTCAATTGTCTAAAACCATTTGTAGGTACCTCTGATGTGCCAGCCTGCCAGCTGCTTCGAAAAAAAAAATCAACCATCGCATAACGTACAAAACAAGAACAATTGGAACAGTAGGTAAGTGTCCGTTATTCTTACGAATAAGTACAAATGCAGAATGCAGTGGTATCAAAGAATACTCCCTCATTCATGAATCAGTGAAAATTATCGAAAATCACTGAGAAACAGTTATACTTGCAGCGAAGGAGAAAATCGGTGAAAAAAATTTCACTGAAAAAAAACAGGGAGAGAAATCACTGAAAAATCATTGAAAATTCACCGAAGTCAGTATAAAATTAATGAATTTAGCTAAAAAATTCTGTGAATTTCGCTGGTTTTTCCTGTGCGGCAATTCTGACTGTTTATCAATAAAATTTTCACTGAATCAGAATGAAAGAGTAAGTACGTAGGTAGAGGTATTAAGTAGCTAGGTACGTGAATTCGTTCACCGTTCATTTAAAATTTTTTCGTAGTGTGCGGTGTTTCATTACCCACGTTCTGGCAGTAAATTTTTTCGACGTTAATACTTAAATTAGCCCCAAAATTTTTTTTGAGTTTTATTGTCAAACTGTTTGACACTCCAACTCCGTGGACTCTCTAAATCTGAATCATAGTCAAAAAACTGAAAATTCACTGATTAAACAGCGAAAAGTGTGCAACTATTAATCAGTGAAATTTGACTGTCAATCAGTGAAAAATTACTGATTCAATTAGTGAATTTTCATTTTTGAATCAGTAATCTTTTTTCAACTACCTACTGAAATGAATCAGTAAAAATTAAAATTTACTAATTCAATTAGCGAATAATTACTGATTCGATCAGTAAATTAAAATTTTCACAAATTCAAAAATGAAAATTCACTGATTGAATCGGTAAAATTTTCACTGATTTCTTCAGTTGCACACTTTTGTCTTATTAATCAGTGAATTTTGACTGATTCAAGTTCAGAGAGTACCTAACACGAAAAAAATATTTTTTCAAGAATGAATTGAATTGATATACTTATAGGTACTATTATTTCGTAGTTCGTAGTCGTACCGAAAATCTTTCTGGTATTCCAAGTCTATGTCTATTACGATTTAAGTCACTCGGCTTCGCCTCGCTCCTCGCTCCTCAAACTTCGTACTCGTTAATCGGTTACTTACCGCTTCTGTTACGTAATATACTATTATTTTCGTAGCGTTGAACAGAACAATATATTGAGATTCGTTCTGTTCTATTCTGTTCTGATTCATTTCTTGGAGAATTATTTCGTTCAGTTCTTTTTATTGTTCCGAAAAAAAGGAAATTTTAGTGTTTTTTTTTTTGTTCATTTTGTTCTGTTCTGTTCTGTTCCGTTCCACCAGCCCTGCCAAAAGTTTTTGGTATAAAAAATTTTTATTCAAGCCCAGCTATTTTTTTTACTTGGACACTTTTTCAAAATTTTTAAAAACATAGAAGAGTTTGCAATTTTTTTCAAAAATCTTTATGTAGGAACGCCATTTCTTTTGCCACGATGAATTTTGTGTTGCTAAGAATGAATGAATTTGCAATTAGAATTTTGATTAATCAATAAGCAAAGAAATGAGACAAATTTGAAAAAAAAATAAAATAAAAATTTCAAAGTACATATATAAGTATGAAAAGTAGCTGACATAACAGGGTTACGGGCAAATATATGTATACATACATAGTTAGGTGCATAGGTAACTGCATAGTTAGGTACTGTACGTGTACTTGTATATTGATACGTAAATAGGTGGGTAGGTAGCCATAGCCACATAGGAAGCTGCGAGACCGGATTTAAGTAGACCAAGTTGAACGAAACTGAACCGAATCAAACTTGAGTAAACTAAACTAAACGCAATGACGATTTAAATTTCATTATGAAAATTTAATTAAGGGGATAAAAACGATCGGCGATGCTCGTACACGTACGAACACATCATGGGGTGGGTTGCGTGATGGGGTTTCGTCCAACAACCCTCCGAAATTGGGCGCTCTCAAATAAGACATACTGCAATCATTAAGTACAGATCAACGAAGCGTTACAACAAGTTCGATATTTATCTAGACGTTTGATTATTTTACGCGCCGCATTATTAAATTATTCCATCGCATCGCATCGCATCGCATCGCATCGAATCACATTGTTGCGTTGCGCTACCCACAGTCCCACAGTGACTCGATGATACATACACCTAGCTACGAGTATAAGTATCAAGTACCTACGTAGCTAGTCTAGCTAGTAGCTACCTAATACCTACCAACTGTAGGTATAGGTACTTGCGATATTGCAATAGAGGTTGAGGTATCTATGTGTACCTACCTGTACATACGTATGTATTATGTAGTATGTACATTGTACATCTAGGTACCTACACCTACTCGATATTTACCAACTCGTAGATGCGTAATGTGCCTATATAGCTAATAGCTTACCTTCCTATATTCGCGGTACCCAAATACGTAAGTACCTCTACCTATGTGTTACGTAATAGGTATTAGGTACGTCTACACATCTACGTACTACGTACCCTAGACAGCTACCTACTACCTACTACCTACCTGCTTACGTGTAAGTATATGGCACTAGGTAGGTAAAGAGATAATCAAATTTGAATCAGTCAGACTTGGTAAAAATCTGCCTTTTCGAATAGGTAAGTAAGAAGAAAGGATCGTTTCGCCGAGTTTTCAAGAGAAAAATTGAAGACTTTTTCAGACAAATCAACAAGTAAGTAGGCAGGTATACCTAGGCAGATTAGATACATACATACATACATACGTAGGTACAATGGTACATAGATAATGAATCATTTTATGTATATGCGATCGCGCAAGAATTCGAAGCTGTCAAGTAATTTGGCAGCTATTTTAGCGGCAGAACCCGAAAGCCCGAAACAGAAGCAAAAGCAGAGGCAGAAACAGAAACAGAAACAGAAACAGAAACAGAAACAGAAACGAAAAAGCGGAACAAGTACCCGCAAGTCAAGTACCTAATACCTATCTAAGAGTATACAGAACTGAGTTCAGCACGTTACACACATACACAGTAGGAACGGTAAAAAAAAAAAAACAACAACAAATAAATGAAATAAAATAATAAAAGCGCGGGGAGTTGAACGCGGAGGCGGGAATGGAGGCAACGAGCGGCATGACTGAAGTATAGTGCCGGTGCCGGTGCCGGTGCCGGTGCCGGTGCCGAAGAAACATCAGTGTTTGAAGTCTCACGGGAACGTAAAGAGCAGCTAATCTGTAGACACCGCTTCGAATTCATTGCGGGGTTTTGCGCTTTCCGCAAGACGAGGACCGTCCGGGGAATCTCTAAGTGCGCTTCCAACCGTAACCTTTTTTTTCCCTATCCCTTTCGCGCCAATCCACGTCTACGTCTACTTACGTCTGCGTCTCCTTAGCTACGCTACGCTACGCGCTACAACCGTTGTCGTAGCGCGCGTAGAGTCGCAGTCCAAGTCGTCGTTTTCAAATTTTTGCGCGTTAGTCGTCGGCGCGGTATCGCGCCAACTCGGCGTGGCGTGGCGTACCTATACATCTGCGTAATGTAATAGTGATAAGTACCTATACTTACATATATACGTATAGTAGGCATAAGTACTTGATCAGCAATCACACCCCCAACAAATCAAATCGTACCGTACCGTACCGTACCGTACCAAGGGCTACGTAGGTAATAGGACGCGACTATCGTGGACAGGTACATAGACAATTAGACATACCTATAGTTAAATAGGCATTAGGAGGTACGCGTAGGTATATCGCATCGTACCATAGGTAAAGGTAGAGGTACACTACACGTACACCCACGATCGAATAACAACGTAGTACAACACAGGTAGGTACTAGGTACTAGGTAGAGGTACGTGTACGTGTACGTGTACGGTATGCAAATGTATACATAGGTAGGTAAATGTAGGTACGTATGATGGTTGATGGTACATGCACATGCACCTGCACCTGCGATACCTAATTTATGAGAGTATACAATTTATAGGTACATGCTACATATACAGGTAGAGGTACGCACTACGCACTATGCACTACGCAGTACATATCTACGCGTAGGTATGTACATTGTACGTACAATGTACATACCTACAATGTACATTACATACTACTAAAATATCTACTAGTGGCAGAAGTAGGGTAGCACTAGCAGAAGAAGAATCGAAAACAGTTGACGGCATTGGCACGCGATACGCGGTACGCGGTACGATATACGCGCGAGGGAGCATTCGCAGCACAGAAGACAGAAAACAGAAGAGAGCAAGTACGAGGGCTCGCAATAACCATACCATTCATGGCTCGATGATAATTTGATGAGCGGATTGAAGGAAAATCCTCGGAAAAGTATACAATAGGGTAGCCTCAATGTGATTTCAAAGTTTGTTTGTTTTGCCGTTGTTCAGCCAATCTAATACGCTTTTAGCAAATAGCAAAGCGCGCCTTCGCTTTCGCTTTCGCCTTCGCCTTTGCCTGTCGCGTTCTCTTCTCGTCGTTCGCAGTTCGCACCCGCCTGCGCCCGCGCCCGCGCCTACGCCGGCCCCAACCTACCTACACCCTACAGCTATTAGTTACACCACAGGAACAGGTACACAGGTACCACAAACTTATACCTATTTTTTGTACCGAACTGTGAGGCTTCGTCATTTACTGTCACTGATTTTCTCCTGTGCTGCAGTACTGACTGGTTTCTCAGTGATTTTCGATAATTTTCACTGATCTGTAAATGAGAGAGTATATTATTAAACATATTTTTTGTTTTGTTTTTTTTTTGTTTTGAGTTTGTGTCTGTTTTTTCGAAGGTCGAGATAATGTAGAATTGAAAAGGTCGGGTGTGCGATAATCGTTTGAAATTGAAACAGAATATCATGGTAGATACTTCAATTTTTTAAGAATAAAAGAGAAAACTGAAAAACTCGAAGGGAAAAATCTTCAGCTATGATCACTGATCAGGTATACCTGTACAAGCGTGACTGGACCACGCTGCTCAAGTCTGATCATTCGTGCAAAATTACGTATCATGAGCAGGCCTGGTGGCTCTATCGACCTTTTTATTGTCCTGCTCATCCTCATCGCGCCTGATAATTTTTCGCTACGAGTGAGTACAAAGGTAATAACGTAGGTACCATAATAAGTACCGGTACTTATTTTTGATTTATCCGACCTTAGGTATCTAGGTAGGTGGTATGTAACTGTAACCATCTAATCTACCCACTGTCACTTGATATTACCCAACTAAGTATACGTATTACATACCTATCCATATAGGTACCTACCATCTAAGTACCTACATAGGTACCATGCACCGTACGCGGTTAAATCGGGAATTACATATATGTACCATTGTATCTAGACCTAATACGTACGACCACGACTACAAATAGGTAGGTATATACATAATATGTATACTTGCGTATCTGCTACCTACCTAAGTACAATAATGTTATGAATGAATGAATGAATTAATTAATTAATTAATTAATTAATAATAATAATTGATAAGGGTGCCAAAAATAATGGTTTACAAGATAGAAAAAATGGAAATAACGACGAATTGGGGGAAAAAATCAATAAACGACAGTAAATATAACGCACGTCAAAAAGCGACGAAACAAAATAATCAGTTAATCACCGGGAAAATAATTGAAATCACGGGAAAAAAATATTAAGTAAGCGACAACTTGTGAACGACAATTAAAATCAAAGGAACGACAAAGTATGAGTAAAAAAAATTAAAATTAAATTTGACGCGAGAAAGTAGAAAATTTAAATGCACAATATTCAAATTAAAAATTTCTTACTAAAAAATTGAAAAACAAAAACGACCTCAAACGAACCTTAAAAATTCATGTAGAAAAGTGAATAAAGTAAGTAGGTAAAAATATGTTTTAATTTGAAAATTCCATCCGATTAAAAACATCCTCGCACGCATTCTTCAAATTTCATCTTTTTTTTTTGAATAATTAATCAGGACTCAGGAAGTCAGGATCAGTATCAAGTCATAAAATTTCTAAAAAAAAGATTATTTCCCATGTTTTTCCCCTATGAAATCTTTTGTGTTTAGTTTGAATACATAAAAAATGAAAAAATTGTACTTAAAAAAAAAAGGAAAAATACATATACCTAAAAGCAACCAAGTTCAATTTTTGCAAAAAAAAATTGGATTTTTTTCATCCCTCAAAATTAAAATAAAATGGAATTTTGGAACTGTAATTGGAATTGAAAACTGAAACTAAAAAATATTAGGAATCTGGAATTGGAAATTTAAAATTTTGAGAACTGACATTGGAACTGGAACTAATATCATTTCAGTTTTCCATCACTGCATGGCTTACAGTGGTCCTTTTTCAAAAAAAATTCGGCGTGATAACATTAATATATAGGTATAGGTACTGTCGTTCAAATGATTTGTTTCCTATCTCAAAAATTGTCGTTCGTTCATATTAAGTATTTCGTCGTTCATACTTTGTCGTGGAAATTTTACTTTTTTGTGTCGTGCATTCCCATTACTCTGCCGTGATTCGATTTTCCCATTTTCGTCGTGCAAACCCTTTCTTTTGTCGTGCAGTTTTATATTCTCCAATTAAGTAATAATATTATGAAATAATGTAAAGTTATGGTACCTAGTAGGTACCTTGAGTACTAATTTACATGCAAGTAGATCGAACGGCGAGGCACGGCACGGCACGGCACAGAGGAACGCGGAGGACGGGGTGAATGATCGCTGATCGCTGATCGCTGCCGCCCTACTACGCAACGTATACCTAAACCTACGTATAATATGAGACGGCGAATACAGAAAGGGTGTATCGACCCAAAAATCGTGTTTTTTTAATTGTTGATTTTAATGAGAAATTCAGTATACAAATAGTCCGAATCAACAATTTAAAAAAACAAAAAACACCATTTTTGGGTTGATACACCTTTTCTGTATTCGCCGTCACATATACTGTACATATTATAATGCATTTTGTGCTGTAATTGTATATGTAGGTAGGTAGGTAGGTAGCAGGTAATAGGTATACTTACTACTTACGGCACATATATATGTACAGTACACACACACACACACACACACACACACACGCACACAGGGTATGTACCGTAACGTAGTCAGTACGTAGTTGTAGCCACGTACTGCGGTAGGTCTCGGCACCGTATACTACGTAGTACGTACGTAAGTATATGACGTACAATGTACAATATACATTACATATGTATATGTAATGTAATATGCAATAGGTAGGTACTAAGTGTATTTAATACATTTATATTATGCACTTATTTAATACCGACTTACTTACTAAGTACGACGAGTCTATTGACGAGCATTATATAGAGCGACGATCGGCGAATCGAAAACGCTTCTCGAAATTTCACAAAGGGGTGCAAATTTAAATGCGTCAAGGGGCGTTTGATCGGCTAAATTTTAAAATAATAGACGTTCATTGACCGAGGGTGCGTATCGCAATAATACATTGTAATTTAATACGCGTTGATACATTTTGGCGGCTCGGCGCGGCGTGCTTTTTTTCAGAGGAGCAGGTGGCTCTCTGACTTGCACTTGGCGAAACGGGGTTAGATCGCTTCCAAAGAGAAGAAAAGAGAAGAGAAAGGGTGTCGGACAGAGTAAGATATATTGTATTCGTACGTACTACGTACTTCGTAGCCTATATATTATGTAGGTACGTATACTATAATAATAATAATCCGTAATAATAATAATAATAACAACAACAACAACAACAATAACAATAATGAGGATGATAATAAACGTATAAACGAACGAACATATTGGTGTTTTTTAGCTTTTTTTTTTTTTTTTTTTTTTTTTGCATCAAAGAAGTTAGTTTAAAAAGGGGGTGAATACTGAATGCCTACCTAACTTTGACAACTTAATCGGCGCATCTGCGCGAATCGTACACGCGGAACTTTATGCGCTATCGCAATCGCAATCGCATATTAAATAGTAGGTAGGTTAGGTAATATACATAATTATGTACCTAAATGTACGGTAATAATGAAAAATTCGAAACGCAAAATAGCAACACGGGGCGAATCGCACCAACTTTCAAACCTATTAACGATAAGAAAGAGAGTGACTCGCGGTAATTGTAGCATTTGTAGCAGACCTAGGATGGTACCTATACCACGCGTATTAGGTATAGATAATACAGTACCTACATATGTATACATTAAATGGGTGGTAAACACATCTTTACGTACCTACATCGGTGTACTTATATCGAGTACTTTTAGATACCTAACCTACCACCTGCAATCCAATATTTAAAACACTAAAATTTACCTCTCAACTTTGCTTCGTTTGTTAATTCGTTTCATACCCGGTGTCAAGTAGGTACCTGCACTCTCTTAATTTGAATCAGTCAAAAATGCTAAAATTGACTGATGAAATAGAGAAAATCAATTCACTGGCTATCATAGTCAAATTCCATCGATTCCTCAGTTTTCTACTCAGCGAAATTTTACCGCCAATCATGTGAAAAATTGCCGATTTAAACCAAAAAAATTTCATTATTGAATCAGTAAAAAAAAAAAAAAATCACTTATTTATTCAGTGATTAATTAGTAATTACTGATTCAATCAGTGACGTAATTTTGTCGATTTAAATCAGTCAATATACCTATACCTATCGACTGATTCAAATTCAGAGAGCTCCTACCTATATCATGTTTTGAAGTTGCGGGATTCTATTTTTTAAAGTTTTTTCAATCAGATACCTAGGTAGTAGGTAGGTATACCTATTAATTATACCATACCTGTACGTGTACATACTCTCTTGACCTGAATCAGTCAAAATTGACTGATGAAATCGACAGAATCGTGTCACTGTAGAAATCAGTGAAAAATTTACAGATTCAATCAGTGAATTTTCATTCTTGAATCCGTAAAAATTACCGATTTATTCAGTAAATTGAAATTTTTTATTGATTCATTAGTCATTACAGTAATTGAGCAACAATTACGGACTCAAAAATAAAAACTTACTTACCCAAGAATCGGTAATTTTTCATTGATTGGCAGTAAAATTTCTGTGAAATCGGTGAAACTTCACTGCCAATCAGTGACATGATTCTGTATCTTTCAATCAGTCAATCTTCTGATTTTGACTGATTCAAGTTTAAAGAAAGTACCTATACCTAGATTTAGGTTACAACTACTAGTCTTTTTCATCCAACAACAGCCTAAGGATTTCATAATCGCAAACAAAACAATTTTGATCTGGGTACTCTTTTAATAGGAATCAGCTGATTAAAATCGACAAAATTGAGTCACAGTAGGTAGAATTTACTGATTCAATCAGTGAATTTTTTTTTTACTGATTCAATAATCAAAATTCACTTTTTGAGTCAATAATTTTTTACTGATTTTGCAGTAAAATGTCGCTGATCAACTGAGGAATCAGCGGAATGTGACCTGATTTTCTCTATTTCATCAGTCAATTTAGACATTTTTGACTGATTCAAATTAAGAGCTTAGGAAGCTTTCAAAAATTTACGCGGTTGTCAATTTCTTAAGCGAACCGTGTAGTTAGATTGGATACACCAAAAACCAAAACAAAAACATTAAGTATATTTTATACGAGTAGGTATCGACAACAACAACAATACAAATTTTGAAATTTAGCAGCATTTGAAAATTTTGAGGACTCGTTAAACGAAACCGATTAAGCATGCACGAAGAAAGGGCGATACAGGACAATCCGGAAATTTAAAATCCCGCCAGAAGCACACAGATAAAGATAAGCTTTTGCGCCGTTTACGGAATTCAATTTCTCGAGAATTTTTCAAATCTGTCAACTTTTTGTTTTCCTTTTTCGCTCCCTACAGTACGGGTAGGTAAGCTCGTTTAAATAGTGGGACCGCGGCGAAAAAAAAACCTTTCGAGGAAAAAGCTCGAAACGAATTATTCGAAAAAAGTTTTGAAAATGGTTGTAAGGGGGGCGAGGGGGCGGGGGGGGGGGGGTTCGACGCTCCCGAATCTGTTTTTGGGATTATTTCGACTTTAAACGCAGAACTAAACAGTCGGAGAGGCGAAGTGTGATCAATTTGAAATTTTTCATAATTATTGTTAAGCGAGGTATACCGAAATCCATATTTTTTCGACCCATCGAATCCATTTATGAGGTCGTTTTCATCTCAAATTCAAATTTTTGAAAACTGATTGGGTTAAGTACGATCGTACGATCCTAGTATATATGTATGTACATGTATGGACATTGATTCTGAAATTCATTTTTTTTCAAAGCTTCGCCCTACTCGCATCAGCAGGAAAATCACAATTATAATTAAATTTTATATTGAGACGCAAAAACGAAGTAATGTTTCTTTTTGCTCCCTTTCCCCGACTCTCCCCAAAAAATCCTTCGACATTCCAAGTCTTGACACTCATTTCGCAATGCACCCTCCCCCCCCCCAAAAAAAAAATATATATATATATATTTGACCGTAACCCTACTATGTCAGCCACTTTTCATACATAGGTACCTAGACGTACTCGAAAATTTTCAATTTTTTTCAAATTTGTCTCATTCCTTTGCTAATTGATTAATCGAAATTCCAATTTTAGATTCATTCTTAGCAACACAAAATTCACATTGGCAAAAAAATGGCGTTCCTACATGAAGATTTTTGAAAAAAAAATTGCAAAATTTTCTTTGTTATTACAAATTTTGAAAACGTGCCCTAGTAAAAAAATAGCTGGGAGCAAATGAAAATTTTTGATACCAAAAACTTTTGGTTTAATTGATAAAACGACTAAAAATTTGTGGGTCAAAGTTTGAACTGTGCATACTCAAAACCGGTATCGGCACAAAAATTCCGACCTGTTTTCTCCATTCTACACATCGCCAATTAGAAATTGGGCCTACGTTCATCCTCGCGCCTCAATTTCTAAGGGATGCGAACTCTGGTGGAAGTTTTTCTATACCGTAGCTGCAGCATCCAATTTTCCAAATTCATTTTTTCACGATTAATGAAATTCTCGAAATAATGGCATTTGGAAGAAACTGCCGACGCGACGCCGACGATTACGGTATTCATAAATATCGCTCAAATTTTGAAGAAGAATTAGCCATCGGCTAGAGCCAAACCACGAGGAGAAAAAAAAGAAAAAAATAGGTAGTTTTAGCCATCAGGTCTAACCAGCAATCTGATGATTACAGCTGTTGGACATCCGACAGCCGCAGCCCCGACTTTGATACCAGCCCGGGTAATGTGTGCAGGTGGATAGATAGATAGATAGATAGATAGGTAGGTAGGTAGTAGGTGCAGGTAAGAAGGTAGGTGACATATGACG
The DNA here is from genome assembly GCA_038380155.1 of Pseudococcus jackbeardsleyi. Classification (NCBI taxonomy): domain Eukaryota; kingdom Metazoa; phylum Arthropoda; class Insecta; order Hemiptera; family Pseudococcidae; genus Pseudococcus; species Pseudococcus jackbeardsleyi. The sequence continues at coordinate 60,266,071 of CM076240.1, read as the reverse complement.
CACTGCAATTAATAACAACAAGTGATGATGACAGTAACTACAACTACAACTACAACTACCTATATATGTATGTGTAGTGTACCTAGTTTGTTACTGGTTGGGCTTATGCAGCATGCAGCGGCAGATGGATGGGTAACCGTGATACTTACATATACATATGATTAAATATAGATGTACTTTTACGAGCAATTGGGTACGCACAACGTACTCGTAAGTATGGAATGTACATTTGCGCACGAGTAGCGAGTATAGCGAGTAAAACTAATACGAGTGAAATTCACGCGCATAAAAGTCCCTTCTTTTTTAACGACGCGACGCGGCGCGAACCATTCGCTTTTAATCCTCTTTATTCGGCTCAAGGCGTAGCGAACGTTTTTATACGTATACGTTACCTACGTACATCTACATACAACGCAACGTGCGCACTGAAAAGCCGAGCCGCGGGCGCGGCGCCGTAAGCGCGATCCGGCGCGGCGACAAATTTTCCGACTCACGAAGCACCGCAACTTTCGACTCGGAGCTACATGTATAGTAGGTACTAGGTAGGTACTTATAGGTAGAGGGTAGAGGGTAGAGAGTAAAGGTACATCTACATGCTACATTGCTACATAACATACATACATACCTACCTACGTTATGTTTATGTAAAAATATCTATCGTCGACTAAACACGAAACAACTTGATTTGGTAGGTTATTAGGTAGTAGGTATAGGTAGAGGTAGAGGTACCATACCCACCTATCCGCTACCCAGACTACCTAGGAAATAGAAGTAGATAGCGCGATACGACGTCGACGTGAGACGGTGGCCACTGCGCGGCGCGGCGCTTCACCTCACCAGCAGCATGCTCATATCGCACGGCATGGCACGGCAGAAAGCATCCGCAGAGAATGGGTTATACTCGTAGGCTACGGCTACGGACGTCCGCGTTGGTTTTGAATGCGAAACTGGATATTACATACCTACCTACTTAATAGATATACTGTAACTACCAATACCAATACCAATTACCATAAGGGATCAAAAGCTGGTTTCGAGTTAAGGTTCCTCCGGCGCGGCGCGGCGTCTTGCTTGATTCAAACTTTTGCGAAAAGCCCACTTTAATCGACGCGACGACGTAGGTAAAGGCGGTACAGCTACAGCTACAGGTGCGGTTGCACCAAAATCGACTATGATACAATAAAGGTACCTAGAGTCCTAGACCAACCTAAACCTACATTTATACGTACTCCTCGTTACTCTTACCTCGTCTATTACGTAGTACATACAATCTACGGTAATAGGTATTAGGTATTAGGTATTAGGTACCTATACGAGTACAAGTACACCTACATATGTAGGTCTAGGTACATCTACATACTTACATACATAGTACATACCCAGATAGGTTTAGGTATACATATGTATGTAGACAGACACAGCAACAGCTATAGGTAAAGTCGTCTAGTGTCTAGTAATCTACTAGTAGGTACATTACATACATACATTCATACATACCAAATATGCAAATATGCAATGTACCTAACTACCTAGATTTAGACCTACAACCTACCTACAAGTCGTACAAGCCAGCAACATAAGTGCGAGGTAGGCAATTAGGTATAGGTATAGGATGCATAATATGCGATTGCGATTGCGATGGTGATGTCTGATGGGTCAGCAGATGCGTCAGATGCGTGCGTGCGTGCGTACGTACGCGAGAAAAAAAAAGGGGCATTGCAAACATCACCGACGCGACGCGATGCCCATATGTTTGATGATTCGAACGTGTTAGCGACAAAAAAATACTTACCTAATGTCTCTTGTCTCGCGCGACGAGGGTGCAACGAGGGCGAGGGCGAGGGCGAGGGCGAGAAAGTAAGCAAGCAAGCGAAGTAAGTATGGTATGGTAAGTAAAGTACCTATAGACAGAGTGCAGACAAATAAGCCGCCGACTGCCGACGCGCCGCCGTGACGACGTTAAGCGTAAGTGGTGGTTGCAGCATGCAGCCTTGCAGCATACATTACATTTGTACACTTCGTATAGCGAAGGCGACGGCTTCGTTCTCTCTTTTTCAGTTTTCACTCTCGTATGTTTCGTTTCTTGAACAAATAAAACGCCCTGCCGCATCACGACGCGCTATAATGTTTTCATTATTACTAATATAACACTTGTTCGATGCAACTGTCAATTGTCGACCGCGTCTCTATATTATTGTGACAGCGACAGTTTCAGCGGTGCTTCTTATGTATTATCACGTTCGCAGCGGCCGCACCGCACCGCGCCGCGCCGCGCCGCAATATAGTATTCGCTCAGTTGCACTTGCGCGTACACACGCACACACGCAAGTCAGTTTCAATTTGGGTCGCGGGTCGCGGGTCGCGTCCTACACCCCGTACACCACACCACACCGCACCGTACTTTACCCATACTACCACGATCGAGAAAACGAACGAGTAGGTATACGAAAAACGAAAACGTCGGTAAAAAATAACAAGTGAGAAATCGCCAACAATCGAACAAAATCAAAAACGAAACGACGACCGTGAAAAAAGAAAATGATAACCTATTATATGTATCTTAGGCATAATATCTCGTATTACGTGTAAATGAACGAAAGGAGGGGCGGACGGACGGAAGGAAGGAAGGAAGGGAGGGAGGGAGGGAGGGGGGAGGGGGAGGGTGGGTGGGTGGGTGGGTGGCGAAAGCAGAAGGGAAACAGCAATTAATTACGAAATCGTCGCAGGTCGTATATATGTACTGTATGTGTAATGTGTACCATATACGGTGTACGGTGTTCGGTGTAAATACGATTCCATCTCATTCTGCGTTTCTCTTCTATTTTCTATTTTTCATTTTTCATTTTTCATTTTTCATTTTTTTTTTTTCAGCCTTCTCTTTTCAAGCTCGAGCAAAGCGGGAGACGGCATGCACGGCGGCGCGGCGCTGTTGGAAAATACGCTATCTTTCTACGAGTAGGTACGCATCCATTATTCGCTCGACGCGACGTTTACAATGCAACGCATAAAAGCAAAAAAAAAAAATAAAAAAAAATACGACGAGCTAAATTGTAAAAATGGAAAATGAAAAAGGGAAGAAAATCTCGGTACTGGTAAAATACGTGGGCGTGCGACAGAAGCCAATCGAGTCGAATTAATAGGACGCGACGCGACGCGACGCCGCGCCGCGCCGCGCCACGCATACAATACGGAACGGACAACGGGTTGCTGTTGTTGTTGCTGCTGCTGCTGCTGCTGCTGCTGCTGCTGCTGCTACTATTGCTATAGCTATAGCTATAAGTACGGCTACTGACGCCGGTGCCGATTGCCGATTGCCGATTGCCGATTGCCCGACGAATAGATCTAAATACAAATAAGAGAGCAGGAGACGAATAATTGAGATTGCGAACGCCGAAGAAAGCGGAAAATGAAAAATAGTAAAAAAGAAAAAAGCGAACACGCCAAGTCGAGGACACCCCGCAGTCAAGTTGTTTTGTGCGAAAGCGTACACATACATACATATTACGTAGGTATAATCGACGGCGCGGCGCGGCGCGGCGCGAGCACAACGTTCGCTAATAAATATACTCTTGATTAAAAACGACTTAGCATCAGTGAAACTGCTGCAACTGCGACTGCAACTGTATCGACACGCGACGCGGCGAAACGACGAGTGTTGGTCGCGATTTTTCTTCGCATTTATCGATACCTACATAGCAAGTGCCTACAGGCCTAACCTACCACCTACTGTATGATACGAATACATATACTTATCACTTACCCACGTATACAGGGGTGCAGTGAACCCCCTGAGTCAACGAGGAGTGCCCCCCCCAAATCGGCCAAGCTGCCCCCTGAAAAAATTTACAATTCTCTCCCCCCCCCCAATAGGAAAAGTCCTGTGGAGAAAAAATTTTATGAGGAAGCCCTGAAGCATTGCTAAATAATAGCATACATTACCAATGGCATAGCCAGAAATTTTTCATCGAGAAGGTCCGAACTTTCATAATTTTTTGAGAAATCTCGAGTTCAACTACACCAATCCCAATAATTTTTTTACTAGGTATAAAAACATCGAATTCAAAATTCGCATAATCTTCATTAAAAAATGCGCGATTTGCATATAATATTTTGAGAAAAAACTTTGATCGAAATGTAATCATTTTGGAACAATTTCTATGCGAATTATTTTGAAAAACTAGCGAAGGCCGGAAGCCGTTTTCGCATAATTATCTTGAATAGGTATGTATATAGTTCTAAGTGATGGCGCTGAGAATATTCTCACCGCGCATATGGGCGCATATACTCCGGGTCAAATCTCGTCTTGCGACACTGATTAATATGGCAGCTAGAGTGATGGCAAAATATGCGAATAATATTTTTGGTTGCTCGCACGTGAGAATATTCTCGAGCATGCGCTCATATTCTCAAGCAACCAAAAAATTTTGACTAAAAAAACATTCTTTTTGATTTACATATACCTATTTGTAAAAATAAATCGATTTTTTGAAACTTCAGTTATTGTAGTTCGTCACAGGGCATATAAAACAGGTCTTCAAAACAATTTTTTGTTATATTTTTACTTGTTGTTTATTGTTTAGCATCAGACTCCGTTGGAGTAAAACTAATTTTATTTTATTTCAAAATATGCGGGAAAATAGAATAGGTATGCTCACTTTTTTTATGAATAATTGGACCGCCAGAGCATTTTCCAGATGTTTTATTTAGCTTGCGCGAGAATATGCGCGCATATAATGCGAGAATATTCTCACGTGCGCGCAACCAAAAAGATTATGCGCGCATTTTGCCATTACTAGGTAGTTCGTCATAGTGCCGAATTGTGATTTTGTTCATGCCCGAGCGAAGCGAGGGCGAGGTTTTGAGAAAATTTGCTTTTTTAATGCTGCCCTCCCGCCACGCCGTCAATTCTCAGTCGGCAAAATCTTGGAAATTTCGGCAAATTGAACAATTTTCAAAAATTTCGGCCTCGCTACCCTCGGCCTTATTGAATCTTTTCTTCCATAATTCAAGTTTAGAGAATAGTTACATATATATATATATGGATCATACTATCATTGCGAGACCCGCTTTGCAAAAGGAGATGATACAGGCACTGTCAGGCCCGAATTTTCAAAAATGGGCATAAATGAAGGGTCAGGTATTAAGACCGATGTGTGTAGCGGAAAAAATAGCCGAAAACGAGACGAATCTCGCTGCGCAAGCGCCATGCCGCTAGCTCAATTCGTATTCGAATGGCGCATGGTCCAAGTTTTCATGTGTTGTTGTGTGCAGAGAGGCGAGGTAAATTGTATATAAAGATATGCAAATGACACTACGAGGCCCGAAAAAAAAATTCGCCTACGGCCTCCCGAGTATGCATACATCATGAAAAACCACTTTACATGGCATGACATTGCGAGACCCGATTTCGGGTCTCGCAGTGTAAAATCGGGCCTCGCAGTGATAGCACCGTTTCCAAAACGGGTCTCGCAGTGCTTTGCTATGCCTGTATCCTTATAGGTACCGTATATCTATATACACCAGTAGGTAGTAGGTAGGTAGCTAGGTACACCGCTAGACCAGTAGGTATGGTTCATCTTGCGGTGCGGTGCGGTGCGGTGCGGTGCCAGCCTGCTGGATTACTGGGAACTGGATATGGTACATAGTACATTACATACATACATACATACTTTTTTTTTAAATCTAGATCTACCTGCCTATATGCGCTAAGGTAAGATGACTGTGCATGGAAATTTACCACCTCGGCGAGATGCCGTCGACTGGGACCGCGGGGAGGATATAGGTACTCACTACTCACTCGTACTCGCGGCTCGTGTACCGTACCCGGTATCGACACGCGGGCACCGTATACTGTAGGTACAGTGTACAGTGTACAGTGTATACAGTGTACGCCTATTCCCTATCCCTACATCTAGCGATGGGCGATGGTTCAGGTCATTCGGACCAGATCAGCCGATAGACCGGCATGGCAAGGCACTGCGCCGGAACAAAGGACGTTGGAAATTTCACCAACGAACGCCGGCTGGCGGCACGACGGCCAAAGCGACCAATGAGTGTGTGCGCCGAGTTCTGGCCCGCCCAGAGTCGAAAAAGTAACTCTTTTCATCGTCATAATGTGGATCCACAATTCACGCAAATACTCATCCACTAAATATACCTAATAGTTCCTCGTACCTCGTACCTCGTGCCTCGTGCCTCACCTAGTATACTCGTATACCTATTACCTAGGTATACCTGTTTATCGTATATATCTTACCTAGTACCTTTACCTACATATGCGCCCGCGCCCGTGCTAATCAAGTATACTGTAGGTAGGTCTAGGTACTAGATATGCGTACGTACACGTAGGTACCAAGTACCTATGTGTATACGATAGTATACCTATAGCTAGCGTACCAACCACTAATCCTTAATATTCGAACACGCAGCGATATACGTATGTAATGTATAATGTACCTGTGTACCTATATGTAGATACAATATAGGACGCGACGCGAAGCCTGTACGTATTGGTAGGTAGGTAGATAGGTAGGTAGGTATTAGGTAGTAGGTACTTGGGTATATGGCTACTGATAGGCGATACTGCCATACACGCGAGACGGGAGACGGGAGACGGTGCGACGCGACGCGACGCGGCGGATGAGGGAGAAGAAAAATTAAAGAATCAGCGCAAAAGAGGGTGGTGATTTCTTTTCTGCCACCGCCGCCGCCGCGGTTGGCGTTGCCGATATGCCGATTCGAAATTCCGTCTATTGTCTGGCTTGCATTAAGTAAATAACATTATATATTCACGAAACGAATTTATCGCGTATAAACCCAAAATAGACCATAAAACGCGACGCAGCGAAAAATACGCCGGCAGATTCGTTGAAGCGTACACGCATACGTATTGCGTATTGAGCATATTGCGCGCGCGCGCGCTTGTGTGTGTGTGTGTGTGTGTGTGTGGCGGCGCGGGACGGCTGAGAATGAAAAAACTGTTGCGCGATCAAGTACATTGCATCATACATACATATACATTATTACACATATATCGCATCGGTCCAAGTACATTCTAGTATAGTATACCTACTACCTACCTATTATTAGTTCTCTCTAAACTCTAAAGGGTCTGATGGCCGGATAAGGGGTGAATTTGGCCCTCGCTCCGATTTTCACTCTAACCACCTTAAGTGGTGCCCCTTGATGTAAAAACATTCTAGAAACATTTTTGACCCCCTCCCCCCCCCACCTCCACCCTTTCGGAGATATGGCCATTTTATTGGCTGATTTTCAAGCATTTTTAATTAAGTGCAACGAAAGTGAACGAAATTTTCTGTTTTTTGGCACAAAGTTACATCTCGTATAGAGGCGAATTTATGATAACTTTTTCAAAAATTTCGGTGCACTTCTTCATGTTTTTTCAGCTATTTGAAGTTTTTAATCGTAAAAAAAAAACATATTATCAAAGAGCGACCACCCTGGAAAAATTATACTATAAAAAATGCGTTTTTTTCATGTAGAATTTCGCCGTGCATTCGGTTATTGCCGATACTTTGAACTAAGGGCCGAAAATTGCAAAACAACCGTACAGAAAAGAAACGTTGTTTTAGCAGATTTTTCAAATTTTGAGCGTTTTATACAGAAAAATTGACCAAATAAAGAAACCAATACCATATTCGTGTTCAGCGGGTCAAAATACCCCGATATAGACACCCTTTTTGCAAGCGTTTTGCTTTAATTTTCAAAATTCACTTGGTACCTAGGTAAAAAAGCTGAAAAAAGTGAATTTCAAGACCTCGAGTGAAACACTGGCGAAAAGAGTGTTGATCGGGGTATTTTGACCTGCTGAACACGAATATATGGGATTGATTTTTCCATTTGGCTATTTCTTCCCTGAAAATTCTCCATTTCAAGGTTTATCGAGGTTTTTGAGCTAGATATCTATAAAATTAAAGTGCAAAGTAATTAATGCGATATTCTTATTCTACGACTCAAATAGATATTAGTTAGAATTCGACATTTTTCCGATTTTAGCTAGAGTCATACATAACATACTTACGTATGCCAAGTTGTTGTATCGCACTTACGTTAGTGGGACTTCAGATACCTATTTACAGTTCTAGTGGAATGGCGGAAAAAATTTTATTCCACGAATCCTCCACCTCTTTCGACATTAAACCGTGCTAGAGTGATATGTAGGTACAATATTGCGCGACCAGAACTGTATGTTTTCCAGGTCATAGAACTCAGTCGAAATCTAAAAAAGATCCGTCGGAGTAATTTCGCTCCTTGTCGTCACTATAGTTGATATACCATCCTCTCACCTCTAACATGGAAAATATATAACCGTAATCGAGTTCTATGACCTGGAAAACATGCATTTTGATATATCGCATGCTCATATTCACGAATTTGTTGATATACCCCTTACATCCCACCCCTTCAAATTGGGAAATTTTGTAAAATTTTGAAATTCAGTGGTTATGATTGATCTTCAGTAATAGGTTAGGTACTTGAAAACATTTTTCAAAACCATTTCATGCCAACTGAGTCATTTTTACACGAATTTCATCAAAACATGGTGAATTTTTCGAGTTTTCTCCCCCCCCCCCCTCCCTCCCCTTAACCCCGTCTGCCGAATCTCTTGGGCAGCATTTACGGGTCGGCAGACCCAAATCCTTTAATTAGACACCATTTCTCACCAACAGTGCTTTCGGCCAAAAGTTGATGAAAATTGTGAACTTTTGAGCTTTCGCTGAGCTTTAAAGCAGCAGCTGCGGATCGGCAGGCAACTTTTTTTCAAAACAGGTAAACATACACCAAGTGTTGGGATCGATCTCAGCTTTCAGTTATTTCGGCCAGTTTTTAGTAGTGCGGTTCTCAAACTACTTAGTACACCAGGGAATGAGAAAAATAGAGATTGCGAACGACGCGATGCTGGGATGCTGCTCCGCAGTCCGCACACAAACATAACCCAGTGCAACGCAACGCAACGCAACGCAACGCAACGCAGCAAGCAAAAACTGCCATACCGTACTCGAGTGCGCAAATACAGCGCAGCACGTGCCGGTGTCGTTAGTGGAACGGTGACGCGGACGGCGGACGGCAATCGAGGAAGGTATCGTTTTCGCTTCGCTACAGCGGCAGAGCGAAATTCGAGTTGGCCTGTTAAATATTAACATCGAAAGTCGCAGAAGGGAAGAACGTATTCGAAGCTGATAATCGAATAATATAAAACAACCGGCACCTGAGCTTAAAACTCGACGGCCGGTCGCGGCTGCGGCAGCGGCGCGAGGAGCCAGAAGACACGAAGCGCTGCGGTGAATTCAGCCTAAGCATAAAAATATAGGTACTAGGTAGTACGTAACGTAGTACTTACGTTAGTACGTAGCCTGACACGTACTAAAATACCTACTTGAACCTACATACGTAAGTGAGTGGAAGTACGCCTGCGCCATTATACTCGTATATTAGACATACAATAGGTACAGATAGCGATCCCGATCCCGATCCCGATCCCGATCCCAATCCCGATATGTTACGTAGCAATAGCTGAATAGCTGGAGAGCTGGATAGCCAGCGAGATTTTACACACGATATATGTATACCTATACCATACCATACCATACCTATTACCTACGTACAATTACCAAGCTCTTCAGTCCTCGCATAATACTGTAGTTGGTGCGGTTAAAAGTTGGTATAGGTACCTAACCTACTTATGGCTAGTAACGGTCCCCAATTCTAGAGCCCGGTTTTGCCACAAAAACAAAACAAAACTACCGGGCTACCGACGCGACGCGACGCGACGTATGTATACAGGTATTAGCCATTAGGTACCTATACCTATACTACCTACATATAGTAAGTATGTTGTATGTACTTACGTAGTACGTACGTCTACGTATGTATGTATTTATACGACAGGTATTAGATAGATAAGTAAGTAATAAGGTACCTACTACCTACTACCTACTACCTACTACCTAGGTAGGTGGTAGGTAGCTAGGTACTTAGGTACGTATACTATACATCTAGATTTGTCTGTGGTCAAAGTGGCATCTTTTGTTTTCGTCTACAGGTAAAGTGGCATCATTTTTAAAATTGGTTTTTAAAAAAACCTATTACATACATACGAAATTATAGATTCTGTAGTCTGTAGTCTGTACAATATCACAATGTCATTAATGTTGCATTTGATGAATTTGCAGGGGTTATAAAAAATGATGCCACTTTGACCATAGATGACTACTTATATGTACGCAATTGTTACCTATACGTTGAACAAGAGCGATTAGGTAATAGGTAATAGGTAGAGGTACCTATCTACCTATAGGGTAAGTATAGGTAATTAGGTATACCTTATACGTTGTGTGGAAACCTTATTTGTAGAAAAAGTCGCGCACAGTTGAAAGACGATAGCCACCTCTGTTGTTTAGATAACTAAAATTTGGATGCGTTAGTTAGTTACGTCGCGTCGCGTCATCATCAAGTTTCTTCCATCGAGATCTGATTAAGTTAGATTTTATAATTGCGTATAAAGTAGGTAGGTAGGTACGTACACGTAGGTAGGTATACGGTGTACCGAGGTGTTCGCTCAGTCATCAGAAATCATTAAAACCTTCGCAGAAATGTAGGTAGTAGATAAGTACGTCGCGTCGCGTCGACCACTCTGACTCTTCTGGAGTCTTGTATACCAGCCGCTGCCCCTCCCCTCCCCACCACCGCCCAATCGCCCCACCGCATCGTCGCAACTAACGTAAGTAGGAAAGCACAGATAGGTATTTATTTTGATGGTTGAACGATGCACTCCCTAAATTAAATCAGTCAAAAATGCCAAAATTCGCCGATGAAATAGAGAAAATCAAGTTACCTAGCTACCGGTACTGATTATCAGTCACAATCCACCGATTCCCCAGTTAGGTACTCTCAGCGACATTTTACCGCCAATCACAAGTGAAAAATTACCGATTCAAATACTTGGTGAATTTTCATTATTGCATGAACGAGTAACAAATAACAATTGCCTAATCCTAAGTAATTGACTGTGATTTTACTGATTCAGTGGCGTAGCCAAGGGGGGGGGGCGAAGGGGGCGATTGCCCCCCCCCCATGGCCGGCCGTGGCCTTTAAAAAATATGGTATAATGGGAGAAAAGTGTCAAAAATTGGGGAAAATGGTCTATTTTAGACATCAAAAATTCAATTTTTTCAAAGCTTCGCTCGGGCTTGAACATAATTAAAATTATCAATCGATCTCAATTTTAATGAACGTTCTGAGAGAAGCCTGCGAAAAAAGGCTTATTTTTGTACCTCTAATCTAAGTCCTGTGTCCATTTTACATCGTTGTGTTAGTCTTTTTATTACACACCCCCTACCTCAGACTCGGTTATACGTACACTAAGAAAAAATACTTGCTATGTTTCAAAACGACCACAGAAAATTTGACATAATTCGTTCTTGCGCCCCCCCCCCCTCCCTTGACGAAATCCTGGCTACGCCACTGTACTGATTCCTACATCAGCGACTAAGTTTTGTCGATTTCATGCAATCAGTCAATTTAACTGATTGCATGAAATCGACTTGGAGAGAGCAGAACGCAGAATGTGAAATACGGATGGATGGATCGGATGGAGATGGAGATGGATAAATAAATAGACTGCCTGTACGCGTGAATAGGTGAATAGATGCACAGTTACACAGCACCGAGCACATACCACATAAGCATAGGCATAGGCATAGGTATAGGTATAGGTATAGGTATAGGTATAGGTAGTTTAGGTACATCTATGTACTTATATGGATGAACAGGTGCGTCTGCGTAGCATAGCGTAGGTATATGTACATGTAGTACTTGCGTGTAATTAAGTACATTTACATACCTATAGTATACTATAGTACAGCTACTCGCGAATACATAAACGAATGTAAGTACAAATAACAGAATACAGCGGCGGCGGCGGCGGCGGCGGCGGTCGTTCTGGGAACGGCAAACGTTTTTCCGGTATTTTACTCATTACCTGGTAGTTACATTACATACCTATAGCTATTTTGCGGTGTATTTATTTTTTATCAAGTATGTAGGTACACGTAGTGGTAGTAAGTACATGTCACGCTGCGTCGCGTCGCGCTGCGCCGCTATAGTCACCGCTTTTGGCACCTGTTATTATCGGACGAGTAAGTAGATACCTAAACCTATATGTAATACGCTTATACGCATATACGTATGGGACCGCGGAAGCGCATACAGGTAAGAAGTACATGTACATGTAGGTATTGTATACATGTACCGTACCCATACCCGAGTCAAGTACCTCAGTAAGAGTAAGTAAGTATATTATATGATACAAGTACCAGTATAAATGTAGTTGTACCAAGACCAGCGAGTAACGAGTACCACCTACACATACGAGTATCACATATACCGACGCGACGCGACGCGACGCGACGATGACGATTTTAATATTTATACGTACCTAAACCTAAACCTAAACCTATACCTATACCTAGGTAGTAGGTACACCTAGTACAGGTACCTATACCTACATATATGTAAATTAGATAGTAGGTACACTACACACTACACATACTACACAGTTTTCTATACGTAAGTAAGCATATGTAGAGTCGTGGAAGGTAACGCTGGTCTCGATTCTCTGCTTCGGTCGCGGTCGCCGTTGCCGTTGCCGTTGCCGTTGCCGACAGGAAACGTAAATTCGAAAACATGAAACGTAAAATCCGGCGACATACCCGTAACGTACCTCTACCTATACTGGTAGGTGTATAGGTATTCGTACATTTAGACTAGGACAAACTGGCTGACGGGTGACGGACGAACGAACCAGCAACGTATCTATAAATCTACTAATAAGTACAGTATACTACAACTATACACAGTGCACACTACAGGGTACAAGATGTAAATATAAGCGAACATGTAACTGACGCATCTGTAGCATGTTCGTATATTGATATTACAACGCGGTCAACAACGTGTCAACGGCCGGCGCGGCGGCGCGCAGCGAGGGACACCGGACACGTTACCATACCTAGACCTAGGCTACCTATTATAAGTAAAAGTAGGTATGTACTAAGTAGTACTAGTACGTCTACCGGTCTACGTAGGTACGTAGACGTACTACGTAGTAGGTGTAGGTACAGTAAAGGTATACTAGGCGGTAATTTGTCGTCGTCGTCGTCGCGTCGCGTCGTTACCGGCGCGCATAGAGCGGAGCAGCCCCGAGCAGCGCGCAGCGCACCGTCCTTTAATCCTTTGTCTTCTACCTTTAGACACGGTTGGGCTGTAAGCACGTAATTCTGCAAACTCTAATACGAGGTATAGGGAGGTGTGGACGTGGAGTGTGGACCGACGCGACGTCAAAAAAAATCAAAAGATATAAATAATTAAGAATCGATTATAATCGGTTCACAAAACTTTGGTTCAACTTTAAATCGTAATCATTTCCTCCCTTGGCGGGCAACTCAACTTGAATCAGACGAAAGAACTACAGCATAGGTGGTAGGTGGTATAACAAAAGATGTTCGTTCATATTAGGTACATACCTACGTACATATGCCTGGTGCATTTAAGCGTGTTGCTGGTTGGATATTAAAATTGAAACAATTTTCAAATCCTTGAATTAATGATACCTAACGCAAAAGTTGTTTCGTAGGAATTATGTCAGCAAGCCGGAGGTACTTTTTAGATCTAAATACATACAAAATTAAAAGGGAAATGGTTTTTTGCACGCCAGAATAGGGCGTCATCGCGACAAGGCAATTGCACGTCCAAATGAGGTGTAGGAACGACGAGCAATCACACAGTTTCACGACAGATGAAAGCACGACAATAAAGTGTATAGGAACGACGGGGAGATGTGTATGACGAGATACTTAAGCGGTCAACACGCCGAAATAATATTTTACACAACAAAAATTACCAGTTCAATGAGGAAGGGTGAAAATTGAAGTTATAAAAATGTCATGTTGGGTGTGAAAATAGATGTTTTTTGGGGTACCTAATTCGATTTCGAACATGTTTTCATCCTTTCTGGTGACCCATAGGTACCTCTACCTACATGTTTGTAATTAGGTACTTTCATGTTGAGGTTTGTTTTTTTTTTTTTTTCCAAAAATTTATGTACCTAAATTTGTAATTTTATGCATTGAAAAATATGACTTATTTCTTTATAAAGAAAACCATTCATCAAGGGGTAAAAATGAGTTCAAAATCGAATTCTTGACCCCCAAAAACATATATAAATACCTATTAACACTCAAAATGATATTTTTTTTTGAAAATTTGAGATTTAATCCCCTTTTATGGAGAGAAGATTATCGTAAGGGATGAAAATGAGTTCAAAATCGGATTCAAGACCCCAAAAAAACATGCATTTCAACACCCAACATGATATTTTTGAAGAATTTGAGTTTTCATTCCCCCTATTCTATAGGAAGTGGGTTAGCAGAGGGGCAAAAATAAGTTGAAGGGCCCAAAGAAACCCCAATTCCCCAATTTATTTCTTCCAAACTTCACAAATTATATACTTATTTGCAGCCTCAAATCCTGAAATCTCCGACAGTGCGACGACGCTATGTCAAAATCTTATAAATTTTTATTTATGTACTTACTTTCGAAATTAAATTTTCAATTTTTTGAAGTAACTTGATATCAGAAAGTCAGGAGCTGACTCTTAATTCGTTGTGCAATAAATTATTTCGTTGTTCGAAAAATGTGAATTCATCGTGCAGTCGTTATACACGGAAAAAACAGAAGATACATTTTACCCCAGAAATAATAAATTTTATCAAAAAAAAAAGATATATTTTATCAAAAAAATTAATAAATTTTACCAAAATGATAAATTTTAATCAAAAAATAATAAAATGTATTCAAAAAAAATAATAACGTGTTTCAATTCACAAAATAGGTGAAATTTGTTTTAAAAAATAATATTTATTATCAGAAAAAATAATAAAATTTGTCAGAAAATGAATAAATTTTATCAAAAAAAATAAATTTTATTCAAAAAAATGATAAATTTTACCTATTTTGAGAATTGAGACGCGTTATTATTTTTTTGGATAAATTTTATTATATTTTTTTTTCAGTGTACCATATGTACTTATATCTTTTCTCGTCGTTAAACGTTCCTACGCTCGTCGTGATGACACCCCTTTTTTGCCGTAACTTAAAATCATACCTGCCCAAATTAAAATAGAAATGAAAAAAAAAAAAAAAAAAAAAAAAAATACTTGACAAAATTATCAACATTCTAAATGATTTTGTACTTCTGAAATTTTTGCTTCTAACACAAAAAAGCAAAAACTCTTTTGCCATCAGCGATCAGCTGCAATGGTAGCTTGTTTTCCTATTACGCCTTACGCCAAAGGTTGAATGCGTTGCGGGTAACAGGACTTGGGAATTAGCATAATGAATTTCCTGACAGTGCTGACGCCGCAAGACTGTAACACCTATTCATTCATTTTGAAATAGGTATACTTGCGTATGCCGTAGCACGAATACAGATAAGATGACGAAAAACTGAGTAGGTAGGTAGGTAGGTAGGTAGGTAGGTAGGTATCTTTAAATGTCTATGTACACGCGAAAACGCGAATAGGTACGCAAAGATGAAGTATATCTAAAGGTATACATTTACTTATGCATTATATTATACCTACTCGACAATAATATAGGTACATGCCTATACGAT
The DNA here is from genome assembly GCA_038380155.1 of Pseudococcus jackbeardsleyi. Taxonomy (NCBI): domain Eukaryota; kingdom Metazoa; phylum Arthropoda; class Insecta; order Hemiptera; family Pseudococcidae; genus Pseudococcus; species Pseudococcus jackbeardsleyi. The sequence goes on along the minus strand of CM076240.1, from coordinate 60,250,377 downwards.
CAATTATAATCAATGCAGTACACCAGAATAAAAACCGAATGTATGTGTTACAGGCAATGTTGTAAATCCAGTCAATGTTGTCAATGACTAGGCAATGTTGTCAATGACTAAGAATTTTAGGCAATGTTGTTTTCCTGCTGACATTGCCTAGTCATTGACAACATTGACTAAGATGGTGTAGGCAATGATGATAGAACTGGAGACAGTCGTGCAGAATTTGATCCGTGTTCAGAAAAATTTGTCTATTTGCGAAATGTTCCGATGAGGAAAAAAGTATCATTACGAGAAGCTGCCGGTGATAATCCTTGTGGTGCTCAGGGTTATCAAAGGTGCCACTGTAAGGGAAATTTCGACTCAAATAGGTGCCGCTGTCACTCTGCTAATATTCGTTGCAACTCAAAATGCCATGGAAGTTCAACATGTTCCAAACTTCCAATAAACACGAATAATAATTGCATTTTTTAGGGAGACGATTTCTTCGTTCAAAAACTTCGATAAATAACGAGAATAAATGGTTCTAAAAATTGGTATTCATCATTGCCTATACCATCTTAGCCAATGTTGTCAATGACTAGGTAATGTCGTGATTGACTAGGCAATGTCAGCAGGAAAACAATATTGCCTAAAATTCTAAGTCATTGTCAACATTGACTGGATTTACAACATTGCCTGTAACATATGTACGCGTACGCCTACAATAAGTTTGCAATAGAAAAACAAAGAATTATAGAAACGAAGAGAAGAAATCAAAAATAACGGCTTGGCGGCGGCAGGAGGCACGAGGCAGGAGACGGGCATAATACTTGGCAGCAAAACGGAAAAGAAAAAACAGACGAAGAAAGAGAAAGAAAATAAGGAACGAAAAGAAAGAGAAAAGACCACCGCGATGCGAATGTAATATCAACATTAGTATTCAAATTAATTCTCTTCAACATCAAATCAAACAAAGGTAGACCAGATTTTCACCCTGCAAACAAACACCCAGCATTGTATAAATACGACATCGGCATCGGCAGAAGAAAACAAATAAATCTTTTTCCGAAGTATAGGCGAAGGGGTTAACGTGCCGCACCGCGCGCCACACAGCGCTGTGCTGTGCTGTGCTGTGCTGCGTCGTTCGTCCGTCCGTCGTTCGCGTACGCGTACGCGTACGTCTCCCGTCATCCGCCTTTCCACAGAAGCAAGCCGAAGCCGAATAAACAAAATTAAGCAGATAGTATGTAGTAGGTTAGGTACATAAAAATTCAAAAAGGGGTATAGTGGTAGTAAAGGTACCTACCTATAGGTAGGTAGTAGTAGGTACCATATTATATTTCTAAGTAAGTATGTGCACGACGCGACACCGACATAAGGACATAAACGCAAACGTAGGTATATCTAGTCTACTCGTAAAAGGGTTTAGATACGTGTAGATGTAGATTATATATACCTATAGGTAGTTAAGTATTGGGGTAGGTAGATTGTAGATGTATCTACTATCTACTACATTTATAATACCTACATACCTAGGTTTAGTTACATAGGTAAACTAAACACATAGGTATAAGGTAACGTGCCAGTGGTTGAATGGCTAATTCCAGTGGTTGAATACTACAAAACAGTGCTACAGATAAGGTTCAGAAAAGTAGTTGGCAACACTGCTACGTTTTACATGTCTCTGCCTGCGTACTGTGGGATGTGAGACACAGCAATATTGCCAACTGCTTTTTAAAGCCCTGATATTGGAAATAATATTCAACCACTGGGCACTATTCAACCACTGGCACCTTACCTTATCTATATGTAAATATAGATACGTACGACAACTGCTTTCTTCTGTACCGATGATAGGTAATAATAATTTATCATTACGAGTACGAATAGTGTTATATCTATGTTACGCCTAATCGATGTAATTGCCTAATTCATGAATCAGGCAATAAATTTAGAGAAGAATTCATGATTTAGGAAACGTTTATTTCAAGCATTGAAATAATTGTGAACGCAGCAGTTCAAGTCTGTAATGCGAATTATGAATAATGGAGGTAACCAATTGAATGAAATGATAAAAGAGGTATGCTGGATCTGTCGTTTCCGGTCGTTTCCTTGAAAAACGGCAATTTGAAAATTTTTAAACATACTTACCTGAAATTACCTCAACGAATCAATTTTTTTTATTTTGGAAAAACGACAGTTTAAAAATTTTTGAACACACTGAAATTATGTGACGCTGCAATAAGAATGAATAAAGTCTGTGTAGTTTCAACTTTCATCGATTGTGTACGAAATTTCAGGAAACGATGGATCCGACATAAGTACCTAAAAATGATCGTTTTCTATCATTTTTTCAAAATAGATAAATTTGAGGTTGAAAAAACTGTAAATTTTTCAACTTTTTTAACCACGCAAAGCCCTGGCGGGTCCCCTACGATGTCGATGTTGTTGGTTACTAATAACCTTACAAGGAAGGGATTCCAATTCGAAGTAAAATTTTGGGTCCGAAAAAAAAAAATCGAAAGTACATACGTGCACAGAGTAGTTAGGTACACTATAGAACAACTCCATATTATTATGTACGAAATTTCAAATGCTGAAGAAAATTTCTCGAATTTTGGCGAATTTGTAAAATTTTTAAAATTACCTTGCATCTCTGCAAAATATGAAAATGTGGTCTGAACGTCTGATTGACGAAAGAAGCTGAAATTTGATAGATATGTACCCTATTCCGATTTCCCAAATCGATTGGAAGCGGTTTCACGACCTTTCGGAGGAACCAGAAAATGTTAAAATTTTCCAGCGCTGGAAAAAAGCTCATAAAAATGGTTCATATGAACTTGAGCACCAATCATCGCGGATTAACAATATTGGTGGCCCAGATACTTGATTGATCAGAGTATATAATACAAGCTGACAGCTGGGAGACGCCTAACTTTTGACACGCCAAATCGATTGAAAGCGGTTTCGACCAGTTTTCCACCCACGCGGTATAAACGTAATATTAAATTTTTTCCAGAAAAATTTCCTGCCCAAAAATCTGGATTTGAACCAAAGTTACGAATTTCGTAAAATCGAGCCTAATCGATCAAATCGGTCGCCAATAGGTAGGTATAATAAATCCGTTATCACATGATACTCGAGTTTATACGGACCATTTTTATAGGTTTTTTTTCAGCGCTGGAAAATTCCAAAATTTTCAAGTCGCTCCAAACTGTCTTGAAACTGCCTACTTTCAATGGATTCGGCAGGTTAAAGTTAGAAATTTCAGAGAATCGCCAAAATTCGAGAAATACACTACCGTTGTACATGGGATTGTTTTGTGATGTACTTACGATTTTTTCATTTTTTTTATTTGGGCTCAAAATTTTACTTCAAGTTGGGACTTGGGATGCCTCCCTTATTCGCGATGCACTTTAGAAAGGCTGCCATCTGATGGAATTTCATAAACTGCTGAAAAGGTGAAGCTAGACAAGAGCTTTTAACCCAATAGCGATTTCGATAAAAATATTTGGCTACGATTCAAAGTGGAGGTAAATATGTATACTGCTTCACCTTTTCAGCATTCGACATTAACGAACCTATCGAATGGGGCATTGTGAATAAATAGGTAGAGGTACCTATAAGGGCCATATTCATTAACGATAACGACACTCAAGTCTTCTTTCGTTAAATAATCAATTTTAAATCGAAATTTTTTCAGCCATTGAATGACAATAATTTAATCATTTTTCAATGATGAATCGATAAGTACTTGAGGATTTAATTATTTTATTCGAATGACAAAAATTTGTATCAGTTTTAGGCAAAGTAATCGGCAGAGAATATAGGCAATACTTTTGAATTTCTCGTTCCGCAGGTTGCATAAATAATATTAAACTGGGGTAGTCAGTCAACAACGGCTCATGAAACACGGCTCTCGCGATAATAAGGTATCGTAGGTAGGTATCATGTATGTGAGCGTATTACTTGAACTGATAGACTGATACAAAAAGTCCGTAATATCGTCCCTCTAGTGCTAAAAGGTCGGAACTCCAAAATTTAATTTTTTTTTTTTTTTTTTTTTTTGCTAAAATGGAAAATATGGGACGTCCTCCATCTGGTACCATCTGGTAATAACAATATAGGTAGGTAACATCATTTCAGTTCAAACATCAAACAAATTCTTAAAATTAGAAAAAATATATGTTGGCGTAAATCCATAATTATTCCGAAAATTTTGAAACCTTTTGGGCGTAAGTAACTCCACCAAAAATTGAATAGAAAATTTGACTTTTTAAAAAAGTGATTAAAAAAACTGTGTTCTTTGGGATTTTTGAATTTTGGGAAACTTGTGATGATTTAAATATGCTTTTGCAGTGTTCAGAATGAATATTAAATTGTTTTGTTTCAAAACACAAATTTTTAATTAGGCGGAACTCCAAAAATTTTCTTTAGTCAAGTGTAAAAGGGCGTAACTCCATTTTAAAAATTAAAAATCGGTCTTTTGAAAAATATAATGGTTGAAAATTCATTCTCAACACTAAAAAAGCATAGTAAAATTAACACCTCTTCCATGAAATTTAAAAATCTCAGATAATACAGTTTTTTGCCGTCTCTTTCGTAAAAAGCAAATTTTTGGAGTTGCGACCTTTTAGCTTTAGACGGACGATATGTATTTCAAAAACATGATAATTTTCATTTTTCGCAATTTAAATAATTCGCTCATAAAATTCGGGAACTCTACGAGCATGCACATTGCACGTGTATGATTAACTATTAGAATTCGCCCAAACGCAATGACCAACTTAAAATCTGTCGGATACCTTGGTAAGTTGAAAAACTTCAATCGCCAAGTTTTTTCAACCATTAGATACGAATTTACGATTTCGATTTCGTCACGTAGCCCATGTAGGTAATAGGTATAGGGATTCCCGAAAAAACAAACTTTTCAATTCACCTAGAACCTGGCGTGGCACCCCGCCCTACGCGTATCCTATCAAGTTAGGTACATATAGGTAAGTAGGTAATATAGGTAGGTATGTATTAGTATATGAATCGTCCAACTCCAAGTACCGTACAAGTACATATTAGGAAGTATATCATATATACCTAATGTATCAACAAACGAACTTGCGACATAATTATATCCACGTGCGAAATTCACGTCATCGCTTACGCGTAATACATAGATACCGATTTATATGTATGTAACTATGTATATGTATTCTACGATCTGCACGATCGTATACCTACAGTCGCGCTTTTCCATTAAAACTTGTAAATTCGATTCGCAAACAACAAAAGATTAAAATTTCATTAAAACGGTATTTCTAAAAAGCAAAAGTCATCACGTTTCAGTTTTCACGTTGTTTGCCATAACGCTACTACGGCCGGCGGTGTAGAAATACAACACGCGTTACGACTGTACCCTACAGGCGTACTCGTAAATAACTATATCTGTATTCTGTACTCGTATTATAGGTACCTAACCTACTATACCAAACTACCTACTACATTTATGCATATATGTACCTATGCACATTGCATTTAGGGACTTTGTAATAAGATGTAGATCTAGATATCCATACAGTGTCCAAGTTACCCACATATTTATAAACTATAAAAATATAATTTATTTGTGTAGTCTGTGCAGCAGTGCAGCCATGATACTCGTGCATGTATCCACTGTCGCATGCTGCAAACGTAAAAGGACAGTTGGAGCACACACAGAGTGTCCCGTAGGTGCATATTAGGATAATATAATTTATCATTTTTGAATAATTATAACCGAGAGAAAACTAAACTTGAGATAAACATGTTGCCGATCTCAATAATTGAAGGGGCAAATGAGGTTTATAAAAGAATCGCCTTCTAAAATTGAAAAAATTTACATCTTATGACTTTTTGCCAAACTGTAAGGTAAAATAGACCAATAGACGAGGCTAAAAAAAAAAGTATTTCAATGAATCAGCCAAGGGAATCATGCAGGGATCCCGTAGCGGAGCCGGAGGGAGGAGGGAACCCTCCAGACGATTTTTTCGGAGCCGGAGCTAGAGCCGGAGGGACGTTTGTAAAAAAATCTCGGAGCCAGAGCCGGAGCTGGAGGGATTTTTGTAAAAATTTCAGGGCCGAAGTCGGGGCTGGGCTGGAGGGAATTTAAAAAAAAAAACGGAGCTGGAGGGACCACATTGGAACTGCTCCGGCTCCTCGCTCCGGGGGTCCCTCCTTTGATTTTTAATTTTACTACTAGGAATTTTTCAGTTTTTCTTCCCTAAAAACTATCAAAATTGTCCGTTATTGTTTTGCTTACGACAATAGATAAAAATGACTTATTTTTTGTTTTTCAAGAAGTAATAGTAGTTTTATTTTCATGATAATTCCACAAAATTTTTGATTTTTCATCGTCGGAGGGCCCTCCTGGAGGGAGCCTCCAGAGCCTTTTTAACCTTGCCGGATTCAGAGCTGGAGCCGGAGGCACTTGAAAAAAATTTTCGGAGCCGGAGCTGAAGCCGGGGGCACTTTTAAAAATTTTTTGGAGCCGGAGCTGGAGCCGGAGGCATTTTAAAAAAATTTCGGAACCGGAGCCGGAGGGAACAGACCCCTCCCTCCGGGATACCTCAGGGAATGAATGGTTGGTACTTACTTACTTAGTAGATAGGTACGTTGAAAACTGAACAACTTCTGTTCGGAAGAATAAAGGGGTTACGAGTTATTCAAAATTGTAAAATTTTGATAAATATTTGAAGCCCACCTATTCTGAATGGCTCATGGCGTCATGGCTCTTTCACTTTCCATGTTAGGCAAAATGTTTTCGAAACAGTTTTGTTTTCAAAGTACAAGGTACATATATTCATTCCCATGGTTGAAATATATTTTTTTTTTACCGTGATTGATTTTTTTTTCAGAAACCACATTTTTCCCTTCAATTATCAAGATAGGCAACATGTTCATCTCAAGTTTTTTTTTAATACCTAGTAGAGTACCCAGTTATATCCGAAAATTAAGTCAGCGTATAGGTAATTAGGTTTAGGTATGAGCCTTGACACATCAACAAATGAACCAGAAGATAGACCATTTTACCGATGAGTGCAAAAGAGTACCATGAAAGGCAAGAGCACTGCGCAGTGCAACGAACCTACAGGTACTGTTGATTCAAAAAAATCCAGACTTTCCGAGGTCTCGCGCCATTTTTTCGTACAATTTGTGGATATTTATAGAGCAAGAATTTGAGAGCCCAAATGTCGGTATAGTATGCCGTTCGTTCTCATACCTAGGTTTATCAAATAAGTATTACAATCACACACTGTTACACTCGAGGCAATAGACGCTAAAACGCAGCAAGTGTGTTCTTTGTGTTTGAAAATCTATCGCTAATTCATTCAAAAATACATAAAAGCTTCAAAAAAACGGCGCAGTACAGCGCGGTGGCGAAAAAATTATTGGTGCTTGCGCATAGAAGAACGATTTTCTACAAGGCGTTCCATAAATAACAATACCATTCAATTCATCCCCCCCCCCCCGCTTACCGTAGGGATGGGAATATATCTATCGACGAAAAAAATATCGATTTTGATATCAAAATCGTCGAGAGATATCTATATCGAAATGTTATGTACACGGAAAAAACAATGAATACATTTTACCCCAAAAATAATAAATTTTATCAAAAAAAAAATAGATTTTATCAAAAAAATTAATAAATTTTACCAAAATGATAAATTTTAATCAAAAAATAATAAAATGTATTCAAAAAAAATAATAACGTGTTTCAATTCACAAAATAGGTGAAATTTGTTCTAAAAAATAATATTTATTATCAGAAATAATAATAAAATTTGTCAAAAAAATTAATAAATTTTACCAAAAAAAATAAATTTTATTCAAAAAAATGATAAATTTTACCTATTTGAGAATTGGGACGCGTTATTATTTTTTTGGATAAATTTTATTATATTTTTTTTTCAGTGTATGTATTTAGACCAATTAGACACTTTCACCCCTTTTTCCCTTCTAATTTCCTGGACTCTATGTTCCTATCCCCTGATTCAAGTGTAGAGTTTTAAAATTAAGGTGCGTTAATAGTGACCGTAACAGGCCGTAACTTCAGGCCGCGGAAAAGTAAACCACACACGATCTTACGAACTAGTCTATACTGACCGTAAATAATTACGTTTTCTTAATACGGATCCTTACGAAAAAGTAAAAAAAAAAATTTTACTTTTCTGTAACGGACCATAACATGAGAGGATGTTAATGATGTTATCTTTTTATTGTTGATGTTTGTGAGAATTAATGATTTTAGATACCAATAATCGAGGGTAACATTGATTAGAAAAATCGCTATTTTTTTCGTTTTTTTTCAAATTTTTGGTAGGTATATTAAATATGAGTTTGATTTTTTTTTTAATTTTTCCTGAAAGTACCATTCTTCCTCTACAATTTAAGCCCAGAACGGTTTTTTTAGCATTCGATGTAACGGAGATACGATTTTTTGAAAGTGCCGAGTAAAAAACACCAAAAACGGGGTAACTTTGATAGCGTCCACTCATGACGTAATAAGCAGCAAAACTACAAAGTGAAATGTGTTCCAAATGATGAGAGAACATTTGTTATACATCAAAATTTTATTCAATTGAAAAAAAGAGGTTTTTCAAAGTTCTTAAAACTGGTTTTATACGATGCAAAGGATACAAATATACACTTTCATACTGGCATCTGCTCCGCTACACTCTGAATAAGTCCAACTACGACATTCCTGAGTACAATATTGAATCCATTCCTTAAAAAATTGAAAAAAGAAAAAGAAAATTTTTCAAATATTAGAGCAAGTGCTCAGGAATGTGGTAGTTGGGAATCATTTGGAGTGTAGCGGAGCAGATACCAATACAAAAGTGTAAGTATTTATTTGTATCCTTTGCACCGTACAAAACCAGTTTAAGAAATTTGAAAAACCTCTTTTTTTCAAATAAATGAAATTTTGATATCTATCTAACACTTTTCATATGCTTTTTTTTTTTGTCCAATGTGTAGGTACACCCTCTATCAATGTTCTCTCATCATTTGGAACACATTTCACTTTGTTTCTTACTATCTCTGTATGAAAAATTCAAGATTTAATGTAAAAAAATTGGCTATCAAAGTTACCCCGAAATCGTAAAATTGCAATAGCGCTTATACAGCACGTCATAAAAAATTTTCAACACAAAATTATATCGATTCAAACCTACCTTCAGACGATAGGATGGTTCATTAAAAAAAAAAAAAACATTATTTACACTTTAGGGGGTACTTGTTTCCAACGTCTAAAATTTGTGAAAAAATCACTTTTATATTCGAACGTAAATAAACGTCGCATAAACATTCGATTGTTCCAGTCAAATATAAAGTGTGGTAGATTGGACTTTCCTCTTTCCAATGAGACCGAAACGAGCGTGATAGCTCCATTTTTACGCCTCCTGGAGCTCATTATGTGACAAAAAACACGATTATCACCCCGCGATTATCGAAGTTACCCCCGATTAGTGGTACCTACGTAGATATTTTTTTCATTCAAAATTAATTCCTGACAAACTGAAGAGTAAATACACTAATTTATAAAAAAAAAATAGTATTTTATCAGTTTTTCGGATAAATATTTTTACTTACTGTCAGTATAAACTACTGATAATTTTTTACGGTTTTTCAAAAAAAATTACGGCCGCATACGGCCTGCTACAGTCACTATAAACGCACCTAAGAAACATATACTATACCACGTTACTCGAGCTATATTGAAGGCATAGCCGGCGTCGCTACAGCCGGGAAAATGAAAAAAAACATCCCAATCAGGGACGTAGCTATGTGAAAAATGTCTGTTCTGCACATTAAAAAATCCTATTTTTTCAAGACTTCGCCCTCGCTTCGCTCGGAAGGTATAGAGTCTCTCTCTCTCATTCATCAGCAAACACTACTGGCAAACAGCGTACTTAAACACTGTTACCAGTGTTACCGATGTAAGTCAGTTTAATTTAAAAAAAAGAAAAAAAATAAGGAATAGGTATCTATATTTTTTTAGATATCGATATATCGTATCGAGCAAAGATATCGATCCGGATCGATATCTCGCTTTGATATTCCCATCCCTTTTGCACATTTGCGCATCAACATCATGTACTTGTAGGAATTTTTGATCATCCATCGTTCAACTTGTAGGTAGTAGGTACATAGTTACAAGTATGTATATGTAATACCAAATTAGAAAGTTACGGCAATTATCCGGACAAAATAGGAGTACCTACAACGCGAAGCCATATTCCACCGGTGTAGCGCCGGCGATTCGTATTCCATACTATAGATACGTAGATGACATAAAGAATTAATACCTATATTACAGGAACGTTAAATGCACATGGGACGTGGGACGTGATGCATTATAACGTATGTTCGACCGCGACAAAACCGCTTCGAAATTTCTGTACTAAGTATCTACAGCTACAGGTAGACGGTAGAGGTAGATAGAGATACCTAACGTAAGATATTTCGATAACGTGCAATCGTAGTCTGGGTTCTGGGTACCTTACCAACCTTACGCGAACTGCATACTACAGTAAAGCCCGACTCCGATGGAACATCTCTACATTTATGGTGTATCTACAGACGGACGCCATAAAACAAAACTTAATATACTTACCGAGTTACCGAATTTCACGCCAGTATTCGAAGTCGTCCATGAAGTACGACAGCAGACAATGATCCAAGAGATTGGTAACGGCGTAATTACATGAATCATATAAGTAATATCTATCGGCCGAAGCGTCGAAGGTAAATTATCTGAATGGATAATTCTCGCAAATTTGCTAAAATACGAACGCGATACTACGTAAACGTAAAGTACATACAATACCTATGACACATACACATAGACACAATCACCGAAAAACTATTTAACGACAATATAACATAAAACGCGATTTCACGATCACGTTAGAACGAATTATCTTCAACGACTGAATTGAAATTGAAATTACACAGAATCAACGAAACATTAACGCCTTTCACGAAACATACGAATAGGTACGTACAACATTCGATACATTATGAAAATCGAAACGAAAAGCAATAAACTAAATGAATAATTATTTAATTAAAATAACTAGAAACAGAAGGACAAAAGAGAAACTCAACCACAGAAGAACAGAACAAAGAACAAACCACGGAACTACACATCACTATATATGTAAAACACCAGTTTACCAGGTTGGCGAAAATTTTTAAAACAAAATGGCCGTTTTGAATCAGTGTGATCAAAAATGCAAATAATTATCAAAATTTTTAATAAAAATTAAAAACGCTCAACAACACAACAACAAAAAAATAAAAACAATACTCTCTTATCGTCCTTTTAATCTTTCTTATCAATCGATGAAAAATATAGATTATGTAAGCAGAAGCACTTGGTATATTTATTTTGTAAGTGTGTAATCGTATTGTGTAATTAGTTTTGATTTTTGAATAATGAGAAGTTGAAAGTAAATTAATTTATGCTGATTTATAAGAGAGAATTCACGTGAAACGTTGGTGTTTGCTGATTCTTCGTCAGCATCTGCCAAATCAATATTGTTTTTCGATATCTACCTATGCCTAATTTTACTCCTTTGCGATGCGATTCTGCTGTTAAGTAAGTAGCGAAGAACTTGATGAAACTCTGTAGTGATTTGAGTGGTACGTATTTGCTTTAAAATAATATAATTCCTAACACCGTTGTACCTTTATTTGAGTAATCAGTTGCAGAATACAAAACCAGCAGCGATTTCAAGTACAACAGCTAGTATTAAGTAGGTATACATTATCGCTGGAAATGAATATCAACCATCGGTCAACAGAAATCGCACGAATCTTCATCTAGGTACCTTATACAAGAACGATTTGGATGTTCAATATTACACCTAACTGATCTGTTCGTTACACAACCTATTCGATAGGGTGCGATGTAATTTTTGGTTTCAGAAGTAGATATCTTCGTACCATTGTACCAAACAAAATTTGTGGAATGACGATTCTATCCAGAACTTCCAGAAGTAAGTATTTTCATTGTGATACGACAAGATTGTTGCCGATTCCTTCAATTCCAAGTTGAACAAATCGTACCAAAAACTTGAGACAAATGGTACTATGCACTTCTGTCAAAAAGAATCCAACCTCACCTATCAATACCTGATCCTATTTGTTATAAGGTACTATGAACGCTGTAGTATTTTGCTCACTAAAATTTCTTTCCTTTTTTTTTTTTTTTAGATTCTTCTCGAAGCAGTAAAGCAATCGGTGTAGTCATGAGTTTGCCCAAGTGGAAAAAGACAACCGAAAAAAGTATAACAAAAAATTTAATGAATCGTAAATAATGTCGACTTGGAACGCATTCGTGTATGAATAATGATTAAATGAACACAATGATTTTTCTTCCATCATCTAATGTACTGAAGTATTTCTGTAGGTCTGCGAATGTAAAAATTCACTGGTAGCGTATTTTTCTCCAAATTGCTAGCATGAAGGGTGCTTTCCGTTGTATCTAGGATCGTAGGATCTTCACGTTCGAGGTACGATACAAATCAAACCAAAAAAATTACTCGAGCGATACTATTCCAGTGAATAAAAAAATATATTACATTATGTGGAAGTAATTTTTTCATGAATTAAGACCAACCCTTATGTGAACAAGTGTTTTGAAATACTTACTGCATGTATCCATATAATATTATTCTTGAATAGTGCGAATAAATTCTATATTGTTACAAATTACAATTAGATTGTTTAATTTTTTTTTTATTGATTGAGCTTATAATTTAACCGACGCCGTACAACGTTGTTTTATTACAAAATTTACGAAATACAAAAAATTTATTTAGACGCAAGTCCGAGGTTATAAAGATGAATAGAAATACAACAGTAATGGAAAAAGTGTTAAACTGATTGAACAAATTCTACGAATGTGTTCACGGGATAGATGAAGATGATCAATTGTTAGTAACTAGCGAGTTTTAAAAGAATCAAAATTATTAAAATGTCCAAGCGTAGGAAATAATGTATAAACAAAATAAAAACGAATAACAAAAATAAAATATTGGAGACTAGCACGAGTTAATCGGGTTTAATTGAAAACATTTTCGACGATCATTACTTTTCTTGCAATAACCTAATCAACGGAATGTTTTTAGAATCTTGAGCATTTTGAAAATCTTCCAGCAGCTAATAACATTAAAATAGAAAACAAGATAATATTTGAATCGAATTAGAAGTTGATAAATACTTACTCACTAAGTGAAATGACCAAGCATAAAATAAACTGCAAATTTACCTGAAAAGAGACTTCTTGATCTAGAATTGTGCGGTTTTGAGGGTTACCAACACAACAAGCCAGTAACGTCGGAAACAAAATTTTCACCAAAACCGGGTTACTAAAATAGGCAAATGGCAAACTGGACAATTGTTGCAGCACGGTAGGAGTAGAACCAGATTGAAGAATTAACTACGAATAAAAGAACGAAATGAAAGGCGGAAGTCACAAATTAGACGCGAGTTACACTCATCTCACTCTCTATCGTAAAGCCAGCGCCAATGCACGGTATAAGTTATGTAGATACGAAATATACGACTCATTACGATCGTACCTGATTATCGGTGTGATGAATGGCGAAAAATCCGATAAATTCAATCACTTGATGAAGTAAGTGTTTGCAGCAGTCATTTTGCGTGCAATATCTGAGTAAATAGCTGATAATATGGCGAACTTGCAAAGAAATACCTTCCGCTCCGAGTATATTCTACATAAGTAACATCATCGGGTTAAAATTCGAATTGAAAACAAAAAAAGGCAATTGAATGAGAAGATATTAGGTGGTAATACGATTGATACGACGAAGACGGTACCTGAAAGAATTTTAAATTCAATTCGGCAACTTTGCTGAACAGTCGTAACGTAGCGATTATAACGTTAACTACGTCTGGTCTTAGTACGGCCAAGGTGGACGAATTATCATTCGACATACTGTCTTGATGGAGTAACATAGCATATAGCATCGATACGGCGCCCACTAATTCAGTTGCTTTCAAAGTGGCCATCAATTGGGTACTATCTTCTTTATTCGTGATGTTACCGCGTCTACAAGTAAACAACGTTTTTCGTTTGTTTGCTTGTTTTTTTTTTACGCACAAACATATACCGGAATCCGCAGTTATAACTGTTATCTTACCTCGTTTCGACCAACTGCGTCAACAATTCCATACAATGAAGCAAGAAATAAGAGTCGGCAGATTTATTATCATGAACGCTGCTGCAGTATACAGCCAGTTTATCCACAATACCGGTACAAACTACGTAGCTGCGAACAAATCAACGTCACAAAGTTTAAAAATGGCGCATTAATACATACACACGGAAACAAACAATAGGTACAGCTACTTACCTGACGACGTCGCGTAAATGAGCCGACACGATTTGTAAATCATAATCGCCATCGCCACCATTTGGACAATCGTGTTTCGATGCCAACGTTGTGATAATCGACAGTATACTCGAACATACATTCATTAACACATCTAAGAAAAAATAATTTATCAAGTATGTAGTATGTACTATGAACATAGTAAACGCATAAAGGTGACACTGTGCAATGATTGAAGAGTGTTCCCTAAAATCGCATCCATATCACAAGATAATGTTCAAGGCATTATAACGTCAATGTGTACAAAATATAAACGCAATATAGGTATAAAATACGATGGCAAGTAGGTACATAGGCATATAATTATATGTAGGAGTAATTACCGGCAACCGTATCCGCTTTATAAACCACCATACCATTTCTGTCGTCGCTGTTCGGCATTATGAGCTGAAACGAGAAAATGGGTATTAGAAGGAACAGCGCACGCTACAACAGCTCACACGGTTACTACGAGCGTCGTACTTACGTTCAAACGATTCAAGAGAAAATCTAAAATCTGGATCAGATTATTCGACAACAAAACGTACAAGCAGTTTTCCACGTTATGGTTGCAGGCAGCCGCGAATAAGTTGGACGCTACAATAAAACACCTGTAACACAAGCCCAATAACCCATCCATTCATTGTGATCGTACCAGTCGACTAACGAAAGCAAAGGCGCGTGTCTTTAACGCAGTTTTGTCGCGAAATAAGTATTATATGCTCACTTGAGTGGAAGATACGGGCTCATATTTTTTGGCAAATCGAGCGCCAAATTATAAACTTTTGATAACACTGCGAAACCGTCAAATTCCCTGAACATGCGTTGATCTTCAGCATTCTGACGAAAGAAAGTGAAAAAGAAAAGTAAAGTAAAAAATCGACAAGATTAACCAACGAACGTCAACTATACGTTACGTAACACACGTATGACACGTCTAACGATACTCTAGAACAATAATTGCATTATTCCGCGGTAGAAAGACGTAATATGCAATATACATACGTAGGAATACTTACGCATTTTTCTAGAATACGGATTATTTCGAATAAATTTCTCTCAAGGATGGTAACCGCGTTGTTGGGCCACACGCCGCTTCCCTGAATGCTGATTAATTTTTCTATTTCTTTGATGGATTTTAATATTCTGCCTTTGTTCGACGAATCAACTTTTTTACACTTGTCTTTTCTCGCCAAAATATCTTTCAAGTACGCTTCACTCCTGCGGAACACCAAACGAGCGAACACATGATACATACATACATAGGGAGTTAGGTACTCGTATGTCTAATTCGGGTTCAAACACACATTTACCTATTGGATAATCGGTGCCGAATCTTTTTACAACGTTTACGCAACGTGTTTTGCCTTTCTTTTTCGCGGCTTCTTTTATCGTACAGAACGTCGGCCGGCGCGTCAGTGATGATAGAACATTCGTTAAATTTAACGCTAGCTTCAAACTGTTCGCGATATTTCTTCACCGCTTCTTGGTGACTTCTGCCTTTCAAATGGCTCAATAAAAATACTTCCGAATCTATCTTCTCGACGCATCGTAAAACAAATAAAAAGTGGAACAACGTGTTAATGCTTGGTGAGCGGTGTAACTGAAAAAAAAAAAAAAAAAAAAACGCGTCTCGCCAATGCACTGGCCATTCGCGATATCACTTACCACCACGTTGCAAACGGAACACAGTTTGTTGATTTGATACGGCGTCAAGCGAGGAGTTCCAATTTCTATAGCTTTTTGCCGTATCAGTTCTATATTTTCTTCGTGACGACGAGCAGAGCTTTCTTGCTTCTGTTGGATTTTTTTCTGTAGCTCTTCGGCGTTGGCGATTTGAGCAGCTTGCAACGCTAAAAGACGATCTTCTCTGTCCCTAATGAACGCAGTACGTCAATGAAAACGCTGTGCGACGAAACAAAAAAAGTTGAACGCAGATTACTAAATTCGATTTACCTAGCCTTTTCTCTGGCCATTTTAATTCGTTCGCGTTCTTTTTCTTGGAGTTCGCGATCGATTCTTTCTTCCCTTTTCCTCATTTTTTCTTGAAGCTCTTCGATTTTTTCCTAATTGAACGAATTCAAAACATTATTACACACGAATAAATGTGTGTGCGATCATATATACATACATACTAAGTACATTTGAAGACCACACGGAAAGAACGGGTTAACTAAAATCCGATGGGTTTTATAGTCACACGTTTTAATAAGATGTATTGGGGAATTGACTTCGAGACCAGGTTCGAGCCGAAACCGAATCAAAACCCCTATTTTTCTAGTTTCAAGTCGAGGTTCAACATTTTCAAACTGCTCTTAAAACGGTGATTTTGAAAAAAAAAAAAACAAAAAAAAACCAGTTGACCCGTTCTTTTCGTGTGCTCTTCATTTCTGTACTTATGTACATGTAGCTACATCCACACACATATACGCGCAGATCGTGCATCCCCATACACGTATGTACCTGTCTTTCGGCTTCGATAGCTTTCCTCTTTTCTACTACAGCCGCTTCTTTGGCCGCTTTCTCCTCCTGGCGTCTTTGTCTCTCTTCCAGAATGCTCTGCAATCTGTCTTCTTGCTCCTAATACACACGTGAAATTGAAATTAAAACCAATTAGGAAACGTTATCAACCCGTTTATCAAGGATATACAAAATGTGCACGAATATCCAGCGCGTTTCGGGTTTCGGATTTCAGGTACCTAAACCTACCTGACGCAGAGCGTAGAAATCATGCCGCTTATTTTGAGCCTCTAATTCGTTGATAAAGGCGATTTCTTTTTGCTTTTTGGCTTCATCGTGCGCTTTCTCCTGAATATTTTTCAAATGTAAATTTCTATTTTCTTCGGCTCTTTTCAACTTCTGGTCCAATAGTTTTCTGCGTTCGTTGGCCAACTGAGCTTGCATAGCTTTCACTTCGTCCACCTGCGAACGAAAAACAACGAATTAACCGAAAAACACCCTGGTAAAACGTAAAATAAAAATTTAAAGTTGAGAAAACGCCGCGCTGCGAGTCTTAATTCACGTAAGGCGAGGCGACAGGCGAGAC
Organism: Pseudococcus jackbeardsleyi; assembly: GCA_038380155.1. Taxonomy (NCBI): domain Eukaryota; kingdom Metazoa; phylum Arthropoda; class Insecta; order Hemiptera; family Pseudococcidae; genus Pseudococcus; species Pseudococcus jackbeardsleyi. The sequence continues at coordinate 60,232,920 of CM076240.1, read as the reverse complement.
AATACGAAACGCTAAAACGTAACGGACGCGGCTGCAGGCTGTTCGGCTTACCTTGTTGAATAATTCCCTTAGCTTGGCCGATTTGTCTTGCAACAGTTGTTCTCGATTTCGTTTAGCTTTCGCCTGTCTGGCTTTATGCTGTAAAATGGTACTGTCGGGACTGATGCGTTTGCGCGACGGCGACGACAGTTTCTGATGCAACTCTAGAGCACGGCCGGGCGCCCTGCTAACTAAATCTTCCAACTGCTTGAGCGTCGTAAACTTCTTGGCGAACTTTAACCATTTACCGCTCGGATCGCATAATAACAACTCTTCCAATTTATCTAGTGTTATCGCCCGTTCGGCCCACGACATGTTCGTCAGTATGTGTTCGTATTTCATCTCCAACGTAGATCGACGCGCTTCGTCGTTGTCATTGTTACACAAATCGACGATTTCTTGGTCCGCATCCGTACTATCCGAGTCCACGTCCACTTCTACGTCTGCATCTTCCCCATCCGCGTCCGCATCCAACTCCGGATCAACATCGGCGTTCTTCTGTAGTTCGTCAATCTCGTTCTGTAAACTAATTTCTTTTTCGTGGAGTTCTTCGAGTTCTTTACTTTTACGTAACGATTCCTCGTCGTCCAACAAATCATCGCCACTCTGTCCGTTTGTTGACGTTTCAATACGTTCACCGACGCCGATGTCGCCGACCTCGCTCTTGCCGCCGTTCGCGTTCGTTTTATGTTCCTTGGTCGCACCTTTCGTTTTGCGGTTGTCTTTGTCGTTGGGTTTTTTCCTCTTCGACGGAAGAGTAGTGAACATTGCCGTACTACTGATGATTGGCCTTTCTTTTCGTAACTTGTAATCGTCGTAATCGGCGCCCAACCCGCGACCAACGTCGTCGCCAGTACGGTGCCCGTTTTCGGCGGACGCGTTTGTCGCGTAAATCAATTCTCGATTGGCGTTGCTATTGTTGCTACCGTAGCTGTTGTTTCGGTTACGATTTTTATTGTGACTTTTCATCTCGAGCGCGGATTTCGATTTCACCTCGATATGGCGATTATGTTGACCATGATGATGAGGGTGCGAATGCGAGTGCGAGTGCGAGTGCGAAGGGTGGTGGTGAAGCTGTTGCGGTTGCTGTCGGTGTGCGAGTTTATTTTTAAAAGCAGCGGAGCCGGTACCGAATCCGTCGTCTTCTAAAACTAAAATAGGAAGCGAGGTAGACGAACTGGGCTCGTAGAAGCGGTTGTTCACGTCGAACGATTTACTTTTCGCGCTCGCGTTAAACGAATTCGGAATCGAACGTCTGGATTTACCGATAACCGTCTCCCAACCGTCGGTATCTTTTGAACCGCGTCTGCGTCGAGGCGAACAATCGTTTTCGCCGCTTTTCAAGTTTTCGTCGTCTTTGCTAAGCGTGTTTCCGTTTCCGGACGATTGAGCGACAGCGCGAAGAGCGGTAGCGCGGTTTTTGGCATTCGGGCATTTCAAATCGACGGACGTTTTGCTTCGATACATTTTACACGGAGATCTGACGCGACCGTTGCGCTTGAATCCGTCTTGAAAGGAGTTGGATTTCGTAACCGTAGTCGAATAATTAGTGGAGCGCGGTTTGGACGAACGCCACTTCTCGCCGTCGCCGTACGGGACGTTTTTCGTCGTCGCAATCATCGAGTTGGTTTTACTCGAGTTTTCTTCGTCTTTACCCTTCGCAGAGATGGACGCGGAAATCGCGCTAAGCGCGTCAGTTTTACCAGATTGTTTTGCTACCGCGTTCGCCTGATTCGGCGGACAATGAGACTGCGCCGTCGCTGGCCTCGACTTCGATAAATACGACGCGACCGCGGGGCGACGTTCGCAAACGTTAGATAAGCCGCCGCCACCCACGATGCATACGACTCGGTTGTTACCATCGTTTTGACGATTTCTAATTGCGCCGGGTACCGTTACGCGGCCACTTTTTTTCAACCAGTCGTTCTTCTTTTCTCCGTTGATCGTGTTCGCCGTCGTTGCGACGTTGTCCACGTTCGCATTATTTTTAGTAACGGAAGGCGAACGACTTTCGTTTTTAGTCGGCGTTCTGGGCGCTATTTTCGCGATTGGAGCGATGGTTTTCGCACAAGTCGCTTTGCCAGCGAAAATTGCGGCACTGGCGCCGTCTTTCATCGATGCGGTTTCGTTCGGATTCAGGCAGACGCGATCGTCGCAATTCTCAACGTCGTTATTCGGTGAGCCGTCGCTGGCCTTCACGTCGACATCGGCTGCGTTACTTGGCGGAGCGCTTTCGTCTATGATACGCAACGAGTGAACGGACGCAACCAGCGACGTCGAAAGCGATTCATTGCGGCAGCGGAGCGAATCTGTATCTCCATCATTTTTAACGCATTCCGCGCTGAGATAAGGTTTTTCTTCGATCGGGACGCCATTCCTTTTGCTATCATCTGCGCCAGTATCGAAAACGGGATCGGACTGGCTTCGCGGGATTTTCGTTTTCGCAGCAACGTAATCGCAGAATGCATTTCTGGCTTTTGCGTCGGTCGTTGTGGGCGATTTAACGTTGCCCGCAGTCACTTTCTTGCCCGGAACGAATTCGGGAGCGGCAACGTTTCTGCCCGGCACAGGTTTTCGCGGCGAAACGCAAGTTGGAAAACGTTTTACGGCCGATAACGACGAAACCGACAAAGATGTACTTTTCGGCTCGCCAGCGTTCGAAACCGAAAGGCTACGAGCCATTTTCTTTGTGTACAACGAACTGCTGACAGTCATCTTCCGACCGACATTCGTCAACTGCTTTTTCCCCGTCACAAGAGCTAAACCATCGTCTGTTTGCGACCAATTTTCTACAAGAATTGCGTCTCGCGTGTTCCTGGTAGTTGCTTCGTTGCTCAACGTCGTTGGTTTTTCGGATAATTTCTCGGCAACGTACTGTTGCTTTTTCGCAGGTGCGCATTTCGTACATTTGTTACATTCATCGCTATCGTTGGACGATATCGGCGACGAAGATTCGGTTCCTTCCGTCGCAGTTAGGGTATTCTCGCTCAGTTCGAATAGCAGGTTTCGACAAGCGATTCCGTTCAAAGTAGGTTGGTAGTTTTTGCGGAAAATCTAAGAAAGTCGCCATGAAATAAAAAACAACAAAGGCAAATGAGTACCAGCGATATAAGGATGGCTGAACTGTCCAAACATATTCAATTTAAATCCGTACTTTCCCTGGAGACGATTTTCTGATTTCCCACGCCAACGAATTTGGACGTTGCGGTAGAGGCGTGTTTTCATAATCCCATTTCACTCGAAACCATTTTGTTAGATTATTGAATTCTTTAGTATAATTTTCTAATACGAGAATTACTTCCTGCAGCAATCCCAAAAAATGATTATTTATTTAAAATATCATGTAAGAGACGCTTCTGCGATGCGTTTTGTGATGGGGACCCAGAAGCGAAAAAAAATCCAACGTCAGATTTGGCGCAATTCGGTTATGGTTACGCGAATCAGGCAAAAATCCAACGTTCAATTTTTCTTCACCAATAGGTCACTTATCGCGAAACATCGCTTGTGTATTTCGGCTGACGCTTACTTTGCATTCCGAAATACTTTCGTCAGTATCACAAGTCTGATATAATTCGTCCACGGCGTAATGCAAGTTTTCGAACAAAAAGGCCCAATATCGTGCTTTCAAATCTAAAATTATCAGAATCATTGAAAGGAAACGGGCAAGAACAATAATTATTAATTATCATTACGTACTAATAATACACACATACCCGATTTTTTATCCCTTCCCAATGATGCAGATCGTGTTCTTCCTTTGGTGTTTGATAGAATTGATCTTTTCAACGAATCGTTGAAATTTAGCGATCTACGCAAATTATTATGAATACCGCGATCCGAAGTTGTACGTGAAGAACAATGTTTCTCTATATAATGACCCACAAAAGCATTTAATTTGTGAGCGCGTACAAAGAGTACGCAATGTACTGCTCATTAAACCGCAGTACGTACTCCGTATCATGTACATTTTATATTTACCGAAATTGCTGGATGTGGGATGACTCGAATTTTCAGAATCTAATACATCCACTTCCGCGTTGAGATTACATTGGGTATTCTCTGGAACATCCGTCGAAGACGCAGCCATGGTGATGATGTTCATATATTAGAAATTAGTCAAGCTGAAAATGTTTTGATAAAACAAATCCAAGTAGTCGCGCAGGGCTGATTTTTAAAATACAATTTTGAGCAAAGTTCGCATACTTACTCGACTGAACATTATACAATCAAAACAAATGAATACTAAAGATGAATCCGTGAATATACACCATTTGGAGATTGAGAAAGATGAAAAAAACAGAAACGATTCGGTACCGAAATTAAGAAAATTAAAAAAATAGGTTACAACCAAATACTGCTTGTTACTTGAAATTTGTGAAAGATATCAAGATCAGGATGTTCCTTGAACAACGTACAAAAATGAGTTTGACGCTCGTGTCGAAATGAAACTGAAATTTAAAGTTATAGAGACATTTTCAATAAAACGATTGCGGAAAACTGAAAAAAGTGTAGTTTTTGGTGATTTCTTTCATCTTTTATCAAAAAACTCAAAAGGTTGTTTATCATGTTTATCATCACATAAAAGGTTAGCCTTTCGCTATGACACCAAAATTCCACATTGCAATAATAAAAAGTAAACCTCAGCGTCCTCAGCAGAGCAAACCCAAGGTCAATAAAATTGATAAGGCAAATTAAATTATTTTTCATAAATTCACATTTTTTTCAAAAATACACAAACACCTGCCTATGCCGCGGTGCTATAGATAGATTATAAAAAAGAATTTTCCACCAATTTTCATCTGGTAACACTTCAACATCAATAAACTAAGAGAGGTTAAACCAAATTCAAGATAGGTAATTATTTTTCGGTTTCGCCCATCGACTGCGTTGTGACGTCACTCGGAAGAAGCGGATAAGTAGGTAAACGCATTCACGCGTTCATTTTACATTGAATAGACATAAACAAACGTATTTTTTCAACTTTACATTAAAATAACTCGAAATTTTGAGTGAGGACATAGGTGTTTGAGGTAAGGAAAATGATCTACGTTGAATTCTCTACAAGGTGGCGTAGGTTTGAAAGTTTTCCCGATAACCAAACAAAAGCTATCGAAGCTCAAAGTTACGAAAGTGAGATTTTATCGAAAATGTTATGGATTTTTTCAACTTTAAATTAAAATAACTCGAAATTTTGAGTGAGGACATAGGTGTTTGAGGTAGAGAAAATGATCTACGTTGAATTCTCTACAAGATGGCGTATGTTTGAAAGTTTTCCCGATAACCAAACAAAAGCTATCGAAGCTCAAAGTTACGAAAGTGAGATTTTATCGCAAATATTATGCATTTTTTCAACTTTAAATTAAAATAACTCGAAATTTTGAGTGAGGACATAGGTGTTTGAGGTAGGGAAAATGATCTACGTTGAATTCTCTACAAGATGGCGTAGGTTTGAAAGTTTTCCCGATAACCAAACAAAAGCTATCGAAGCTCAAAGTTACGAAAGTGAGATTTTATCGCAAATATTATGCATTTTTTCAACTTTAAATTAAAATAACTCGAAATTTTGAGTGAGGACATAGGTGTTTGAGGTAGAGAAAATGATCTACGTTGAATTCTCTACAAGATGGGGTAGGTTTGAAAGTTTTCCCGAAAACCAAACGAAAGCTATCGCAGCTCAAAGTTACGAAAGTGAGACTTTTATCGCAAATATGATGCATTTATTTTTTTCAACCATAAAATTTATGGCATAATTTTAATTTTTTTAAAAAAAATATACAGATTTACAACAAATTTTGCTGTTAGTAAAACATTTTTTTTAAATTTTGGAAAAAAATAAAAAAAAGACAATTTTTTTTAAAAAAATCTTGCTCTGTTGGTAAATTTTTCGACTTTTTATCACGTAAGTAAGTATTTGCTTACCAAACATGTATTTAAGAAAAAATTCAAAAACAAAAAATATATTGAAAACGAAATTGTAAAAATAAAAACAAAATAGAATTGAAAACCAAAAAATTTTTCATTTTCAAAACACTGGATTTCTCATTTCTCAATAATTTTTTTTCCAGATTTTTTAATTTTTTATATTCTTCAAATGGAATTTTATTCAAAATTTTCGTAATTCCCATATTTTTGTTTTAAAACGATTAAAAACATCATAATAACTTGTTTGTCAAAGTAGTTGAGAAGTTCAAAAACCACAAATTTTCGACCAAACAAATGATGAAAAATTTATTTTTTATTCTGTGTAAGATACGACCTCATAAAATTTTTTATATGTCTCATAAGTTCGTCATAAAAATGAAAAATCACTAAAAATTCAGGAAAGAGAAAAATTTTTAGAACTTTCATCAACTTTTTCCTTTGACAAACAGAATACATAATATAAAAATTTTCATAAATTTCCTACATTGAGTGGGAAAAAATTCGAGTTGTATTTTTTCAATAATTTTTTTCTCCTCATTACGTTCAATTTTACTAAAAATGACATTTTTAATTCGTTTCAAATTAAATCCTCTTCAACTTTTTTGTAATTCTCATATTTTATGCTTCGAAAATAATGAAAATGTCATACTATTTCATAGCTGAAAATATTAAAAAATTCATAACTTGTCTAATTTTCAACCAAAAAAAAAGTTTTTAACGTCATCAGAAAGCATTTTTTTCCCTCTTTAAATATAGATCTCTTCAATTTTTTTTAAACCTCTCGGTATCGTCATAAATATGAAAAAACCATAAAAAAATATGCATCCGCCATATAAAGCGTTAGAACTCTTCTTCCCAGTGACGTCACAATTCTGGTGCGGTAAAGAGGGACGGGTTCCTCCGTTTTTCGCGCAAAACGGGTTTTGGTATAACCTCTCTTAGTTTATTGATGTTGGTAACACTTATTGTGTTAATTATCTTATTGATCTTTTTTTTCTTATCAAGTTGACCATTTTTGATGTTGAAGCTAAAAACAATTTTGTAATCGTGTTCACTCATAGATAACATACTCACACTTTTCTTCATTTTTGGTTGTACCTTCCGCAGATTTTGTGATTTTTCAAACAGTAAGTTCATTCCAATCAGAAATATGAAATTATGTACTCCTCTACCTACCCGAATACGCGATGTCAAATTTTGATTGATCTGATGTTCTGCCCTGAGACTTCGATGACCACAACTACAACTGTAGGTGTATTATCGCCCGTAAGTACGTTTTGAAGTCCTTTAAACCCTCTAAACTCGATACATTTATTTTTTAAGATGGGATAGCAATCTTGAAATTGATGCACTCGATTGGAAAGAAACTCTATGGATTTGACAAGTAGTGATTTAGCTCTGCCTTCGTCTTCTAAAATTTTACTCATTAACCGAAGAAGCTGTTTGGCAAAAGTAATATTGCAATTTTTCATTCTTGATAATAGCTACAATTCGGTATGACGCGTAGCAGGGCGTATACGAAGCATAATTAGTATTACATGTAATACCGAACGAGCAATTTACAGGTGAACGCAATTACGAACATGAACATTAACAGCATTCCTTTGGATCCATCGGCGTTTTTTAATGGTGGATTTCAAACGTACATTCCTCCCTGGATGACTGGCACGGAATCGGACTCGTTGTCGCCGTTGCACTTTCCAGTTTCTAACGATAGGTTCGTAAACAATTTTCAACTGTTAAATTTTTCGCTGACCTGCAGTAATTGCTATTTCACTTTTGTTGAACGCAGTAAGGACGATATACTGGATGATTTTGTGAGAAACGAAGACGAACTGTTGTCGATAAAGTACGATTTTTCTACCTCGTCGGATCAAATTCTATCCGATGAAATGAACTATGGATCTAAAGAGGAATCGCCTTCGTTATTGGACCCCGGTACAGAAGGGAAACGTAGCAAACATGAAAACGATTCCGAACGTGCTATGAATCTAGTCAGAGAAGTTCACGTTACGGATTCTAGATTTCACTGCCAAGTTTGCGGTAGAGGATATCCTTCGGCATCAGCGTTACTTAATCACGAGCGTTATCATAAGAATTTAAAAACGTACGAATGTGACGTTTGTTTTAAATTATTTTCGTCGAATTCGCATTTAGTTACGCATAAACGCACGCATACTGGCGAACGACCTTTTCAGTGTCCGATCTGTAATCGAGCGTTTTCCGATCGTTCGGCTTTCGTGAAACACGAACGTACACATGGACCTAACGGTGTCGTAGTAAAAAGATATAAATGCGATATTTGTTACAACGATTTCGTAGATTCTTGCGGACTAAAAAAACATATGAGAATACACACGGGCGAGCGTCCCTATATATGTCTAGTTTGCGGAAAGAGTTTCGCTACCAGTTCGACATTTGTATCGCACAAGCGAATTCATACCGGTGAAAGACCATACAAATGTGAGTTCTGCGATAAAACCTTCATCACAAAATCTCATTTGCTGACGCACCGGCGAATACATTCCGGTGAGAAACCATTCACCTGCGTTATTTGTTCGCGAGCGTTCGCTGATGGTTCCAGTTTTCGGCGGCACGAACGTTTACACACCGGTGAAAATAGATATTCTTGTAATATTTGTGCCAAAACTTTTCCGATGTTGTCGTCTATGCAAAAGCATTTGCATACGCATATGTATTAAATTCATCTGTCGTTCTTGTTATCAAATTGTTTTGTTTTGTTTTGTTTTTTTTTCCATTTCCTTTTTGCTACGTTGTAAGCATAATTATGTATTATTCTATTGATTTATCGCACATGTGTGCTGGTTCTTCAAAAGATTTTAACGATGATTTATTTTCCATCGTTCTATAAAATAACTGGCCTAACCTGTAAGTACTTAGTGTTAATTTCTTTCTTGACGTTAAATACGCTTTTCAATCATTATTTCATCGTTTACTGTCCCAAGTGTCTAGTCATTCGTTAGATAAGAATAAACTACCTATTAATGCATACGTTTGATTATTCTTACGAGGTGTTTATTTGCCTAAATAGGCGCACTTGGTTGCTTTACCAATGTATAATTGAAAATTCAGTCGTCTTGGTTCCGGCAAGGACGTATATCACTATGAAAACGTCTGCTACATTCAATTGCCATTCGAGGCAATGGCAATGTTCGCATCAGCTACTCTTCAATTCACGTAGGTAACGCGACCGTTTTAGTCGGAATGACGGTTTCGCTGAAGTATGCAGAATTCAACATAATGTATCTCTGATTACCGTTACATACGCGTTAAGCGAAACAAACCGAAAAACAAAACAAACAACAAAATAATCGTATCGTGAATGAATCCGCAATATCGATTTTTATAATTTCCGCAACAAAAATAATTTCAAAATAAATACAAGTCACACAAAAGTTTAAAATTCGCTTCCCAAAAAGCATTACATATCATACCATGCATCAATATACAGGTAGGTAAAGTACGATTTCGTATTGGTACTAAAATAGTGTGCGTAGATAAGTTTTACATAGATAAAATAACACGATGCAATTAGGATGCGTTGAAATCACGGTAAAAATAAAAATATCGTAGTAGTTCGAGAAGTATTAATAAATATGAATATAATAATCACTGAAAAAAAAAATAAGAGACGTAGACGTAAACAAAAATAAAATACCTAGAATAAACAAACGAACAGAAAACATTGAAAAATAATAATGAACGAATAAAACGATATAGTCCCTAAAAATGAAGGTACATGAATAAAATCCGGTATTATTAGTAATAGTAAATAGGAAAGAAAGAGAGAAGAATAACGACGAAACCCATCACAAAATGACTTCGCTATCGCTAATCATTTCATTATGTGCATGAGAAAAGTATCATCAAATATTACGGTTCACGCGTTACACGCCGGAGCGCCATAAAAACATACAATACTGTACGCAATAAATGTACGTTATTTTACATACTCGTTACATGTGAATTATAAAAGAAGACAAAGGAGTAAGAGGTATGCGGCACGCGACTACGTACGTACACTACACACATACGTATAATATACTACATATATGCATAATGGGGATAAAATTGTTGCGAAGTTGAGAATTTTATAATTTCAAGCCAAACGTACTCGGTTCACGTGATCTGGGCACACGCTGATGTCTGTGCGTATTCCGTAGCACGCGCATCAGTTGAATACTCACTTATGAGAAAATCCGAACCGGTACAAAAATTTTACACCGATATAGAAATAACGTGTCAGAAAAACAAACAAACATAAATATAAAATTAGTTCATCTTTATCTACGTAAAAATCTGGTAACTATTTGAGCGTTAACGATGAGAAATGGAGATTCGCGATGCTTATCCTTGCTCCATTATTTTGAAGATCAATTCGAGAACAATCGGATTCAAAACTTCGCGGATAGAAACCGCTGATTCGTGTATGACAGCGATGAGTTCTTCGTCTAAGCTTTTCATATAAATTGGAGGTAGTTTTTCGCCCCTGCTACCGGCTTCATAGCCTACCTGTCAGCGAAACAAATTCCAATATAAGCGCAATGATCCCGGCTAGTAGGTGATTAATTATTAACAAGCGACAGAATAAAAAGGTAAATAAAAATATGAAATGAAATACATTTTCCGGATGTATGGTGGTTCTGACTGCGAGCGTTGTCAAATTGGCCGTAGCTAGAAGATCGAGCAAAGGTACAAGAGCGACACACGTTGCTTTGGCAATCGATTCGGCTAATTTGCTGATATTGATCGAGTCACCTGTTCTATTATTGCTCTCTTCTTCGGACTGCAAAAAATGAAACTCCAAAAAATGAAACGACACGATAATTCGACTGTTTTTGCTTCAAATTGTAAATTTACCCGCAAAATGAAAACCTCGGTCCATCGAATCAGACGCAAAGTACCGGAGTAATCGATACCATTATGTACCCGAATCGAAGGAACGCCGTCTAACGGTTGATTGTCAATTTCGCTTTTCACACTGAACGCAAACGAAACGAAAAAAAAAAGCTGCAAAACATTCCTCGACAAGTAAACAAGCAATCTCGAAGAGTAAACCCTTACCCGCTATTGAAATTGACATCGTCCGGCGCCCATTTCAACGTGACCATTTCTTCAGCCTGGGGCCCGCAACCGATAGAATAATTCTTCATTTGCCTCAGCGCGTTTCTCAATGCGGTCATACTTTCACTAGGAATCTGCACCATGAGACCGTCCTCGACAATATTCGATTTACCAGACCATCCGTGCTGTTTTAAGGAACCGTTGAATACGATGAAACTCGCTCCGGTAACTATTTCGAGAGCAATTTACGCGAGAATTAATGAAAATCGTAAGTTTCGACATGATAACATTGATATGAAAACGGCGCGGTGCGGCCGCGAAAAATGCGATACCGTTTGCACGCTTACCTTGTCTAGGTTTATTCAAAATATTTATAGCCTGAGTATGGTAGGTAGTGTCTTCTTGTTGGATGGATTGTATACATACCAGATGCGAATCTGCCACCGTGCTGATGTTACCCGCGAAAGCTAGAACATTTTCTTCGGAATTGTTTAAAGCGCGAATCACCTATAAATAGAAGCCAAAGCCAAGCGATTAAACACGAATGGTAAAACGGCACCGCTTATCCTAAACATATGTACATATTTATGTAATTATTTCATTTTCTCTCTTTCTCATCTTCCACATCGCAACGTCAACTTTCCGACGGTCCAATAAAGTAATTTCCTCACCTGATCGTATCTATTTTTTGGCAGAACGATTGTCGTCAATCTGTCTTCCATATGAATCATTAAACCGCGGACGGTCGGTAAAGTGTACGTATACTTTCTAAAATCCTTCAATCAACAAAAAAATGATACATATGTATATATATTTTATAAAAAAAAAAATAGAAAAAATACAATAATAAATATTCTAAAATACGTATGATGGATGATTACATGAAATACACCTATACCAATAATCACGTAAGAATGCATGTTTCACGGTACTTACCGCCAATAATGTGAAAATGGTATGTCCGATTTCCGAATACAACGCGGGTCTATTACGAACTGACACTAAAGGACATGGATAATAACGATACTCCGCACCGAGCCGTAAAACTAAACGTATGGGGAAAAGCCGAGCCCAAGGCGTTTCCCATCTGCAAAAACCGATGTAATAATGTATTTCGCAACGTTATCTCCGCGTTTACTTTTATTTTTCTCGCGTAAAAATGAAAATATACACGGTCAAGAATATTAGAAGAAATGAATTAAATTTCGTTCACCTGTGAATTAGTAAACCTATAAGAAACGGAGGCTTAGGCAGCAGCAACTTCTGGACACACTGATACGTAGCTCTAATAAATATAAAGCCGCCGTGCTCTTTACAACCAAACAATTGATTATTGCACGGCGCCGCAAAAGACATTTCGGTCACTGTGGAACCTAAAAATGAAGAATATATCAGTTGTCGAAAAAGGATGAATAAGTCGCAGACGAGTGTAGACACGAATTACACCTTTCGAAGCTTCCTGATACAATACATTGATGGTGGAAAAGATATCTTTCGGCGGATGTTTTTCGTCGACGTTCGCTTCTAAAATGAAAACTAGTTCGTCTTGTCCGACGCATGACATGCCTTCGGTCGTAATGCACCAAACTTCCTTATGAACACAGCAATCCACTGCGAGATAGATTATTCAAACATAATTAAGAGTTTCGTTTTGTTTATTATTCTTGGTAGTATTAAGTATTATCATTATTATTATTATTATTGGAAACTAATGAGTCTTTGACACGTACAAATCAGTCTTTTAACAGCTACGAAAAGATTCCGATTTATTGCAAATTTCACAGATTCGGTTTCCGTGGTCACCGGTTTTTCCAATTCCGAAAAAATACATTCACCCTGAACTCTGTTGACTAACGGCGGTAAATCCGAACCAGAGGGTATAAAACTACGAGTATCCGGATTCAGAAGTCTTCGATTAGCAGTTAGGTTTGCTGTAAACATCGAACGTCGTAATTTATGCGTTCAAGATAACGGACCTATTTACGCGTCATCGTGACTAGCAAAAATAAATACCAGGTGGCGTTCCCACTCGTTTTGTAATACGAGAAGATCTTCTAAGCGGTAGTTTCGGTTCCGAAGTAACGTCTAATTCGGTTAAATCGCCTCCAGGTCGAATTCCGTCACTGAAGATCACCTGTTTCGGCATATCGTTATTTTTAGCGCGACCTTGAGAAACAAAACCAAAAAACGCGCACAAACACAAAGATAAACGATTAATATTTGGACATGACAGCAAGATGGGTCGTAAAATTGTAGCAACGCGACCACGGGTCAAATACGTTTGTTTACCTTCTCGTTTTAAAACGCCGACCTTTGGTACTAATACAGAAGGAGTCGGATGATGAATGGAATCCACTTGTAATAGAGGCGGAATCGTAGAGCAATACTCCATCGGATTGTTTGGATTTGGTCTTTTTACGGTAGAATTAGCGATTTCTGATTCTGTATTGTTTACTGCGAGCATAAAATAAAAGGAATAAAAAGGAAAAGTAGAAGCGAAAATGACAACAACAACAAAAAAAAAACACCAAATGTTCACCTTTTTGTAGAATACTGTGACACGTATGACAAACTCGATCTTCTTTAAATCCTAGATATTCTAAGCAAGCTTTTTTATCACTACATTTAGCGCATACAACCTGAAATTGATCAAATACTCGGATCAGTTAAAATCGCTCGCGGAAAAAAATCGAACAAAAAAGGAAAAAAAAGAGGCCTAGTGGAGATGGAGAGGGATCGCGATTAATTCGTATCTACTAACGAGTAGATTGGATTACTTTTATTGGGGAAAATTGGTACAATTAATTATGAAAGATGAACATCTATAACAATTGCGCTTTTTTTACGAAGGAAACTACGGACTTACCATTCCGCACGCTCGGCAATGATGACGTCTTCTGATGACCGGATTAAATTTCAATTGACAAAGCATGCAAACGGCGGTGTCGGAATCTGGTACCCAGTACGGAGCTTCTTTGCCCAGTTTACGATCCTCCACGCTTAGAAGCGATCCGGAATCTGGAAAGCAGAAGAAAAAAATGAACATTACGCGCATTAGAAGTAAACATTAAAAAGAACATTACGATAGCTCGGCAGAAGTTACCCTTCATACCTGCACTGGTCGAAGACATGTCATTATTTTGAGTGGTATAGAGTAGATTTAGCGAATCCGGTCGCTGCGGTTTAGCAAGGGAATCGTCAACGTCAACTGCTGTCGGATCTTCGGTTTGCGAATCGAAATTTACGCCAGCTGACTTGGCGAACGACGCGTTTTGGTCGCGACGTTCGCCATCTTGCGACGTACCGGCTACCCGATGTAAGTTGGACTGCTGTTGCTGCTGCTGAAGAGGCGGTGGCTGCGGCAGCAGCTGTGACGGTATACTCGAATGACATGCCTCGTAAGTATGTTTCGAGTCAAAATTCAAGATGGCCGTTTTCGAATCCAACGTTTCAAAGCCAAAATTCGGACGAAGGCTTGTTATTTCTTCGTCGCAGGATACAAACGACGGATTACCATCGGGTGCCGACGTCGGCCGCATTGTTTGAGCGACCTCGTCGATCGTATCAATACTTTCCGACAAATTGAAGTCGGTGACCGAGTTACTCGGCGCCGCGTTTACGCTTACGCTGTAGATTTCTTTAGCATTACAACTAACCGACGCGCACGACAATACTTTCGTCGCCTCGTATTCAGTTGGTATACACGCTGCGTCTGAAACCTCAGAGACGCGATCACAGAGCAGTCTGTCGTTGTCACGACTGCAATCGAGCTGCGATGCAGGTGCCTGATACCGGTCAAGATACGAGTTTTCGCAAGCGAGCCGAGGTTCGGTAGTTTCCTTTATAATACTGTTTACGTTTTCTTCTTTTTTATGCGTCGTCATTTCCGCCTGCTGATTGACTCGAACGTTCGAATCGTTCGAATAGTCGTTTTTTTGGCAATACGTCGGCAATTTACGAAGTATAGGTGGGTTTTCGTCACTGCACGTCGGCTGAGGTTGATCCATTACCGGACCATTTTCGTTTTCGTCGAACGTACCATCGTTACGGCCGCCGCAATCACTATCTAGATTTTCTTGACTATCGGCGCTGCTGGAAATCAACAGGACATTATCCGACAATAGTTGATAGTCTCGGTTATCGTTTTCCGAACTGATACTGGACTTACGGTCCCCGGAGTTTTCTCGACTCGCGCAACGACTGCTGCTGCTACTGCATTCAGCATCGTTGCTCACTTCATCGTTTACATCGGCGGTCGAGCTGTGCGAACAATCCTCTGTAATTTCGGTATGTTCTTCGACCAAGTCGTCATTGTGGGTCGACAGATCCGAACTGGTATTAGTCGGATACTCGTTGCGGCAGCTTAAATTCTCGTTTTCAACTAATTCTTCCAAGTACTGCTTCAAAGCGTGATCGGTTACGTTGTCTGATATTTGAAAACTAATAACTTTCTCACCAGCATTCTTTAACGCGTCATTCGTCGACACTACGTTTTCCAGCGCAGCAGATTCGTCTGCAATAGCGCCAGATAAAAGGACGCTATTACGATATGGAGCAGAGCAGGCGCGTTCGTTAACGGGCAGAGATTTGGCGATGGTCGCCGCTCTGGCGGCCTTTTCAGCCATCTTCAATTCGTTTTCATCTTCCGCTAAAACGACGTTGGCAGATGCCACATCTGGTAAATGTCTTTCAACGAGACCGAACTTATTTAAATTCGTACAAAGGTCGCGATTCGATTCAATCAGATCGGGTGTGTAATCTTTCGCATTCGAGTCGAAAGAAGTGAAAGAATAATCGATTTGCGGGGAGTTATGCTCTAATTTCAATTCATAATCGTACTTGGCAACTGCTGCTTTTGTCGCTGAAAAATCGTCTCCTGATGATAAAAACGATGGCACTGGCGTATGTGGTGGTGGTGGCGATGATGACGAGGACGGCACGAATGATCTCAGATCAGCAGCTGAAGGATGATCAACAGCTGCAACAACGGTATTGGTTTCGGTTGGCAAACAAGATGACGGTTTCGTATTGACCGAGAAGTCTGCGTCGGCCAAATTCATCGGTTCGAAGGGCGGTCGTCTGTAATTCGACGCCGGAGTTTTGTAATTACGAGGAAAAAACTGAAAACGGATAAAAACCGAGTCGAATTAGAAACCACTTGAAAACTACCCAGGACTGGTCCGTAAATATTCAATAATACGCGAACACTGATACGTACGCTGTCGTTGATATTGTAATTAGAACCGTAAGAATCGTTAGGTAAACGCTGGTCGGACGAATATTTATGGCACTGTTCTGTAAATGAATCAAATTAGAGAACGCCACTTCAGGCACCTATCTAAATAACGTAAACTTACTTTCTCTGTACTCAAAGTCGTCTAGAACTTTTTCCAAGTCGATTGCGTACTTTTCCATCGCACACGAACCAACGAGTGTGTTGATAGAACGACGAAGAAAGATTTACTGATCATATATCGCAAGCTGAATGGCTTACGGCATATTTAATGATTAGAATAGGATCAAACTTGACAAAAAACTAACCGTGACAAATATAAAAGGACTGATTGAACTGTTGAAACCGTAAATGACACATCGAATCTATAAATTTGCAATATTACATATTCCACAACCAACATTAAAATCAATTTTTTTCATAAAGGATCATAATTGATGAAAATGAAACGATATGGAAGAACAAGAAAGAAAGCTTATCACCAACAAGTAGACGGAAACAATTCATGTAATTTTATACAATAATTATCAACTTTTGTGTTTCGAACAAATTGCGACAAAATTGAAGAATTGTCTTTGAATGAACACGCGAAGTTTCGGAATCGAGAACAATATAATGTATCGAATAATTTACAATTAGTTCAATTTTTGTTAATTTTTGACATTTCGTTTAGATTAGAAAATAATAGAAAATTATTTCAATAAATAGAGAAAAAAATTCCATTCTTTCCTCAAAAAAATAATAATAATAATCAGAATTCGTCACAGACTACAAATTACGGAAAAGTCACACATATTCTGCAAAAGATGACGTGACCGACGTGAGCGTTGTGACGCAGACGGCCGACGTCAGACGTCATGAGCCAACGTGTGACGTCACTGACGTGTGCGGCCGATCTGGTGATGTTTCATACCTTGACCTGTCCTGACTGGTTGCGGGTGGTTGTTTACATTACATTGTTGTATTATCAATTATTGTTTTATCACCATTTTTTGAAATGAAAAAAAAAAAAATGAAAAAATAATGGGTTTCGTTCGTTTCTGCTTTCTGCTTCAATCGTGTATTTTTTCATCAAATAATTTCGATTCGCGGTTTTTTATGAATAATTTCAATCGCATCTAGGTACCTACGTACCATGGATCACAATTACTTCCCCAAGTTGGTGAGTTTATCGCTGAATGTTTTTTACGAAAGTTTGAGAACACAAACGGAAAACCCTAATCACATACTCGCGTTCGCTAATTCGGTATTTTTACCGGAAAAGCTTTCCGAAACATTGATTACAATTTTGAGTACAAATGGAATTTTGAATTATCAAACGTTGGGATTATTTGAACCGACGAACACAAGGCTGAGGTAATGTGAAAAATGCAGTTTTCTACTGTTGTCGTTCGAAAATAAAACTACGAAAAAGTAAACAACGTGTTTTTTTTTCCTGGTAGAATACTCTCAGTACCGAACGCTTCACGTATTAGCAATGCAGATTTAAAAATCTTCAAAAAGCACAAATTGAAAGAACTGCGAGCAAACAATTTAAAACCTTCCATAGACGAATTAGTCAATTCATTGAACGATTGGACGCGGAATAATCTGCAAAAGCTGAACGTTTCGAAAGCGAAATTCACTACTGTTGCTGGGTAAACAAACATTTGGTTTGAAGTTCAGTGTATTTTTATATCGTATCTACTGTACTAATTACTAATACCGTATGGTTGCATTATGCCTTCGCAGGTACTCGCCGATCAAAACTTCAATTAGTTTATTGGCCAATTTACGCGTCTTGGACCTGAGTTTCACCAATCTAAACGTTCATTTACTCGATGTCATTGTCGAAGATTTACCCATGTTAGAATCGTTGAATATCTCCTATACTGCCATCAACGATATAACTCCTTTGCTAAAATGCAAATTCAGACTGAAAACTTTGATTATGTCTAATGTCAATGTGAGTGAAGATTCCTCGCAATGAGAACGGTCTCTTTTTCGGGTATTAGTTTATTTTGTATTAATACGTACTTGTGTACGCGTGTTTTATCGTCTTGTTTTCAGTTATTACTTCCCAATCAAAAACGAGAGGCATCGGATAATGACGTGCTTTCTCATCTCGAAGCACTGAAACATCTAGACATTTCGTTTGAGAACTCTTCGATCGCTTTCAATATGATTACAGTACCTGAAACTGGCCAAAATTTTCCCATCGTCAATTTCGTGGATAAGTTACCCAATTTAGTATCTCTCGACGTTTCAGGTAAGCGTTGGCACCAAGGAATATTTAGATTTAATTTTGCGAATTATGCTCTGACGGTGTTGGATTTATAGGTGGAGAATTAACCGAAGACACTCTGCTCGAGTTCATTCGAAAACATAGAAACTTGAAATTCTTGGGGTTATTAGACACCGAAGTTTGTAATTGCGATGTTTTTTTGAACCCTCAAAATTGCGATTATCGCGCAGATCTGCAGGTGAATTTAAAAAACGATTAATTTACGACGTCTTGTTGCATTATGAGTGGACGAAGAAAAAAACACACGAAGTATAAGTTGAACTTTTGAACGAAGCTTCTGAATCTGAATACATCGCACAATTACGTTAATGTTGAGTCTTTCTTTTGTTTCTGATTCAGTTTTTACGTGCGCATTTCAGGTTTCTGGATCTGCATCGTTGGAACAAATAATACTCAGTTTAAAATTGTATTGCAAACGACAGACTTTCGTACGACACACATTATACAAGTTATATTCACTATCGAATCGCATGGAATGGGGTCCTCGACCAGACCTTATTCAGGTAACAAATATCGAATACGCGACATATTGTAACGTATTTTTTTTTTCTATCGTCGAAGTACTTGCATGCGTCCGCGTAACTTTTTTTTATTTTTACGCCTTGCGTCATTTCGTTTTAATTTATGTATTATGATTTTTGATTCTTAGCTGTTGACTAATGCGATGAGAATGTACGCCAACGATTTTAAAATTCAATTAGCCGGTTCCGCTTGTTTGTACAATTTAACAAATATCGGATGGCGGGATGACAATTCGTTCGGAATCCCTTCAACATTGATGAGCGAAGTGGCGATACTTACTTTAGATGCGATGAGTTGTTTTCCCAAGCATTCTCAACTTCAAAAGAATGCTTTACTCACATTATGTAACGATCGCATACTGCAGGTAATAACAGATTGTTTCATTGATATTAGCCGTCTAGCGACTACATAGTTGCTGCGGTGCCCTAGTATCGATGAATCGACAAAATATGTTTTTGTTGTCGCCGTTGTCGTTGTTGTTATTATACGAGCGTGTATGTTTTTCAGAACACGAATATGGATAGGGTTCGATGCGCCAAACTGGTGTTGAACGCTTTATGCACTTTCCGCGAAGAAAGCATGCAAAGACTTTGCGTAGCCATATCGAGTATTGTCGGTGAGTAATAATTATCGTAAACGATCGTTATCGGTAACCTCAGTAGCTTGACTAAAAAAATACTTTTGTTCGCTAAATTTTGTACTCGTTCCCGTTGTATTCGTGTTCCGGTTTTTATTGTCGCTGGCAGTTGCAAAAATATCCACCGAACAAATGACTGAATTAGGAACACAAAATCGCTATATGAAAGAACTGTTGGCCTTAGTACGGCGAAAATTGGACGAGGTTGCTGCGGATTCGACTTTGGGCTTTGCTTTAAGTACATTATGGAACATCACAGGCGAGTTGAAAATTTTCATTTTCATCCTTTCTTGATTATTCGTTGAATGCCCTGATATTACATTTTCATCATTTTTACAATTTTCACCAACAGACGAATCACCTCAAACGTGCACTGTATTTTTAAAAGAAGGTGGCTTGGAGTTATTTACGCAAATGTTGGAAGAATATTTAGACTGCGATCCGGTTTTAACAAAAATTCTCGGATTACTCAATAATATTGCCGAATTTTCCGAACTACGCGATTGTTTGATGAAATACGAAGTTATCAATCCTATTCGGTAAGCTTGATTCGGTCCGAAAAGGGAAGTAGGTTAGGTGTGTTTCACTTGGATGCCTTTGCGATATTAAAAAAACAACCCTAGCACACAAAGACGGGCGTATTCTTATTTTTGTAATGTTGTGTTAGTTTTTTTTTTCCTTCCTTATTACTGAATTGTTTTTTAATTTTACAGAAATTTACTCGGTTCCGATTCCATCGAAAATAGTTACTTTTCGGCGGGTGTTTTAGCAAATTTAGTGTCGACTGATGCGCGATCGTGGACAGTTGAAGGAATATCGCGAGAAAGCATTTTAAACGAATTGAGCGAATCTATTCTTCAATGGAAACATGTAGACGGTGAAATGGTCGCTTACAGATCCTTTCGTCCGTTTTTGCCTCTTCTAAATTGTTACGAAACTTACCAAGCTCAGTTATGGGCACTTTGGGCTGTGCAACATGTGCTAACCGTTAATGGTGAGTAGGTCTAGGTAGCTCCGTGTGGAGGCGAATTACAACGGCTGATATATGTATTATTCTTTTCTGTATACGATTGCTACAAATACTTAATCTTTTTTACCGGTTTGTTGCAGCGGCTCGTTATTATCGTATGGTTTACGAGGAAAAATTGAGCGACATATTTACGGCATTACTTCGGAACCGCGACACTAATCCGCTAGTCAAAGAACAAGCCGCAATCATCCTTAATCAATTGCAGTAAGTAATCATACTACATACGCATACTGAAAATGATGTGCATTTTTTCTTACCATTTTATTCCATCTCGAAACTGCCGAGATATAACGGTCTCAGGAGGTCAGGATGAGTGTGCTGGAGATGAGAATAGTTCGTACAAATCACGACTGTAGTATTTTCTGTTTTTTTTTTTTTTTTTTTTTTTTTTTGTTTAAATTTCAGCGAATATGGAAGAAAAAAAATTGCCGTCTTCAAATTTTGACCGAAGTGGAAGCTTAGCATTAGCCATTTTTTCGAGACGAGATAATCCTCGAAATTTGTCTCATCTTCGTACTTGGTAGTATTGTTTCGGTTATTCAAGTTTGATCGTATCCGGTTGAGACTCGGCGAATTTTCGTACGACGCGACGTGACGTCGTTTATCGGTTGTACCTCTCCTCTTCGCCGCGCAACAATTTGTCTAGAATGTGCTGCTTCGTGTATATTTTGGTTGCCGCCGGGTATGTTGTACATATTATGTTTCTGTTCAGGTGCATATTAATGTGAATGCGCTTATGGGCCATGTGAAACCATTTTTTCGAAACTCGCATTATTACCGCATATGTAAGTTTTACCTATGTAGTCAAGTATAAGTAAATGTACTTATTTGCGTTCTCATTTTATTGTACAGTCAAGGGTAAAAGTAGATACACAATGATACGCAAACGGCTGTAAGTATTCCGTTTACTCATATTTCGATTTTCAAGGATGAATACATTTGTATTGAACACCGGGAGATGATTCAACGATCTTTCAATCGGATGAAAATAGAATTACCCGAACCTCGTCCATTGTCCAACCTTTGGAATGAGAGAATTTCATAAAAAATTTGAATAAGGTTAAAATGATGTGGAATAATAAAAGAAAAAAGGCGTAAGAATCATCGTATATTGACAACAGATCAGAAATAAATAATAACAAATCGTGATAAAATGTACAAAATAAGAAACAGATACAAAAGAATGAGGGGAAAAACAAATGATGAAAAATATAGTTCGGTACCTAAACGATTTAAAAAGCGACCGAATAGGTTTGTAGATTGTACTTGGTGCGTATTGTGGGTAGTATAGGGTATATTATATACCTACATGTGTACATTGTACAACAGGGTCTCTTTAAATGAACCGGGCAACATCAGCGTTCAATTCCCTGTATTTTTTGCATAGGTAGTAGTTTTGGGAAAGAAATACGCTTGAAAGTGGAATTTCCACAGCCCTGCTACACGGTCCGTTCATAGACGTTTCGTTGTATAGGAAAGGTATGGATGTAAATGCGGCACAACAAAAACACCTACGTAGGTAACCAAGTGCAGGTAAGTATTAGGTGATAGGTAACTGGGTTTCGACGTAGGTATGTACTCGTGTCGAGGTCAGCGATCTGGTGTCTCTTGTTAATTAGGTATAGGTACCATAAATGATCAAAATGTTTGAAAAAAGATGGACTACGTTTTTCAGCAAACGTAGACCAGCAATACATACATATAATTATGTATCTTAGGTATGGTTATGATCCAAATTTTTAGAATTTTTTTAATAAAAAACCGACAAATTTAGTACATAGTCTGACGTATTATGTAGGTCTAGGTACCTACCTAATACATTGGCTATGTACTGGCGATGGCGTGCTTTTCAACCACAATTTCAAATCAAGATTCCTTATTATTAATCAAATAGTGTACGGGCACCATGTGTACCGAGACCTACCACCTACCACTTGATTACCTAATACCTACATACAAGGACAAGCGTTGGCAACTTTTCTATTTTTTTCTTTTTTTTCTGGACTAGCGGTCTCGAAGCGTACGACTAATACGCACTTTGGATATACATAGCTACAATCAGATATGGTATATGGTCAAATTAGAAATTAATTTAAAACTGATAAACGAAAACTAATGAACGTTATTGCTATGCTTACCCACGTACAGTCGTAGGTGCGTAATAAAATTCGTATCTACTTGATATTTAAGCTACGTATGTACCTACATAAATAGATGCCCACCCGTGAGTATATGTAGGTAGTACTCTGTTATTCTGAACCATCAGTGAAAAGTCACCGATGATCAGTCAGAATTGCAGCACAGGAATAACCAGCGTTATTCGATGATTTTTTGAAGATTTTCATCGATTTTTTAGTTAGGTACATGAATTCATAAATTTCACTTACGAGTATACCTACATAGGTATGTAGTATGTATTTTTCAGTGAATTTTCGCTGATTTTCTCCTGCGCTGCAATTCTGACTGCCGTTCTCGGTGGTTTTCGATAATTTTCACTGATTTATAAATGAGAGAGTATATAGGTACCATAGAGTCCGTTCAGTAAGTACAAGTACATATTTGAAATCATAACGCAGGTAGCGTGTACTTACTACTTACACAGGTCATCATTCGGGTAAGATCATTTAATGTAAGTACAAATTAGTCTACGTAGTACGAGTATATAACTTATTACGAAAAACGTGACCGAATTTAAAAAATATCTACGTAGAACGTGACACAGGTTAGCTGCGTACCCTACCGCACTATTTGAGCAATAAGTATAAGTAATTATGTATCAGATATCTGACGTCGCACTATGGGGGAATGAAACAGGTAATTATTGATCAGGCACTGAATCTAATTTTAGAATTTCGCCCCCAACAGATACACTACATCGGCACGTTGCACCAATTTAGGTAGGTAGTAGGTACCACCAATACCTATATAAGTACGCATATATATGTACTGCGCGTAGATAAGCATCATGTATACAGTATTAGGCCTACCTATATGTAAATGTAGGTAGAGAAAGGTACTATTAGGTAGGTACTTAATTTACAGTACATACAAGGCAGACGACGTAGATAGGTGGACAGGTGGACAGGTAGATATTAGGTATTTGTAGATAATGATACGGATTTAAATCAAAACGATGCGATTGCGATGACTAAAACATGAAAACAATACGCGGGATAACAACTAAGTAATAAAAAGTGTATTTACAAAATTGGTACATACGCGTAGCGTATGTACATATAAGTAAGTATTTTATGATTATGATTGAACATTGTTGTGTAATTAATTGACCTTAGAAATTAAAATAAGCCCACGTTTGCTCGTTCTAGGGTGAGGAAAAAAAAACAAGAATGAAGGGTACGTATAAGACAAGAGAGAAAAACGAAAAACACGCTCAAGGTAGGTAGTAGATACCTACCTATCACCTACATACGGTGCAGGTAAGTACTAAGTAGGTCAGGTAGAGTGTCGAAAGTTGCTTTTGCTTATACATTCGGATGGATAATATTTTCTACTCGATAGGCAGGAACACGCTAGTAAGTAGATAAAAAGTACACGAATCTAGGGGGAGGGGAGGGGAGGGAGAATCATTTTTGCAGCGAAATTATTGTCACTTGGTCTTTCGTTTCGTTCGCTAATTCTTTACGAGCGTTGCTATGTCGGTAGGTAGGTAGGTATACCTGCATGAGTTTGATTCGCGATGAATTTTTTTTTTCAAATTGTCAAATTGATGGATCAATTAATTGGATAGGTACCTAAGTAGGTATAGTACATAGTACGTAGCTACGTACATGCACGTGTACGAAGGTACCTAGACCTTGATTAGAATCATAATGCGAGCACGACGTGACCGTATAATAGGTACATATTTTAACAATACTTGCTTAAAATTAAGTATTGTAGGTACCAGGTACGTTGTTCCTGTTTTATGTATAAATTGAGCGCGTTATTACACATAGGTATTATAAAACTATAGAGGCACAAAAGTTTCGTAGATATGTAGGTAGATAAAGTACTTACATCTTCACGTCGCGTCGGACGTATAACGTATAGGTATACGCAGAGGCGCGAATTTTCACGGAGGTAGGTAATTACACCCTACACCGCAGCCTAAATAAGTACCTAGATAATGAAGACGCGATCGTCGCAAGTAGTCAAACGCGGCGCGGCGCTAGCGCACGTAAATTCGGCTGCGATTGACGACGATTAGGTATACGTTCGAAATCGTTAAACAATTCGCGAAACTTGAAATTAACACCGATTAAAAAGTGGAGACGAAAAAAGAAAAAGAGAGAAAAATAATTACCTATCATCTAGATGCGCGCGCCTGTATTATATACTTATAGGTACCAATAGAAAACAAAAAAACAAAAAACAAAAAAACGATTATGTAGGGGGGAGGGGGGAAACGCGACGGGCGCGCGCGTTTTGCCGAATTAGAACGATTGACTAGAAATTACATCTTACTCAGTTTAGGTACTTAATTAAATTGCATCGAGTAGAAATAAGTCCGTTACATAAAAGTGTGTATCACAGAAATATTACTTAAATATAAACGGATATAATGCCGATTGCCTCGTACATTTTCATTTACCTCAAAATATGTGTAAGTAATTAGACTAAAAAATTGCCATTGTTCAAGAAGATTACGAGCTTACTCGTCTACTTACTTACCTACTAACTAACTATAACTGTTGTTGATACGTGTTGTTAGTAGTAAGTAGGTAATAACTAATGAGTATTTAATACCTAATAAATAATAAGTAGGTATGATAATAAGTATCAAGTACCTACGTACTAATAAATAATGTAACGCGATAATAGTCGATAAATTAAAAAATACGACGACGACGACGACGACGACGGCGACATGATGATGATGATGATGATGATGATGATGATGATGATGATGACAATGACGACAATGCAATGGTGAAAAAGATACAAATGATTCAACATACCTACTTACCTATTGTAGTAATACTGGCGTAAGAAACAAACAAAAAACGAAAAAAACCGCACGTACAAAGGCGTAAGTAGGTACCTAGGTATAAAAAATTGAACAAGTTGTCGAAAAACAGTTTCTCGTAGAAAAAAGTGGTCGCATAAACGCGGCCGGTCACCTACCAAGTAGGTAGGTACGTGATGTTCGGATGAGTTAGATATGCGCAAGTAGATAGGTACCCAGGAATTTATGAAATCGGCAATACCTGCAAAAAGTACATACTTACATAAAACGTTTATACTTAGGTAGGTACTTGAATGCGCGCGAACGTAGAAAGGTAAGTGTAAGTAGGTACCTAGGTATACGTATAGGTACTCGATCGGTAACAGATATATACGCGTAATATGCAAGTACCAGATAGGTAGGTACGCGTAGCTACCTAATTCAAGTGAATCGCGAAAAATATGAATACTACCTACGTACGTACATAGGTACTTAGGTACCTACGTATAGTTACTTAGATACGTTACATCTACATAATTTTAATACGGTACATAAGTATGTATATATATAGTCTAGGGACCAATTTGAAAAAAGACGCATATTTAGCGGTCCCGTGGACCCTACGAGTATACCAAGTACCGGCAGTTGATTATTCATAATTCGGACCTGCTGAAAACAACTAGCCCGCCGGTACGTCGAAAAAGTGGTGCAAAGTTGCCCAAAGTTGAGCTTAAAGTTCAAAAGTTCACATTTTTCGAAAAATCGCCAAAAATCGTAGATTTGCTCAATTTAATCGTTCTTGGGCTCATTTTGAAGGGAATTTCAGCCTCTTTCTCATGATGTATCATAAGTTGGGTTTTACTCAAAACTTTCCTCAAATTTGAGCAAAATACTCAAATTTAGTTTTTTTGAACCTTTGAAACCTATTAGAAACGAACTTAGCTCACTTTTCGAAAGTTTTATTGGAGTAAATGTTAAGCTCCATTAAATTCTCTGTTCAATGAGCTATTGGAGAGCTCTCTAACTTGAGTTGGAGCTGAGTAGATCAGTTTTTGTAAGAGAAAGGCACTCAACTCAAAACACGTTGAAAACCCGAGAATCTATTTACAATGAAATAATAAGTTGAAATATTGCGAAGACGGTATTTTTAAAATGTCAAAACGATTGCTTTGAACTGAGATTTACTCAAATTTGAGTGAATCACTCAAATTTTTTGACCGAATAATCAATATTGGTTGTTGTATGTCGTTTTAATATGATTTTTTTTGCCGAATGCGATTTTTTGTTCGAAATTTTCATTGAATAAAAATTTTTGCCCCTTCCCCATCCTCACTTACCCTTTTTCTAGCAAGAATATCGCAAAGGGTCCCGGCGGTTAGGATAGGCGAATCTGCTCCAGAGTTGAAATTTTAAACTAACCGACAGAATTTGGTTCTTGGGATCTGAAAACTACCTCGTAAAATTTTTGGCCCCCTACCCCTCCCCTATTCAGAGTTATAGGGCAAAACTACCAGTAAACTACAAGTTTTGGTAGTAAAACTGTGAAAACAGCGAGTTTTTTTGTACTTGCAGTTTTACTTACTGCATTACTACCAGTAAACTACAAGTTTTGGTTGTAAAACAGCAAGTTTTTTCCTACTTGCAGTTTTACTTATAGTATAACTACCAGTAAACTGCAAGTTTTTAAAAACACTTGTAGTTTTTGTTGTAAAACTACAAGTTTTTGCTGTAGAACTGCAAGTTTTGGCTGTAAAACTGCAAGTTTTCACAAAAACTTGCAGTTTTTTTCTATAAGGGTTCCTCAAAACATTTTCATCCCCGAGCGTTTTCAACCAAATTTTTTCAAATTTGCAAGTTATACACCTTGCTGAGGGACATTAGTGGGTGGTTTGAAAAATTTTTATGGTGATAGTTTTTCTTCGCATTTTAAAACTTCAAATCAAGTTTTCTACATGATGTTTCTGAAGTGCAATTTAAAAAAAAATTGACCAAACAATTTTTCTGGTAGTAATATGTATTCCAAAATATGGATTTATACACCACTTGCTTAATTTTCATTTTATTTCATCTCTTTTTCGTGATTTGTGTAATTTCAAGTCCAAATAAGTACAGCACGCGGCTCATGATTGAATATCTCACCTTTTTTTTGTTCAAGAAATCAGCAGAAGAAAAAAATTGCAACAGATTCATGTTCTGCAGCTCAAACTACTTCAATAACCCCATTTTTGCGATCAAAGCACTCGAATTTTGAAAAGTCAGTTTTGAGTCGATGAGTTTTTTTTTTACATCATCTTAGTTTTGGAAGCAATAATTCAAAAATGATTGGTCTCAGTTTGGAATTATAAAAATGATTTTTTAAATTTGGTATGATTCAAATTTCTACTCTTTCAATGTACGTGACATACTACATTGAAAAAAAATTTGTTTACTCAGTTTGAGTGTTTTGATCGTAATATTGGGGTTTATTGAAGTAGTTCGAGCTGCTGAACACGAATCTGTTGCAATTCATTTTTTATGACAATTTCTTAGGCAAAGAATGTGAGATATTCAATTGTGAGCCGTGCTGTGCTTTTAATATGGACATGAAATCACACAAATCACGAAAAAGAGATGTAATGAGGTGAAAACTAAAAAAAAATTTAAAAAATTTTCAAACCACCCACTAATGTCCCTCAGCAAGGTGTATAACTTGCAAATTTGAAAAAATTTGGTTGAAAACGCTCGGAGATGAAAATGTTTTGAGGAAAGGCTGAAAAAACTACCGTTTTGCCCTATAACTCTGAATAGGGGAGGGGTAGGGGGCCAAAAATTTTACGAGGTAGTTTTCAGATCCCAAGAACCAAATTCTGTCGGTTAGTTTAAAATTTCAACTCTGGAGCAGATTCGCCTATCCTAACCGCCGGGACCCTTTGCGATATTCTTGCTAGAAAAAGGGTAAGTGAGGATGGGGAAGGGGCAAAAATTTTTATTCAATGAAAATTTCGAACAAAAAATCGCATTCGGCAAAAAAAATCATATTAAAACGACATACAACAACCAATATTGATTATTCGGTCAAAAAATTTGAGTGATTCACTCAAATTTGAGTAAATCTCAGTTCAAAGCAATCGTTTTGACATTTTAAAAATACCGTCTTCGCAATATTTCAACTTATTATTTCATTGTAAATAGATTCTCGGGTTTTCAACGTGTTTTGAGTTGAGTGCCTTTCTTACAAAAAACTGATCTACTCAGCTCCAACTCAAGTTAGAGAGCTCTCCAATAGCTCATTGAACAGAGAATTTAATGGAGCTTAACATTTACTCCAATAAAACTTTCGAAAAGTGAGCTAAGTTCGTTTCTAATAGGTTTCAAAGGTTCAAAAAAACTAAATTTGAGTATTTTGCTCAAATTTGAGGAAAGTTTTGAGTAAAACCCAACTTATGATACATCATGAGAAAGAGGCTGAAATTCCCTTCAAAATGAGCCCAAGAACGATTAAATTGAGCAAATCTACGATTTTTGGCGATTTTTCGAAAAATGTGAACTTTTGAACTTTAAGCTCAACTTTGGGCAACTTTGCACCACTTTTTCGACGTACCGGCGGGCTAGTTGTTTTCAGCAGGTCCGAATTATGAATAATCAACTGCCGGTACTTGGTATACTCGTAGGGTCCACCAAACCTCACTTTTTCCATGGTTGGTCCCTAGACTAATAGGTATGATGTAGCAAGTATCTACTGCTGACAATGGTGCTATGGTAACGATACGAAATGATTGCATACCTACAGACGTAACGGAGGTAGGTGGTGGTTGGGATATCAAAACAAAAACGACGAAACAATACAAAAGACTACTCGCACAATACAACGTCTTCTTGTTTCCAGGACAGCTTTACGCGATAATCGGAATTTACAACGAAATCCGAAATACAACCTCTTATTCCTTTGTTGTATTTGAAGTGCGATCTCGCAATATCGCTCTCCAGGCCACCTGCGAAAAATAAATACCGCATTCGAATTAACACCGACCGCGGCTACCGCAGCTCCATACGAAATGTACGTGTAACAAGTACCATCGCACGATACGTAGGTACCTACCTACGTAAATTTACCTACATACCAATACCTACTTGGCAAACGTACGCGACTACGCGAGTAACCGAGTATATCGAGCTAAGTATAGGTACATAGGTAATGTTTTGTATCTATACAATACATTAGGTAGGTACCTACCTACCTACCTACCTACACAATAGGTACACTCGGAACACTCGCTCAATTCGCGTCGTAGTTTTTAATTAAGTATGCTACCGTAGGTATCTATTCGGTCGTACCTCGTACGCGGTACCTTCTACCTACTCATGTGCGCTTACCTATATACAATCCGGAATCGGCGTTCATCCGCCTCAACGGACCCATCGATTTGCCAACAATCGCTTCGCCGTTGTCGACCGTTAAACTCGCAACGTACATTTCCCTGCGAAAACGAATCCGCGTTCGTTAGGTTTAGGCGTAGGCGTAGGACTAGGTACCTATACCTATACCTATACCTATACCTATATTAGGTAATACGACCAACCTGAAAATGCTGACGCGATGCCAATGGCCGTCGTCCATCCTGGTGCTATTGTACACGAGAGATACGCGTCCGTTGCCGACGTTGTAGGACATTCGAAGGTGGCCGTTTACGATAGCCAACGAAAGGAAGTCGTAATTGGAATTGGCGGCGACGGCCGCCTTACCGTACCACAATAGCAAACCCATTACGGAAGTGGTTTTGAATCGCATATTGATGCGCACGCTGTCGCCGACGATTCTACACGTCGCGTACGGTAGATACAGGTTCAAGGCGCCGGAAAAACGCAACAAAAAAAAGAAAAAAATTATTATCGAGTATTATTCGATAGGTACCGATAATTATTATATTATTATTCACTAGGTAATTAGGTATAGGCATAGGCGGGAGGAGTGTGTGTGTGTGTGTGTGTGTGGGGGGGGGGTGTACGGTTCGTATAAAACATAGGTAAATGAGAGAATGAGTATGGTGAGTAGGAATGTATGCGCATAACTACCGTACATTATGTAAGTTTAGTACGGTATCGTTTGTTTGCACCTTTTGTTTAGTTCCGGATCGACGTAGTGTAGAAACGTATCTTCGTTAAAGGTGGCCACCGTACCGTCCGTCGAATCCGTACAACAATCACGTTGGCAAACGCATTTATACGAATCGTACAGCGGCTCGCAGCGTAAATGGTTGTGCAGGCCACACGGTTTGGCCAGACACGGATGCGGACAGTTGTCTATATTGAGTCCGGCCAACGCTTCGGCCAAAATTCGCATAGGCTTCTCGTTGATGGCGATCTATGCACGTACGAAACGAAACGAAACGAAACCATGCAAAAGTAAAAACACGGCTGGTCAGCGGTTAACATAGGTATTAGGTATTAGATGGTACCTACCTACCTACCTACTACCTACTACATACTACATACCCAGTACGTACTATGTACATATGTACTTTCGTAGATAGGTAATATATGTAGGTATATGTAGATATGGTATGGTACATACTTGAATACAATACTCGTACTTTTCACGAACGACTCGTCACTCGCTCTCGGAAACTCACCTTTTGTATACAGCCCACGTACGAAGCGGCGGTCTTGATTTTGGGCGAAATCAAGTCGAAATTCGGCACGCCGCCGACGTACAAGTTCAAATTTAGCGACAGCTGCACGAAAGCCCCGGGAGTCATGACTTGGGTGTAGGGTTGCGAGTCTACTCGCATGACGGCTAATCGCCCGGTTCTCGATATTTTCAACGTGTGCCATTCGTCCGAGGCGATCGGATACGCGCTCCTGCAACACCACAGTCGTAGGTAGGTAGGTAGATCTAGGTACGCGGATACCACATAAACGGTCGGGTAATCCGTTACTTGAGCGTGCGCGGCGCGCGGTAACGTACCGTAAAGTCGCAGCGCCGGTGCCCAGATCGTAAGCGAAATTCAAATAGCCGGCAGACATGTATACGGCGACAAAATCTCCCATTCCGTCCACTTTATGGCCGTTGTACAAAATTACGCCGTCCGGCGAGAGTGGCTTTATTATCATTTCAAGATCCAGCCACGATAGACTGCTGTAACCCAGGCCGCGATACTTGAGGAAACTCGAACCGTTGAACATCGGTACCTGCCGCAGGATACAATCGATAAGTAATACGTAGGTACTTGAACGATCAGCGAGTAAGTAAATTAGGTAGCGAGTAAGTAGCTAAGTACATATGCGTGTGGTACTCTGCTATACTCTGCTACAGCTACGCGGGGTTGCGTTTATAGGTACCTACGTAGATTTTAGGTCGCTGAACACGAATCCGAGGTCGGACTTTCAATTCGTCCTTTCCTTAGGCCATATTTTACAATTTAATTTAAATACTTTCCGACTTTTCCGCACAATGTACATTTCTCGAAAACCCAACTTTGAAACCAAAAAAACAGACGTCGCCGTCGCGAAGTCGCGATTCGTGTTTAGCGACCCATAATCCAACTATGGACCAAATCCACGTGAATTTGATGAATAAAAATGTTCAAGCAGGTTGCATTTTTGACATTTTCGCTCGGAAAGTTCGGAAAATTTTGACGAGACAGCGACACGGAAAATTTTCATTGTCCAATAACGCTCGGATTTAGTTTGTAGGTACCTAACCTATGTAAATTTTTGGTCGCTAAACACGAATCCGGCGTCGGATTTTTGTTCAAAGGTCGCGTTTTTGAAATATTCGCACGGAAAAGTTTGTTCAAGTGTCTTATTACTAAAACGTAAAACTGCACTTGCAACACGATCATGACCTTTTGAGGTGAGTTTCGTTCCGAACGGTGAAAGGACAGATTTTATAATCTTATCTGAGCAGCTTCCTTCTTCTTTTCAAATATTACCAACATTTGAGAAATGAACTTCGGCAGCGTAAATTTTGTGGACGAAGTAGGTAAGGACAAAATGAGGGCGAAGCTTCGAAAAAATTGAAAATTTAATACCCAAAAAAGGCATTTTTTAATTGTTTTAATGCGGTGAAAATTCTTCTCTGATGTGATACTGTGGGGGGAGGGGGGGGTGATGGTGCAATGCACCATATATACCCAACTTTCCGACACCACTGATTGCCTGGGTGGGAATGGAGAAGGTATTCTATAGTATCTTACTCGATGATACCTAATATGCAAACCACTTATTCGTAGTAGGTAGTAGGTACAAGTAATAATTTACCTGTAAATCTAATCTGGTTTCGCATAAATCGCCGATGAAACCCAAGGGACATAGACAAGTGGCTGAATCATCGCTGGTAACACACTTTCCGCCGTGTTTGCACGGGATATTACTGCATCTGTCGGCGACACATTCCTCTACAGGTGTCATCGATAGCGAACAGCGAGACCAAAAAAATAGAATAAAATACCTACATCAATCTCTGGCATTAGCACTCGGGTATCGTCTATGAAACATACGCATTATAAGATAGGTAATAGTAGTCTAAAGCTACCTATAATTTTTGTTTTTGTATACAGGTACATGGTTTCTTTTTTTTTTTTTTTTTGTCGCGGTCGAATTTACACGACAAAGGTACCATGTATACAATTATACATATTACATAGTACATAGGTAATTATTATGTACTGCAATTGAACCGACCGACGTCGAATCCAGCGACAGCGTCGCCCAATGGAGACGCCGCAAAATTATACAGCACCCCGTTGATTTCCAGATAACGAACGCATCCTTTGAAACCGCGATCGGTGGGCATTTTATCGCCGAATACGGTCGTATTGCCGCGAGCGCCGATGAAAACTGGTTCGCGGAACGTGATTCGTGAAAATAATCCCTGTAAGCAAGCTAAGTTTAGAGTTTAATAGGCGCATATTTTTTGCGGCAAACGGTTGCGTACGTGTACTTAAGGTACATTACATTACATTACATTACATTACATTACACTACACTACATAGCTCTAGCGAGCTTAGGTACACGCTACTTACATATGCCGACCAGGGTCTAGGTTCCTATAATCCTATATACCTATATACCTATATACCTATATATACCTATGGTACGTATACAAAGTACATACCTACGAAAACTGTACGCAGATATAGGTAGGTAATTAGGTATTAGGTATTAGGTACACTACATATGTAGGTCTGTAGGTACCGTAGTAGGTATACGTACTTTGGAACGGCCTTGAATGTGTTTGCCGCCGTTGAGCTGAATCCACGCGTCCCATCGATGCCTGTAGATCGTCAGTTTGTTCCATTTATTCAGCAAAACAGTTTCGTCCGATTTAACCACTCCCACCCCGCTGCCGCAATCGAATCTGTAATAAAAAATAATATACGTACGGCAATCTACAATTTTACAATCCTTAAACGAAAACCAATAGTAGGGGGTAAGGGTACGGGTACGTATCTAAGCATTTGAATGTGGTGCACCGAGCAGCCCGTGTCATTTCGTAAAATAATATTCAAGGTCGATACAGATAGCGCAAGGCAGTCCAATTACCTATGTACCCACATATGTACGATATGTAGGTAGGTAGGTAGGTAGGTAGGTAGGTACTTATAGTAGGTAGTAAGTATAGATCTAGGTACGTATCTACTATACATAAATGTACTATGTACCTACTACCTACCTAAATTCAACGAATCCTTCGTATAGTACGACAGAAACGAAATCTCCGGCCAAATCGTCTCTCTCGCCGGTTAAAAATAAGATACCGTCCCAATTTTCGGGCCTGAATTCGATTTCCAATTGAATGTGCTTGTACGCCGCTCTTAAAGCCGGAAACGCTAGCCAACTTTGACCGGAAAACCGAGGTATTCTTATTTCCACATCTGCGGCAAACGCAAACAAAATTAATACCTAGGTAGTAGGAACCTAATTTAAATATATGTAAACCATACCAGCGACATGAAGAAAAAAAAAAAAAAAAGGCTCATTAGATAGGTAAGTAATTATGCACGTATACATAGGTATACATAGGTACATTCGTTATTCGCAGCGTTATCGGCAAATCTGTTTCTTCGGGTGAAGCTCGTCGAAAAATTAAATTTAAATTTGAAAAAAATAATAATATATACCTATATATATGAAATTTCAAAAAATCCACCCTCTCGACGAGCAAACATTTCCGCACAACACTAGATACCTATAAATACCTACGAACTACAGCAAGTTGCGAAGCTTTTTAACCTCATTTTATCGGCTCCCGAGTATTAAATGTAGATGTAGATACAGTATACCTAACGCTGTCATCGCTCGAGTCAATTCGGTGGACAGTTTTCAATCGATACATTCATCAGGGAGAAATGGAGTTGAAT
Source organism: Pseudococcus jackbeardsleyi (assembly GCA_038380155.1). Lineage (NCBI taxonomy): Eukaryota > Metazoa > Arthropoda > Insecta > Hemiptera > Pseudococcidae > Pseudococcus > Pseudococcus jackbeardsleyi. The sequence continues at coordinate 60,197,881 of CM076240.1, read as the reverse complement.
AATGCGCCGCTACAGAGTCATTCCACCTTAATTCGAGCCCGTTGTGACCTCGAATCCTCGGATTTAGCTCGAAAATTTTTCACTACCAAGGGTTCCCCCATCCGAAGGTCACAACGCACTTGTCGTTTCGGTTTCAATCCCCCCCCCCCCCCTTCCAAAGAGCTTCCGAGAGAAACGGCGCGGCGTTTTTCGCCTCGGATTTGCGGTAGAAAAAGTCTAGATACATCCCGTCAAACATTTTTTGGTAGCGGCTACCGTAGCAAAACTACCATCGTTTTGTTGGTAGCGAAACGATAGCGGCTATCAAAATTGCATTGTATTTGAGTAGCGAAAATTCTAATTTGCTACCGTAAACAGGAATAGTAGCGAAACTACCGTTTTGGCACCAATTCGGTAGCGAAATGTTTGACGGGATAGGTAGAGGTACCTGATATGGTCGTAGCAAACAAAGAAGACCATAATTATTCAAAGTCAGCAATCCAAAAAACACAGGCGTACTTATTCTACTTACCTAACAAAAATGGTACGTCACATTATACTCGTATGTAGGTAGGTACCTACCTACCTACATTTTCTCGAATACGTACCTAACGAATATTTATTATTGATAATATTTTACATGTAACAAGTCTTTTTTAAAGTGTATGTAAGTACCTATGTAAGTAATTCAAACGTTGCAGAACAGCGATAGGGATGGGGGGGGGGGGGTGTGGAGAGGGTTGAAGCTGAAAAGTACTACCTAGACTAGACCTACCTACCTACCTACCTACCTACCTACCTACCTACCTACCTACCTACCTACCTACCTACTGTGGTCTACCTCTACCAGCGCGCTGCACCGCAAGGAAACGAGGGTGTGTGTATGTATGTTTATATTTTTTCGACTCCTGCGGATGCGCCGCGCCGCGCCGAGCAAACGATTTCATCGATGTTAATAAAATTGCATAACCAGTTTGCCGTAAATAGGAATCGATTCTACTTCGTGAGCGAGACGCGGGGCGGGTCGGCGTTAATATAATTGCCTAACCAGTTTGCCGTGAATGTAGTACGTACTTACGTAGCTATGGTATGTAGATGTACTTACACGACTACACGTAGGTATAGACAATAGACAGTAGAAACTAGAAAGACAGGTAACGGTAAATGTAAAATGAAGCGCTTAGCGTCGCGTCGCGTCGTCTGCGATTTGTATCGCCAAGTGCGCGACTGCACGTGTCCGCATTTCCGATGGATCGAATTGCGCCAGATTTGCGGGGAATTAAACTACGTAGGTATAGGTAGGTACCTAACGTTCTTGAGGTTGAGCAATAATTTAGAGAGAAGAGGAATTCACGAATAGAAATGCAATCTACCAAATCGTTGCGTTGGTAATAACTGCTGACTGGCTGCGGCTACCTACATATGTATATGTAGGTACCGTAGGTGGTAAGGTGGTAGCGCACTCGTATAAGCAAGTACATGGTAAACATAGAGGTGCAAACGAAACAAAAACGTCGAACGCTACCCACGTGCAGCGAAAACTGAAAAGTTTGGCCAGAAGGTGCGCGTTGCCTTGGTTACTCGCACCGTGCAACTTTCAAACAAACCAACGCGATAAACAAGTCGTCCGTCGGAAAAGAAAGAAAGAAAGAACGAAATACCTACATACGTAAATTGCGCGCCTAGTCGTCACGCGAGGCGTGAAATAACGACGTTCTGTCGGCGTTGGCGCCGCGCCGCTTGAAAAACAAACTTGAAAACGAATGGAACGAGGCGTGGAACGAAAAAATGATTCTGACAGACACAAACGACTGCGCCCCAACTTCCTACTACCGTCTACCTTACCTATCAATTTACCTACGTAAACGTATCCATCCTACCTATGCAATGCATTACCTATGTTTGATAAATGCCCAACTTGCGATAATCGCCAAAGAAGTGAGTGGAACGTGCCGAAGACAACGAATGCCGGCCGTACGCATTAATTTTTCAGGCGCAATAAAGACTATTCGATTATAGGTACCTGCAGGTATCTACGAATACTTACCTATATAAGTTTGCATACCTACAAAATTATACATTACGGTACGGTACGGTACCGGTACCTACATAATAAGTATAAGTACATATATGTACGTATGTTATGTACGTAGACGTACCTACATATAGGTACATGACGATGACGTAGAGCTGGAAGAATATGTATGTACTATGTAGTACCCATATGTAGGTGGGAGTAATGAAGGCCGATACGTGGACGTGCACCTACATATACCATATACCTACATCCATACCTATGTAGGTATATGGTATATGTGGGTAGCTAGAGCTAGGTACCAGGTATTTAACTATACCTAGGTATGGTGGTACACGTATATACGAATAGATCTATAGATAGGTGTACAAGTCGATGCAACATATGTAAGTATGTAATTATACGCATGTACCTACTCCTACATTGTACTTGTACATAGGTAGGTAGCTAGGTAGTAGGTACCATTTTAGATTTATCTACCATCTACCTGTTTGACAATTGGCGCCGGTTTTTCCCAGAATACACTGGCAACGTTGATTCGACTCGACGGAGGCGACGTCCACGTCCGTAGCGTCCGAATCGGACGCTTGAACGATGCAAGTACCAGCGCCGCAATTTTTAAGGCAAGTCGTCGAATCGCTCGCGCGTAAATTTTGACCATTCGACAATCTGGCGTTGTTGGCGGAGACTTGGCTTTCGTCGCCGCTGCCACTGCTGTCACTGCTGCCGCCGCCGGTGGTGGTGGTGGTGGTGGTGGTGGTAGTCGGAGTGGCGGATGCGGATGACGTTGTAGACGTAACGAAACGGACCGCTTCTACGATGGCGTTGCTGTCGACGGCGACGCCAACGTCGACCGCTTCATGTTCTTTGCGAGTATCCAAGACGGCTGAGAATGAAGTATCTTTTTGGTATATGATGTCCGCTCGGTCGTCTACTTGCGATATGTTGGCGTTATTTTTGACGTTGACGTTGACGCCGATGCTCGGCTCGCTTGAACCGTTCACTACTGTAGAAAAAAAACAACACACACACACACACACAAAACAAGTAAGTAAGTAGATATGGGTAGTTGGATACCTAGCACCTCACCTACTACCTACGAATGAAAAATTGTAAGCAAGCAGGTGTATGTAAATGTACTTACTACTTAGGGTTAATTTACTACCGAGCATTAGGTATATTATCGACATGCGACACATTTCCGATACCTAGGTAGATCTAGATTTACTCGTATACGTACTCGTACGTCTACGTAAACGTAATGTACAAATGTACTAGGTACTAGGTACCTAGCAGGTACCAACATCCGTTCAATTGCTCAAACGCTACTTAGCTCGCTTATCTACTTGTACCTACGTATATAGGTAGAGCTAGAGGTACCGTACCTATTTATAATTTGTACGTTACTCGCTTCGTAGGTACCTATTCGAATCACAAACTACCTACCTAGGAACTCGGATTCTGCATGCAGCGTTTTTTTAAATAGGTACCTATTCGGTAAAGAAGAAACAAAACTTGGTGCGAAGGGGATGCGGATGGGTGCTGCACTCGAGATTCTCCTTCCCTTTCCCCTTTGAGAAATTGCCGATTACACGCTGCTGCGCCATATCGCGCTGCGCCGATCGTAATGCATCCAGGTCTACACGCGGTATACATATACTTAATAATCCTACTTATTCCTACTCTACTACATCGTACGAGCCTATGCCTATAGTAGCTATGATGTAGGTAATTTTGCAATTAGTCGAGGTAATTCAGCGAGTAGGTACCTACTACCTAGACCTACATACAAAAATGGATCGTAACAGCCGCAGTCGACTCGTAGGTATCGGTATCAACTGTTATCAGTTTCTTTCGAGAGAAAGTAAAGGTAAAAATAGGTAGGTATACAATACGTATGTAGTGTACATACATACGTATTGCATATATGTACGAACATAAAAATGTAAATGTACCTACCAACCAACCAACCAACCTACATAGGTACCTATACAGAGATGGCCAACGGCCAAATAGTTACTTATACTTATATGTACTATACGTACGTGAACAGCTGTATCCGTTGGTGTGAAGAACGAATCCGTCTTTGCAGTCGCATTCGAACATGCCGTCGTGCAATTCGTAGCAGACGTGTTCGCACGGGTTGTCGTGATCGCATCGTCCTGGGGAGAAAAACAAAAACAAAAACAAAATTCTAAACGGCACTTGAGTTGCGTACGCGCGCTAGTACGAGAACGAGTAGGAGTAGGTACTCGAACTCGAGTTTCTGTATGCTACAGACTACAGGCTACAGGTAGACCAAGGATTATAGGTACCTGCTTTCCCCTCCCCCCCCCTCTACCACCCATTGAGAGAATGATTATTTATGTCACGTCGCTCGCTGCGCCTTCAGTCGCCAGCTATACGCTCCTAAATACACATATGTACCTACTACTACCTAAGTACCTACCCGGTACCGCCTGCAATATCGCACCATCAGTGCAATAACACCACATCTAAAAAAAAATTGACCGTCGTATTTTTTCCCAAAACGTGCTTATCTTTGATCAGTTTTCAATTTACATCAAAAATAAAGAAGTTCATTTTTTTTTAGATGTGGTGTTATCGGATTGATGGTGCGATATTAGGTAGCAGGTACCTACCTACCTACCTACCTACCTACCTAACTACCTACCTACCTACGGATACAATACTTCGCACCCCTATAGGTAGTGCAATAACGACACACATGACACATCTCAAAAAATTAAAATTTGATCTCAGGTATTCCTATTTTTATCCCCCGAAACGCGTTCATCTTTCATCGGTTTTAATTTAAATTTAGGTAGTACGTGCTACGTACATACATAGTACATTCTTAAACGTGTATGTGCATCAAAGATGAACAAAAGTTTTTTTTTTTTACTTAATGCGTTGTTATTGCACTATGGCGGGCGTAAATTGTACACGTACAGCGTAGACACCTGATATAAGTGATAATCTATCGGCGCCGCGCGAGACGAGACGATCGAGCTTTTGAACGATGCGACGCGAAAGTGGGCAATCAATAGGTAGAAGTAGAAAGTAGGTACCTACCTAAGTAGATAGGGGGTGATGATTATTACAAGAAGGAAGAAGGCTATGTATACTTATAGGCAGGAATAAAGATTTGATTTTAGGAAAGCACCAGTTCAAGGTATACCTAAGTAACTATAGTCGTATCTCGTAGATCTCTACTTAGGTATGTAGTGTACTTTCTGGCACCTACCCCCGCCTACCTAGGTAAAGGTAACTAATCAGTTTTAATAAATAGGGCGGAGGTACGCGGCGGGCGTCGCGTCGCGCCGCACCGCACGCGAACCAAGGAAGACCAAAGACGAAATAAAAATGTTACAGGAGCTCAGTGTACCTCTACTGTGCCACGCCGAGTACCGAGAGTGCGTACCGCGCGCCGCGCTTACAAACAAACCAAACCAAACCAAACCAACAGACGCTGGCGGCGTGCGGTGCGTTGCAAACGGATCAATACGTATGGTACGCGGCGAGGCCAACAAACTATAAGGCCGATCGCCTTTTGCATAGCGATTATAGCGGAATCGACATAGGTACACTCGTACATACAGATAGTGCGACAGGTTGAAAAAGAATTATTTACTCGAAAACTCGTAGGTTTTGCTCTCTTGCGAGTTTAGAGAGTGCTCGAATTGGACATGTTGCGCATCCGGTACCCATGGTACGGTAACCTCCGAGTCCGAGGCAACGTCTTACAATACATTTAGGTAATACACTGTAGGTACATAAGTCCAAGTAGGTAGTAGGTACCTACTCGTACTAGAAGCTTCAATTACCCTATATGTATCTACTTATGTGGTGTGCCCGACGAGTTACGATTACCGTTACTCCTGTCCTTAGTCGTCGAGTACCTCTACCTACAAACTAGCCCTGATGGCGAATAGTGAAAATGATACAATTTGGCCAATACCGTCACTGTGTGACTGCTTGTTCGAGTGTTCCATGCAGCTGCACTCGCGAGGTCGGTCGTACGTCGTACGTAATTATCGAAGGCTCGTACGGCGGCGAACGGTGCACCGCCGCGCCACCGCGACCGCCAAATGTGTTGGCCGAATGCTCGACAAACCTTTGGACGAATAGAAAGACGTATAGGTACCCTATGTAAATTTCTCAATTTCTTTGCACGTGTACTCTCGACTACCGTACTGTACCCCTAACCTACATATGTACATGCACATGTACATGTACCACGGACCTACTGTATGCGGCTTCAATTTGCGGTTCTCGCTGCCGAGTTCTTTCATCTAGGTATTCATTTAGACAGTAGACAGCTTAGTAAGTAGGTATACGAATAGGATTACGAACTATTAGAACAGATTTGATGCCTGCCACTGTTATGTACCATTTTTTAACATAACGCATAACATAAACATAACCCGTGTAACGTTCACGCTCGCTCGTGTCTCGAGTTTTTTGTTAATTCGCCGACGAAATAACGAAGAGAAGAAGAAAAAAAAAACCAAATAATACAAGACATACCTAGACCTACCTACCTACCTACCTAAAGAAAGAGACCGAGCGGAGAGGCGGAAGAGCGGGGAAAAAAGAGAGAGAAACGGCCGAAGAAAATCAATATGCAGGCGTTTATGCGAATGTGTACGAGTTACGGGCGTAAGTAGGCCCCTTTTTTAAGGTATTAGTGATGGTGAAAGCGATAACCGTCACGCCGCACCGCACCGCACTCGAACAATTTCGTGTCGCGTTAATTTTCACATTTCCCCTTTTTTTTTCCTTTTTTTTTTTTTCTTTTTTCATTTTCTCTCTTTTTTTTGTCACCTTTGGTTGCGACGCTACGTCGTATCGTATTCAATGCCAACCTTTTAAAAATTGGCGTTTAATCGCGTGCTAACGACAACTCGAAGAAAATATGTACGTACGTACGCCGGTACGCTACGCTACGCTACCTACCTATTTCATTGGACTTGAAAAATGACCGACAGATGAATTTTGGCTTTGGCCGAAAACGAAAAAAGAACCGTGTCAGCGTCGTAAGCGAATAACAGTCTTCTCTTTCTAGTCGTATTCGATAACGCAAACAAAAAAATAGGTAGGTACCTAAGTACCTATACGATGATGCGTTGCGATGCGATGCGATACGACGACTTCGCTATGCTGTAGTGTAGGTACGAGAATTAGATTAGGTACCTACGTATAGAGTCGCTCGGGTTCGAGTTGGAGTACAAATAGGTATACATACGAGCCGCCTCGTTGCGCCCTTGCGCCGAAGTCAAGTCAACGACTGCGACAGCTTGAAGGCGACGAAAAAGAAAAACATAGGTACCGGTAAAGTGGAAAGCTGTTGAAAAGAAATTAACGTGCTCGCCGAACGAGACGAAAATTAATTTTCTCATTAGAAGCGTTTCAATTACATATACGATTGTACCCGCTACCCACCCATTACACGTAATCCCGACACTTCGGTAGGTAAGCCATTAACCAAGTAGGTAGTATATGTAGGTACTCGCCACTCGGTACTGTCGATGTCGTACGTATAATATAGCCGATGGGTACCTATATGTAGGTAGTAGGTACCTAGGTACCAAGGTACTACGGTACTAGGTACATGGCTAAGGCTACATACTACATACTGCATACCACACAATATCGAGTATGTGCAGTGCACCTTACCAGGTACCAGGTACCAAGTACCAAGTACCAGTACCTACTTGACCAACTACGGTAGGTACGTAGACGTACCTAAGTAAATGAACCTAGTTGCGGATGAAGCAGCGCTGTACGATATACATATGTGTAGCGGATAAAGTAGCTAAGATAAGTACGTACTACGTACATACATACATACATACATACATATATACCTACCTAATGTAGATACGAGTAAGTATACATGTACGTATGTAGGTATGTAAGTGTACCTAGGTAGGTAGGTAGGTAGGTAGGTAGGTAGTTGAGCGGCTAGTACTGCCACTACCTAACTGGTTAGCTAGCTATAGCTATCCAATAAACGAGCGTACGTCCACGTCTTCGCGGTACCATACTTAGAGTAGAGCACGTAAAAAGGTGATGAAAACGTGACGCGACGCGACGCGACGCACTTACTCACCCTGAAAAGCGGCTTCGAACTGCGTGTTGTCCACCGTCTGCGTGTCTTTCGAACAGCGTACCAAAGAGATGAAACAGAATATGCATAGCATGCGAGCGCCGACATACATGTTGGCAAACGTTTTCACCGTGCTGTTGATATGTATGAGTATGAGTATGATGACGATGACATGTAGAGGAAGAAGCTTCGAGCTAGGTGGCGGCGCCTTCGACCGGGCCGCATATTACATTTTTCTTTGGCGTTTATTCGTTCAAGTACGTTTTTTTGGCAGCGGCCGTTCTCGAATAAGTCGAAACGCCGATCGCCATCGCGAGATGGCTACGGCTAGATCGCCTTCGCTTTCACACCGCGACTATATCGGTAGTCGGAACTACCTGGGTACGGGCGGACGGGCGCCGCGCCGGCATTGTGCGGCGGTTTTTCGAAAGCCGCGCGACGTCCGCGATGCTGGTACTCGGCTGCAGGCTCGTCGCTTCGGTCGGTCTGTCTGTCTCCGGATAGATCTCCGCGACGGGTAGGTGTTTACGTTTAGGTACCTACCTACCTACCTACGCTTGCACTTCTTGGATGCACCGCACCGCGCCGCGCCGCCCTTTAATTTGTCTCGCGAATCGACCGAAACGAAAAAAACGCAGATACGTAGGTACGCCTACGTCGTTCGACTTGGATTACATTTATTTTGGAAACGCGACCAGCCGACATTAGCCGTTTATTCGAATACGCGCCGCGCCGCGCGACACTGCACAAACACTAGCGCAAGCACAACCACAACCACCTAACCACGGCTAGGTACGTAAACTAATACGCTATCGCGTTTCGCGTACATAAATGTACGTAAAACGGCAGGACTCGGCGCGGCGCGGCGCGCCACCATTGACCACCGAAAAATGTGCGCGCGACGCTCACCTAACGTAACCATCAACGACGTCTGACACGTATGTACTAGGTACTAGAAAAAAAAAGATGAACGTTGATAGGTAAGTACGACGTACTAAGTACTCGGGTAGGTACTGCGTCGGTAATGCGAAAAATAGAAAAAAATAAATAAATAAATAATAATAAATACTCAATAAAATGAAAAAAATCGGGAAAAAGCGAAAAATGGAAACGATACCAACAAAAACGAGGCGAGTAAATATAACAACAAAATAAAACTAAGTAAATTACCTACGTAAAAAATTAGGTCTGGATGTAACGAGTCGGCTTCGAGGGAAAACAAATATCAAGTACGAACGAACGAACGAACGAACGAGCAAATAAATAGAACGAGGGTAGGTAATTTTTGAAAAGTGAAAGCGCGTTCGAAAGTGAGAACGACGAACCGAATAGAAAACTGATGCACGTCGGAAAAGCGCCGGCTGGCGGGGTCGCGGCTTAGTTGCGGTGGAAACGGTGGGGTGGGGCGCGGATTCGATTAGAGCGGCGTACAGACTGCAGTCGCGCATCGCCGTACTCGTCTTTTGGTGCTTCGTAGATCGTACGCACGCGGCCACCTACCGGCTTTCTAGAAATATCGAATATCGAACAGCCTGCACCCTGCACCCTGCACCATCTTCGATGCGGTGCGGTGCGGTGCGTTGCGGCGTGACGCGCTTACGTAACTAGAAACTGCGCGTACGCCAAGTACATAGGTACAAATATCTTTACTTTATAGGCGGCGAAGAGACACAACCTTTTCCATCAGCGACTAACATCGTTGGTTGGTAGGCTACCTACCTACCTACCTACCTACCTACCTACCTACCTACCTACCTTCCTATGTACATGTCGTCGGATACTGCGTAGACTAATTTCGTACGACGGCGACGGCGACGGTACCTATCCTATACAGTACCCCGTCCAACTTGATAGGTAGAGGTACCCCTAGTACCTACTCATGTTTGCAAAACAACACAACACGATCCGACAAGGACAAATGACAGTGAATACAAAAGGTGTCGCTGCGCCGGATGGGATGGCACACGCGCTGGTAGGTAATACCGTAGTAGGTACTGCTTGGGTGTCGATGTCGGTACGGAATACGAACGCAGGCCACCAACGCCATCGCGGAACGGGCCGACTCCAGAGCGGGTACGTTGCTACGTTCTACCATCATCCGCCAAAGGCGTATCGCTGCACGCGGCGACAGCGACCGAATTCAGCTCCTTCGAAAATGTTGCGGCTTCAACAGAGCACCTAGCAACCTACGTAGATCGTATAGGTACATGAGGGTGGGCATCTGCGCGCAATTCACCTAGTAGGTACCTACGTAATGGTATATACGGACAACGCTCTCCAGTATAGGTAGGTAGGTAGGTAGGTAGTCTGGAGTAACTGGGCGCCGCGCCGCGTCGCTGAATAACAAAATGATGGGCAGATTTCTTTAATAATTTCTATCGACGCCGAGTGACCGAAGCAGAGTAAACGGTCGGAATCGGTAAACTGGCAGATGGGTCGTGGGTGTAGAGATGAATCGGGCGAGCAGACGAGTAGTTCGTAGGTAGGTAGGTAGGTGCGAATTTGTAAAGGTACTACATAATAGGTACATATACGTCGTACAACAATTTCAAGCGATGATGGCACAAAAAACGGAAAAATTCTCATAGGAACGTGTATGTGCATAAGGTCGCGTCGCGTCGCGTCGGTCCAGCCGGCCGGTATCTTTACTAATTGTCTGCGGACGATCTCGGCCGTAACCTACTTACTCGACTGCCAACTGCGACAGATAATGACACCCGGATACGCATCGGCATACGCATACGCCACTTAGCATACCACTCACAGATTCAAAGTTGTTTTGAATTTAAATTTACTTACAGCGTTCGTTCGTTGCCTATACTCGTTCTACACGTACATAGGTAGGTACCATTCATACTACATATAAGCGAGAGAGTCTGACACCGACGACGACGACGATCGAAACGTGATTTGTAATAATATTGGCGATCGCGACGCCACGCCACGCCTAATTGGTAGCATAGCTATAGCATAGCTGCAATATGCTTTTACGAATGAGAAAACACGAACCATCGTACGCCAACGACTAATATCGCCATCAAGTAGGTAGTAAACAAGCGAATTTTGCACGGGCACGGTGCGGTGCTGACGCAAGTCAAACAACAACGACGACGACGACGACGACGACGACGACACCGCAACTGGCGTTAGCGATTCGCGGTTTACGTGGCTAGGTACGTGCGAGTACCTAAAATTAGTCTTCCATACGTCGACGTGTGAGTACGGTAGGTAGGAAATTTCGGTTGTCGCGCGTATGAATCGGACGAACGCGATCGTTGGACGGGTCGCGTCGTTAATAAATGATAAATACCTAGTACCTCGCCAGGTGTTACGGGTACTAATCGGTACACTTGGTATAACAGTTTCGAATCGGAATAATCTCTAATAGGTAGTCGGTAGTAGGTACGTCTGGTTAATGTCGATAATTTGGTGAACTCGTCGGCATGGAGAAGTTAGACGACGACGTTTTCCAATTCACGGACACGTGTTCGAAAACGGACGATACAGAAACAGAAGAAGCAGAAGCAGAAGCCGAAGCCGACAACGATGACGATGTAGTAATAACCGGAATCTCGGGGGTTTTCCCCGCTAGTCGCAATCTCGAAGAATTGGAGCGTAATTTGAGACTTAAGCTTAATTTGATTTCTGGTAGGTGAACGCAATTTCATTTCTACCCAACTATAATACTCGTTCGCCGAGTAGGTACCCAACCTACTACTACCTATAGTAGGTTGGGTACGTCCGCGTCCGCGTCCGCTATTGTTTATACTCGTATGTACAATATGTACTTGATAATCGTAGTTCGTAGGTAGCTAATTAGCTATAGCTATATAGCTATACCGCTTACCTATACTTGATATCAAGTACCCTGCCACTACCACGCCTAAATCGCGGCTAACAGGTTTCGTTTTCGATTGCAAGTGGCTGCGGGAACGAAGCACTCGTCGTTGGGTATCGGCAAAATACCAAATGTGGAGAAATTCGACGCTTCTTACTTCGGACTCAAGTCGGATTTGGCGGATACGATGGATCCGATGGGACGCTTGCTGCTAGAAAAAACATACGAAACTATCGTAGACTCGGGTACGAGTTACCAATACACTACATTATGTCTGTACCTATGTCTGTATGTATGTATGTAGGTAGGTAGGTAGGTAGGTAGGTATCCTCGCACTCGCACCTATCCGTACTCACCTACGAATGTATTTGGGCGGCTGGCGACCGCGTATTCTAGGCTACAATCCGCACAGTTTTCGAGACACCAACGTCGGCGTGTTCGTCGGATTGTACCTGAGCGAGACGGAAGCGGCGTTTTTCGGCGGCGGTTCGCCAGACGGATTAACCGTCACCGGTATAGGGCGATGCTTCTTGGCCAACAGAATATCGTATTGTTTCGGTTTTCACGGTAGGTAATTCATGTACCTACATAAATTCGTAACCGGCAAGTAGCGGCCCGGCCAACCACCGAGCTACACGCTTCTAGCTAGATAGGTACCTATTTTTATGTATTCATCTGTTCCATCTACATACGTGGTACCTACGTACGTTGCAGGGCCCAGTCTATGCGTAGATACGGCGTGTTCGTCTAGCATGCTCGCTTTGCATTTGGCTCGTCAAGCTATTAGGAATGGCGACTGCGATTCGGCTATCGTCGGCGGTTGCAACTTATGCTTGAACAACGGATTCACGTTGCACCTTCAGAGGTTGGGCGTCGTCAGTACGCAAGGTGTAGCCAGAGTTCTGGACGAAGCCGGTAAGAACAGATTAATTTACAAATCCGCACCGGTATTGTAGGTACCTACATGAAAAAAACAAACAAACAGTACGTAGGTACCTACCTATTGAGTATTATTATGAGTAGCAGAGCGCATATGTACATATATGTATGTGTAGGTGTGTAAATTAATATATTTTATGTATGTATATATTCGTACCAACTATTGATGATATCGCGCGTGTAATGTTTTTGGTTTTTTTCATAATGCAACCAAATTACTTACACACATACACACACACACACACACACACACACACACACACACATACATACATACAGGAAACGGGTACTGTCGCTCCGAAACCGTTTGCACGATATTTCTGCAAAAAAGAAAACACGCCAGACGCATTTACGCGACGTTAATTCACACGAAAGCCAACTGCGACGGCTACAAGGCCGAAGGCATAACCTATCCGTCGTTCGTCATGCAAAGGCAGCTGCTGAGCGATTTTTATCGCGAATGCAACGTCGCTCCGTGCACCGTCGATTGGGTAGAGCTTCACGCTACGGGCACTCGAGTACGTACGCAGCGCGCCACCTTCGTCGCCACTTCGCCCCGTCACGAGTTCAGGACTCGCGACTGACTGACTGACTGACTGACTGGCTGGCTGGCTGGCAGACTATGTGTTTGTATGTGTACCTACTACCTAAATTGTTTGCCGCAGGCGGGCGACCGGGAAGAAATCAAATCGGTTTCGGTGTTTTGCGAGAATCGCGCTTCCGCGCTGAAAGTCGGCTCCATCAGATCGAACATGGGACACGCCGAAGCCGCGTCCACCATGTGCTCCATCGCCAAGGTAATCATAGCGATGAGGAGCGGCCTCATTCCGCCCAATATCAATTACGCGACTCCGCGAAACGATATCGACGCCTTGCACAACGGTTTAGTTCGAGTAAGTAGCGAGCACCTATACATACGTAGTAGGTACCTACCGGCGCGACGTCGACGAGCAGAGTTCGTACGTATACGTATAGTCGTATACCTACCTACCTACCTACCTATAATATGTTCTTGCACGTACGGTACTAACGACGCGGCGCCGTCGCCTCGCAGGTGATTACAGAAAATACTCCTTGCAAGAAAGGCGGCCTGGTAGGAATCAACAGTTTCGGCTTGGGCGGTGCCAACGGTCACGCTTTATTGAAATCGTTCGAAAAATCCAAAGCACAGCAGCGCTTACCGCCGCGAGAAAATCGACTGCCCGTCGTTGTAGCGATTTCCGGCCGAAGTCGCGAAGCCGTCGACGTAATTCTTACCGAGGTGAAATTACAGACAACGACGCGACGCGGCGCGTTAACACACCACCGAGTATCCAAGTACGGTTAACACCTACACATGGGTACAGAGTGCAGACATCGCACCATCAATCCGATAACACCACATCTCAAAAAAAATGAACTTCTTTATTTTTGATGTAAATTGAAAACTGATCAAAGATAAGCACGTTTTGGGAAAAAATACGACGGTCAATTTTTTTTAGATGTGGTGTTATTGCACTGATGGTGCGACATACTCGTCATTTTCGACGTACATTGTCCCAGTTGAAAATCCCGGTAGAAGGGATGGCGCGGCGAGGGGCGCGGGCGTCTCGCCATCCGATTTACCGGGCATTCGGCCTGATGAACCTGAACAGGCGCCCGTTTACGAGTGTCGATGGTTGGTGAGGTTCGCGCGGGCGAGACTACCATATACTACAGATACTCGGTGGTTTGTATCCAGGCGCCATGCGCGATGCGCCAGTTGGACGCGCTAGAACCAGAACGTGATGATAACTGACGACTTGATTTCGCAGCTCGAAAGAAATGCGATCGACGACGAATTTGTCGGCTTGTTGCACGAAATACACAGTCGAGATATCGTTCAACATCTGTATAGAGGAGTGGTAATTCTGCGCCAGGAGCCGATGGCGGCGGCGACGACGACGACGACGACGACGACGACAGAGAATACACTTTTCAAAGAAATCGCGGTACAGGCTATACCTACGTATTACATATACCACCTACCTATATACCTAATGTCTCATAAATGTTATTATGTTATACTGTCAAATTATCAAATATACTTTACTTTACTTTACTACATATTATACAGTACCTATTAATTATACTTACCTATATTACAAGTTGGCGTGAATAATGTATTCATTACCTGTTTGCTGTTGACGTACGCAGCGCTGTCCAATCCGACAGCGTCCTTTATGGCTGGTTTTCTCCGGAGTCGGCTGTCAGTGGACCGGAATGGGCCGGCAGCTGATGCGGTTGCCAATTTTCGCCGAATCTGTAGCGCAATGCGATCGTGTCTTACGACCTTTCGACGTAGATTTGATTCGTATAGTAAGCGACGGCGACGACCCCGGACTGCTGCAGAACGTTGTCAACTGTTTCGTCGGCATTACCGCCATGCAAGTACGTCTACGTCGACGCGTCCTTTCGTTAGCCATCTACATACGTGGGTAATTTACACGTACCTATACATTATCTAAGTACGCGATTCGGTAATCGGTACCTACAGGTAAGTATGTAGGTAATTAGGTATATACTTATTAGGAACATTATATAGGTAGGTACCTACTACCTACTACCTATTACCTAATCTAATCAAGACTAGGCTATTAGACATCAACTCGGTCGGTCGAATGCATTTCGCATAATACGCATGTACGTCTACGTACCTCTACTGCTGACGCTATAGTTATGCGCCTACGGTACATTACTTCGATTCGTTTGTCAGATAGCATTTGTGGATGTTTTGCGAGCACTAAACGTACCGGTCGCCGGCATGATCGGACATTCTGCGGGAGAAATAGCTTGCGCATACGCCGACAAATGTTTAACCAAAGAACAAACCATTTTGTGCGCATATTACAGAGGCCTGTCGTGCGCCGAAACCCGACTGCTGAACGGATCAATGGCCGCTATAGGTAAGTAATTCCCCGACGAATTTTTACGACGATATTTTTTCTCAGAAATTAGCGAATAAGTTTCTCGGCACGCGAAACAAAAAAATATTGAATGAAACGCAACGCGACGCGACGCGACGACGCACCTAAGTACCTGAAAAAAAAAGGACACATTTCAACAACTAGTTTTTATCGAAATGTCTCTCAGGGCTCGGTTACGAAGAATTGAAAAATAAATTGCCGCATGACGTAGACATCGCTTGCCGAAATAGTTGTCGCAATTGCACCATTTCTGGTCCCGCCGAAACGATAAATAACGTGCTCGACAAGTTTCAAGACGAGAAAATTTTCGCACGACGCGTGGAAAGTTCGAATATTGCCTTCCACAGTCGTTACGTGGTCCCAGTTGCACCTAAACTCGTGCAATATTTACGAAAAGTAAGTTTGGAATCGACATACATACATACATACATACATATCTACCTACCTACCTACCTACGTGCCTGCCTGCTTTATTAGGTATCCATATTGGAAACTCCGTGGTCTGTGCAATAGAACAGATTATTAATCTTAGGCACACCACACTGCACCGCACCGTATAGGTAGAGGTACCTACCTAGGTATATGTATACCTCCGAATGCGAGTGTACGAGTAGAATAGAAAATCAATAATCATAAATACGTACCATACCATTTTACATATTATAATGTATCTTATCTACATACATTACATACCGTCTATATACATATAGGTACCTATCATGTTTGGTAGCTACCTACCTACCTACCTACCTACCTATTTTGCTGCAGGTAATACCGAAACCTACAATCAGATCGGATAAATGGATTAGTACGTCCGTTTCAGAGACTTGTACTTCGGACGAAGAAAAGAACGAGATGAAATATTGTTCGGCGACTTACATGACGGAAAATGTTCTAAACCCGGTACGTTTTGAAGAGGCTGCAAGACAGATAGAGGAAAATGCGATCGTAATCGAGGTTTCGCCGCATTCGTTGTTACGAACCATTTTGAAACAAACGTGCGGACCCGAGCTCACTTACGTAGCGATGGGTACTAAGCAATGTCAGGATAGCGTGCGATACTTTCTAGAAACAATCGCCAAGTAAGTGCACAGGTGATACGGTGACATAACAAATCCTATACTATAACTATAAGCAGCTGCAATAGGTACGGAGCGGAGGAGGTAAAAGTACAAAATTGATCTATGTACCTTCTACGTACTACTTCGACTTATTAAAATGAGTAGGTACCTACCATAAGTATACGTAGGTAGTTATATCGACCATGTTTCATACCGGTCGAACCGTACCGTTTTGGGGTGCTTTTCGTTCTCGCATGGCTGGTTGGTGGTAGATCTGGAATCTGGATAGGTGAATGCGATTTACACTCATGTCCATGCAAATTATATGGCACGCAGACTATACTTGTTGGGCGAAACGTTGAAACTTCAAAACTTGTATCCGCCGATAAATTATCCAGTTAGCAAGGAAACGCGTATGATTGCGCCGCTAGTCAGATGGCAACACGACAAGGACTGGAACGTAGTATTCTCGAAGAAAGAAGACATGGTACCCGGCGAAAGAAGATACGTTTTCAACGCAAAAATAAAAGAGCTCGCTTATATGTTCGATCACGTAATCGATGGACGGAATATCGTTCCCGGTTTCATCTATCTGGTGAGTTATCGCCCAATTCGTTGAATCCAAACTCATTTACTTAGGTACCTATAGCTAGAGCTACCGCAGCGTACTGAAAATAGTTAGGTACCTACCTACCTACCTACCTACTTACTTATTAACTACTTACTATTCGCTTTTGTTGAATTCGTACTTAGTTGCCGATATGGGAAACGATACCGCTGATGTACGACAGAACTTTGAAAGATACTTGCATCGTTTTTGAGAAATTACGGTTCAAGCGAATGGTGAATGTGTACCGCGACAGTGAGTATACCCATCGATGACGGTCTATACATCCATTATACTATAGGTACCTACGCCATCTGAAATTTTTACTACGCACCCGCAGATACATCTAACCAATTCTCTTAAATACATACAATGGTTACCTATGCTACGTATATACAGTAGGTGTACAACTGGCACTTACATTGTTGTTGTATGTTGATACGTACCTATGTAGAACCTCTCGACGTGCTGGTGCACATTCAAAAAGGTAGCGGCAATTTTGAAATCGTAGAAAGCAATCAAGTGGTACTTAGCGGCAGAGCGTACGTGCCGGAAGACGTCGAAAGCGAAACCCTGCCGCTATCCGATGCAGATTTCCAAAGCGACGACATCGACATGCCGCTTGCACTTGACGACATTTACAAAGAGTTTCAACTTCGAGGGTACGAGTATAAAAATCTATTTCGTCAAATGCTACGCAGTAATTTCGACGGTACGTACTTGTTTACTTTTACCACTGCCCGTTCAACCAAGTATATGTACCATAGATATACTAGATACATGCGAGACGTTCATTATAACGAAATGAACCGCGGTGACGCGACGCAGGTAGCCGAGCTCGCGTCAAATGGAACGAAAACTGGATTACTTTTTTGGATACAATGTCGCAGACGTATATTTTACAAACGGATACCAGATATCCGTGTTTACTCACCGGTATCGATAAAGTGGTCATCGACGTGGATAAACATAGCGCTATCCTGCAACAAAATCTCGAATATCAAGAAGAAGGTAGGTATAGGTACCTAGTACCTACATCGCTACCTACGGATTAAAATTCCATTTTGATTATCTGCGCTAGATAAGGTATCAGACGACAATTCACCGTACCATACTTACGGTAGGATAGTAATTCGGTAATCCTATAGCACATAGGTAGTAGGTACTCAGGTAGGTAGGTAGGTACATAGGTACCATGCCTTATCTATGGCGCGGACGTAATCTATCCGGTTTGTATAGGTACCATAACTACTCATGGTCTCTGGTCAGATGCCGGGCACGTTATTCGAACGAATTCTAAACGGAAAAAAGAAAAGAAAAGAAAAGAAAAAATCCCACCCGGCCGCACCGGCACCACTTCCCAATAAATTTAAATTACGGATAACTACCTACCTTTTTTTTTTCTTTTTTCTTTTTTCTTTTTTCTTTTTGTGCCACAGTCCAATCGGTGAGGCTACTTTATTAGTTGATGCACAACAATACCAACTCCATCATTGCTTATGCCGTGAGCTTATTAGGGATGAGGAGTGGTAGACTATGAAAGATGAAACTTCGATATTTATCGCGGTTGCCCGGTAATTTCGAGCCCATTTTACCAAGTTTGGCGACAAAAACACGAGATCGGCACATTTC
This sequence comes from Pseudococcus jackbeardsleyi, assembly GCA_038380155.1. Lineage (NCBI taxonomy): Eukaryota > Metazoa > Arthropoda > Insecta > Hemiptera > Pseudococcidae > Pseudococcus > Pseudococcus jackbeardsleyi. The sequence goes on along the minus strand of CM076240.1, from coordinate 60,178,733 downwards.
CCGCATTAGAAACCATCAGCGGCATCAGCTCGACTTTTTCGTTTTTGTTTTTTTGTTTGTTTGTTTTTCAACCCAATTTTAGACAGATCCGCTGAAATTATTCGGGCATTCGATCGCGTCTACTTATACGTACCTATTTGTAAACATATACCAACTTATTCTCGCGTGGTAGGTAAATGTTTCCGTCTTTAATTACCTATCTGAAACGACGCTATCAACATGTGACAGGGATACCGGTATATGTGGATGAAAAAGTCCGAGTTATTCAAGCAGGCGGCGTTCAAATCAGAGGTATAAAAGGTCACGTTATACCGAGACGGAAGCTCCAAAATGAACCGTTGCTATTCGTTTATAGATTCATTCCTTACGTCGATTGTCGAGTAAGTGCACGAAGAGTACCTAGGTACCTACAAAACATGACAAAAAAATATGAAACACCCAACACCCAATCTGCAGGTAGGTAGGTAGGTAGATAGCTAGTAGGTATACTTAGTTGAAAGACAAATATGCGCCAAGTATCTTACGTAGGTAGCAACTCGTATATCCTCTCAACGAAACTACCTACCTACGTAGTCGTATGTCGTACAAGTAAATGCATTTATAGGTAAATTAACGTACCTACTTATACGACTACCTAGGTAAAAGACCTACTTACGTAAGTATTATACCCAAATGCGGGTAACGTACTCGTTCACACCTACAGGACGAAATGGAAGGAACTACCTTTTTTGGTTTTTATGCGCGCCTGCTGTGGGAAAATATCGGCGCATATTCGAATAAACTGAAAATTTTAGAATACGAATGTTCGCATTCGATCGGCGTCTTCTATTCGAAAAATATTTGCCAGGCCCTCGACACTTATCCTCATATACAGGTTAGTCGCGTCGTAAGTACGAATTGTTTTTGAATTTTCATCGCGAACCGTTTATCGTCCTATTCGCTACGTGTGCAGGTACACGCTACCGTCGCTTGTTCGGAAACGGCAATTAACGTTACGAATGATTCGACGACGACGACGTCGATTGTCAAACAGCCTGATACGAAAGATGACACGCGCGTAAAGTATATATCTGTCGATGGCCGCGGAGAATCGGACCAATCGCAGGTCGATGCGCATTTCCTCATCGCAGAATACGCCGACGACCAGTTGCAAGTACGTTGGCGAATACGTATATCGGTATATCACTTAAACGCGTAGGTACCCGCTTGCACTCTTTATAGGTACACTTTTACAGCATCAGCATAATATGTATAGCGTTGCACGCTGGTTTTTGTTTGCACCACGCGTATCCATAGCCTTTTCCCGGACGCAAGTACGAAGCATGTCAAATTGTCTATCAAAATTCTTATCGTCTTTGCAGAATAAGATAAATTACTTGGCAGAAGGGTGCTTCCTGATGTTGCGCTTTCGATACGAAACGACGACGGCGGAAATGCCAGCGCCTTTGCCACCGTTGCTGCAAAATTTTTCCTTTTGCTGCGAACACAGATTTCACGGTGAAAAATTGATTACCTATCGTCGAGTAAGCACACCTGCGAATAAACGTAAATATAACCCATATACTTGATACCGTACTTACCTTCTTATTCGTTTAGTAAAGTAAAGACGTAACAAACGATTAGGTACCTATAAAATGTAGCATTGAACCAAGCTCTAAACGAGCGCCGAGGCTATCGCGCCCGGACAAAATGCTGAAAATTATTCGATTTACTCGCGTGAAACGCTACACGTACCGTACCGTACACGTACCTATAATACACATAAGTATGTACTTACATTTGCGCGTGAAATTTAATCAGGCTGTTGCAGCTTCTTCGGAACTAGTTTGTTTGAAAGTTACACCAACATTCGACTGGTTGACCGAGTTGAAGGAAGCCGTGAAAGACGAAGGTAAGCGGATCATACTGTACGCTCAAGACGATCCGTTCACCGGGCTACAAGGATTCTTTAGCTGTCTCAGGAAAGAAATTTGCCCGACAAATATTAGGTAAGGTATAGCTAGAATAACTTGTCAACGACAGACGGCGCGGCGTCGGCATTTGATGCTGTTTCTTTTTGACCACAAGACGCGAGGTCTGGGGTCCGAGGTCCAATCGATGCGTTCGATTCCAAGTGTACCTTGCCTGTCGCTTAAACCGTCTTTCTATCGCATGACAATATGCTACGCTACCTATACATAAATAATTATACCGAAGGTTGTTCTAAAAAAGAACTCGGTCGCTACGCAAGTTGCGGATTTCTATTGTATTAGTACCTATATATTTGTATAGGTAATGTATATGTAAGTATACCATTCGCGTCTGCATTCATGGCGCGCGTGTTTTTCAGTTGCTTCGTAGTACTGGACGACGACGCTGCTCCCTTTTCGATCCATCATCCGCTTTATCAAGAGCAGATCTCGAAACATTTACTGGTCAACGTGTATAAGAACAGAAGTTGGGGTTGTTACGCGCATTTGCCGATGGCGCCCGTCCCGCCGATAAAAACCCCGTACGCTTTCGCCAACGTAGGTATTCCCGGCGATCTACGATCCTTGAAATGGTACGAAGGAAGCGTGGTCGACGCGGCACCGGCAGACACGGCTGTAAATTCTTCGTGAGTTTCCTTTGCGTACCGTAAACCATACTTTACTACTACCTCTATAATTACCTTTCCACTCTTACGAGTATATAGCGAGAGTAAATCGCAACATTATTCTGTCAAACAATTTTCACAGAGATGGCGACTTGGTAACCAAATTAATTCACGTCCATTATTCGGCGCTGAATTTCAAAGATGTTTTACTGGCTACTGGCGTACTATCGTTCGAGACGTTCGTTCCCAATCGATTAATGCAGGTACTATACCTATAACGTAGACGTATGTAGACGTAGACGTAAACGTAAACGAAAATAGTAAGTAAGTACCTACATACTTATTTATAGGCTATATTTATGCAAGTAAAAACCAAAAAGTAGGTGATAGGTATTGGTATAGATAGGTTAGGCGATTTTATAGGAGGCTGCGATGCAAAATCTACATAAATACGGTGGTACGGTACATACGTACTTGAATACAATTTTCAAAAGTAAAACAAGATAGGAGTACTTACATATATGTAGTACCTACTTACGAATACGAACGTATATTACCTATGTACATAGATATTTACGAATTAGATACAGAAACAGACAGGTGTATCGCGGAGCCATGATTGATTTCAGTCAAATGACGAATAAGGGTACCTACACGATATTGTATATGTACTATACCTATGTAATTGTAGAGATGTACCTATACCGGCTATACCTAGCCGATATGCGTAAAAATAGCAAAACCTACTCTAAACTTGTGCCACTTGTACACGGCGGGTAGCTGCCTACCTGCTTTGTAGGCGCGTGCAAAGTACTCGCAGACAGTAACGAGAACATGTACATACCTACAATGTACATCTACATATGTATGTAATGTAGGTAATAGGTATCTAGGTAAACTTGCAGAGATGGGACTTGGACGTCGACGCTGACCAGAAACTAGCACATGATCACGTTACTACCAGTGTCGGGGATTTTTTACGGTTCGTTTTTAAACGTTACGTACATATCGTACCGTATGGGATCTTCGACATGGGTTGTAACTTTAAATTCGACTTTGTCACCACTCACCAGTTCTTCGTCTTTGTTGAGCGTGCGCGCGAAAAAAAAAAAAAAAACAAACAAACAAACAAAACAAAACAAAAAAACGGTACCTAAGTAAATATGTGAAACTGCACCCGCGCGTGTAAGTAATATATCCGCAGTACCTATACCTACATGTTTCATTAGACGATAATTACAATTAAACATACATAAGTAGGTAAGTAGGTATAGGTGTACTTACAATAGGTACTTATCTAATTACATACCTACGTATATATATACTTACCTAAGATTAAGATACCGTATAGTATGTACCATAGTACCTGCTGTTACCTACCATACATTTATAGCAGGTCCAGGTACTCAGAGCTAAGTAAGTATCCCAGCTACGAGTACCTAAATCTAAATACGTAGGTCTAGACTAGGTGCCTAACTGCCTATATTGGTAGGTACCTAATTTACGGAGAGAGATGTGTTCGCGTGTTGTAGGAATGTTTGATTGGATGCGAATTCAGCGGAAGAGACGCCCAAGGTAAACGTTACATGGGCATCTATCCGGCCGCAGCGATATGCACGATGCTGTCAGCGTCCACAAAGTTTTTATGGCGAATACCAGACGAATGGTCTCTGGAGGAAGCGGCGACCGTGCCTATAATTTATTTAACGGTTAGTAACGAATGATAATAAAAATCGAAGAATGAGCAGACTGCAGGTATACCAACCGGCGTAGATGCAGGCGCAGGCGTAGGCGTAGGCACCGCAGCCGCATTGCATATTACATAATATAGTAGCCAAGTATAATGCGCGTGAGCGTCCGAAGGACGTGAGTGAAACTCAAGTATCCATTTTCACCGAGCAAGCGCGATAGAATAATAATAATGTTCACCTCTACGCGCATGCTTCGAGCATTAATTTGGTTTTAGCATTTTATTTGTACGCGCGTGGGCGACCAGCGAAATACATAGTCCATCTGCCTGCCTATATTTTTTTATAAATATGTAGGTAGGTACTAGGTAGTAGGTACTAGGTACATACCTACGGATATCATATATGTACTTGCATACCTACCTACCTACCTACCTACCTACCTACCCACACATTATGACATTTTACGGGCACAAATTTAGCTTCGAGTTTGTATTGCATGTACCTAATTTAGACGATCGCGGCATTTTTCGTGCACGGCAATTTGAAAAAAGGCGAACGCGTGCTCATCCATTCAGGCGCCGGCGGAGTAGGACAAGCGGCTATAAACGTAGCAACGCAATACGAGTGCGAAATATTCACGACGGTCGGAACGGCCGAAAAAAGAGAATTCATCAGAAAAACTTTTCCACACGTAAGTATATTCGAACGTCGCGTCGACTCGAAATCCAAGTTTAGGCGTCCATTCTAAGCAGCCAAAGAGAGAGTATAGGCATACATACAAAAGGCTTAAAACGCACGCAGTCAACTCCTACAATATCTATCGACTGCCGAACTACCTCTACGTATAAGTATAAGCTAAAATATGTAGGAATTTTCAAAATGTGTCATTTTTTTGCTTGTTCCCCCTCCCCTCCATTGTTATTGCAACGTCGCCGTTACTCCTGGTTGCATTCGTGCATTGTAGATAGACGAGGATCACATTGGAAGATCGCGAGACACCAGTTTTGAACAAATGGTGTTGACTCGAACCGAAGGCAGAGGTGTAGATCTCGTATTGAATTCGTTGGCCGGAGACAAATTACTCGCATCCGTTCGTTGTTTAGCCAAAGGCGGGCGTTTCTTGGAAATCGGCAAATTGGATTTACTCGAGGATAATCCGCTCGGTAGGTAATCGTAATTTCGGTCCATTTTCGCTGCTACGGTACCGAACAAAAAAAATATGTAGGTAGGTAATGTAAACTTAGTCGCGCATCTACCTATTTAATAGGTATATATAGGAGGTACCCTTATTTAGTATAGGTACCATAGCCGGCTACATTTTAGGTACCTCTACCTACATCATTTTAATCTACCTACGTACGTATTTCTGTTTTCAACATTTCGCGTATCAGGTATGAATATATTTCTACGCGGTATAAGTTTTCATTGCGTGTTACTGGATAAGATACACGAGGAGAAGACGGAAATAAGAAATCGAATAATGGAAAATTTTCAGCGAGAACTGAACTCGGGCTCGATCAAACCGATCGTTCGAACTGTATTCGACGCGGATAACGTAGAAGCCGCATTCAGGTGAAAATTGTTCGTTTTTACCTCGATTGCCCGTAGATGGGCCACGAGTCTGTTCGATACGAGTATAATGTGGCTAGGCCTACGCAATACATAATATAGGTACAATCCGTTTTCAATAGGCATCCGCCTATCCGGCGAGCAGGTGCGATTGGATTCGGACCATACGCACACGTTCGCTCCCTGGTCGCAAGTTTTGCTAATCCAATTATTTATAGGTACCATACCTACATACTTGGATACGTACCGCGTACGAGTAACGGTCTTACTTTTTCGTTTCAGATACATGGGTAGCGGCAAGCATATCGGTAAAGTACTGTTGAAAATTCGCGACCAGGAAAATGACTCGACGTCGCCGCCGAGTATCTTGCAAAAAAACGCCACACCTCGATTCAGCTGTCACCGTGGAAAAGTGTACATCATTTGCGGTAAGTTATCCATCCTCAAGTACGTACTTACTTACCGCGTAGATTCGACGACGACTTCAATAGTAAATACCAATACGTATCTGAAAACAACGCGACAAATCAAGTCGATAGGTATCCAAGTACATATTCGGTATCTATCTATCTATCTATCTATCTATCTACCTACCTACCTACCTAGAAGCGTGTACCTCTCAGCGCAGGTAAGAAGTAGTAAGATAGGTATACCCACATAGACATAGGCATATACATTTGTCTATGGTCAAAGTGGCATCTTTTTTTTTCGTCTACAGGTAAACTGGCATCATTTTTCGGATACCAGTTTTCGTTTGCTGATGTTATTTGGCTAAGATAAGTGCTATATACTACTTATAGGTGCAGGTGCTAGAAAACCTATCAGAAACTTGATGCCACTTTACCACTAACTTATATTCTACTCCTTGAGCAAAAAAATTTTTTTCGTGCCTACGGTCGAGATGGCATCTTTTTGTGAAGTTTACAGGTAAAGTGGCATCATTTTTAAAATTCGTTTTTAAAAAAACCTACATACGAAGTTATAGATTCTGTAGTCTGTACAATATCACAATGTCATTAATGTTGCATTTGATGAATTTGCAGGTGTTATGAAAAATGATGCCACTTTGACCATAGATGACTATTAATAAGTATATTTATAAGTACCTATGTCTATATGTATGTAGACTTGTAGAGCCAGATAATCAATCCAAGCAGGTACCTATACATATGATAATTGTACCGCGTGATCATGATTTTGTAGGTGGATTAGGCGGCATGGGTCTTGAGCTGGCCGATTGGCTGATATTGAGGGGCGCGAAAAAGCTGATATTAATTTCGCGAGTTGGAGCGACGAATGGTTACCAAAAATTAAGACTGAAAAGGTGGAAGTCGTACGGAGTCACGGTTTTAGTACGCACCGACGATGTAACCAAAGCCGATCAAGTTCAACGTTTGTTAACCGATGCCGAAAGACTCGGCCCAGTGGACGCAATTTTCAATTTGGCCGCCGTAAGTACCCAACACCAAGCTTTTCTCGCCACGTTTTGCCATGTTGGCCCGTCGTATCGTAACATTTGTTCCGCCAAAAAACGAAATCACAATACATATAATTACATCGCAAACACATTAGGTAGGTACCTGATGTATTAGAGACGGGCGCCCCTACTTTACCTACCCAGCCCTGCGGGTATTCGGGCGAAAAAATTATTTTTCAAACGGATCGATCAATTTCAAACCAATTATTGTAACTCGGTCGGTTGTTGCTTTGTCTTTTTCATAATAACGCACCTGCATACTAATTGTTCACGCGTACCTACACCTACAATGCCAACGTATCATCGCGCGAAGGTGATAGACGATCAAATGTTGGAAAATCAAGACGTTTCCACTTTCGAAAAAGTAATCGCCCCGAAAAAGACGGCGACCCGATTATTAGACGAATTTTCCTGCAAATTGTGTCCCACGTTGCAACATTTCGTCGTATTTTCCACGCTGTCGTGCAGCTACGGTAACGCAGCCCAAACGAATTACGGTTTCGCCAACGCGTGTTGCGAAAGAATATGCGAGAAACGAAAGGAACGCGGTCTGCCCGCCTTGGCCGTGCAATGGGGCGCTGTCGACCAAGTTGGAATGTTCACGCGATTGGATGTAGAAAAAGCTTGTAAGTAGTCTGTCCGACTGTCGACTGCCGATTCCGAGTAAACAAAGGTATACCTCTACCTACGCGTTGGCAAACGTCGGATCGACGATAACGTCGCGTCGTACATAATTATAATAATTGAGTAGGTATATGTAGATGTACTGATTAATATACGACGTGAAATTAACACCCGCGGTGTCCTCGAAGGTAGTTTGGTCGGCTTGAAAGCGCAGCCCATCAGATCTTGTTTAAGCGTGATGGACAAGTTTTTAAAGCAAGCCGAAACGATTGTCAGCAGTTTCATATTGAGCGACAAGAGTTGCGACGACAACAAAGAAACGACCAATTTGCTGGAGACCGTAGCCAATATTCTAGGTAGGCTAATGGGCAACTTACCAACGAAAAAACCAACAATTAGCGATAGCACGTAGTATAGTACCTACATAGATAAAGGGTACCTATAGGTACCTATACAACAGGATATCGGTCAGTAGGAATTAAGAGGTAGCCTAGGTGCTCGTCGCTATCGACTCGAAAGCAGACGTAATTACCATCCTACACTACACAAACATACCTCTCTGTAAGGGTGTTGGTACCTAGTTTCTGGCACCTTCGATATTCAATTTATCTATAGGTACGAACTTGACAGGTTTAGGTACTCCGTATCCGCGCACATAATGTAAGTATAATAAGAACAAAAATAAGTAAGTAGATCTAAGGGCCAACACCAATATTACATACAATATTTCCAAACTCCGTTCTCCGTTTAAAAAAGTTTAACCGGTCGCGATTGGCCGGTTAGCGTTATGTTTAAATGTTTAAACGGCGATTGTAATATTGGCCCCAAGTTCATCGTAAGAGTTTAGAAAGGTACACGACCCTGTTGACGAAGCCCATCGGGTAAGTAGGTAATAGGTATACTCACTAATTAGACTAGCCAAGTACATATCATAATTCACGTATATGCGCACTCTCGTGCTCATTAGATATTGATCATTTATCGCCGCCATCGGACGCTGTAGTTATTAGGCATTCAAGCATTCAATACAGGCTACTCTTCGTCTCTCTACCCGGTGTACTCACCTAATAAGTAGGTAGCTAGGTACCTATTCAATTGAAGAAATGATGTATTGTAATCGATCTAGGTATCAAAGATACGAAAAACGTTAGCATGTATTCGCCGTTACCGGAACTAGGGATGGACTCGATAAGCGCTTTAGAGGTGAAGCAAACCCTGGAACAGCGATACGATTTATTCTTAAGCCCGAGAGAGTTGATGTCGCTTACTTTTGCCACGTTGGACGAGATACAGAAAACCGGCAAAAAAAGTACGTATACGCTCGGGCGGATCTTCAACTTCGAAAGGTACCTATTTCCAGCATCGACGCGACACCAACAACAACAACAACAACGTACAGTCAATCATCGGATACCTACCTCCTCTACCTATCTATCTATCTTAATCGTATTTCTTAGGTGCGCTCGTGAAAAAAGACGATACGAACCTTATGGCTTCCGTTCCGCACCTCAGAAAGGCGCTGTTGAATAAAACGAAAAAACGTTCTCTGCTCGAGCCGACGCTACTGGTGGAATTGCCATCGATGTCGACAACGCAGCCGGAACCAGAGCAAAAACAAGCCAACTCGCGATCACGCCGCACCATCTTCTGCTTCCCACCGATCGACGGTAAGCAATTCCTTTCAAATCAATTTAGCCAGTCGAATGGAAATCCGCAGTCGTCCTCCGTTGTCCGCACTCTTGCAGCATGTACCTACGTAGTTTGCCAGCAACGCGGTTCCCGCTGTACCCTGAAACCGAAATGCAAACTTTTAATCGCCACCGAAAGCTGCGTACCTACTAGGTATGCTTCACGATTCTGCGGAGCGTTTGACGACTCTTCTCGACTCCGTCTATATACGCGTAACCTCATCCCTATTTACCGACGCGACGTATAGATTGTAATTGTAAAGACATGATCCTATAGATTACGATTAGGCACCTGAACGTATTAATATACCTACATACTCGTAATACGCGCATGTACGCGTCTACTTCTCACCTTTTTTCTCAGGTATCGCCGAAGCGATGGAGCCGCTATCGGAAAATTTATCACATCAGCAAGTACTATTGTGTTTCCAATACGTAGCAATCACAGGCAGTACGACTGTAGCGGAGCGGGCCCAAATTTTCGCTTCGGTAAGTACCGTAGGTACCTACCTAATAATGAATACCCCCACTAATACGAATACGAAATTTGCGTCAGTTCTACCGTGCCCATAGTAGTAAGTACACTGATACAATAGTAAGTACATATAGTAGGTACTAGGTATCTGTATCCCAAGTAGGTAGGTGTAGGTATAGGTACATATTATCTAGGTAAGTACTTAATATCCATGTTGAACCTTGCCAGCTATCTCCCGCGCTTTGTTTCGAATTTTTGTTTAATTTCGTTTTATTGATTTTGTTTTCGGTTTTTTCAGCATATAACACAAAGGCTTGTTGCGAATGAACCGTTCAACATTATCGCTTACTCGTACGGAGTGATAATCGCGATGGAAACGTTGAAAATATTACAAAACGAAAACCGTAAAGGCAACGTCGTTCTCGTGGATGGCTCGCTGGAATACGCAAACGCTTTACGGAGCATACATTTTGCAGGTTTCGACCATTTTACGCGGATTCAAACTAAAATTCTAAGGGACATGGCGTGTTGCGTTCAACCGACAATCGACAAAGAAACGGTACGTGTTGAAAACGTTCGTTGCATACCAACTTATACGTACCTATGTATACTTTTATGTGTAAGGTGTTCAGCGACGAAGCGCCGCGATTCTAACCGATAGGTACCTATATTCGTTATGGTATATCGTAGATGGAAAGCAATTTGAATCAACTCGTCAGTTGGGAGGCGAAAACCGACTACGTAACCGGCGAAATTAATTTGAGCACGAGCGACAACGAAACGCTTAAATTCGTCGCCAACTACCTGAATCACGCTATCACGTCTACGTTGGAATACCACTACGAATCGAAGCAAAAGTTAGACGTGCGGGTAGCTGTAATAAGGGCTAAAAAAATGGTCATTCCGATGCCTGTTGATACTGGTTTGAATAAGGTACGTACGAGTCGCGTAAGCGTAGGAGGCAGCTAGTCAGCTGCATTAGCCAAAATCTGACTATTGAGTAGGTAGCTCCACCTATCTACTATAGGTACGCTAGACTAAATAATTATGTACAAATAAGGGTACTTCGATGCAAAAATATGCGCTTGTACCTTGTACCTACTACCTACTCGAGGATAGAACTTCTGCCTAATTGCATAGATATAGCAATAGCCATGTTTTCATAACATAACGTTTGGATAGGTTAGGTACCTACCTACAGACGTACAGACTACAGACATCGTAAAACGATATCAGAACGGTTTTTTCATGTATTCGAACACGAAAAATTTATTCAATATGCCCCATACCTATACGTGATCAATAATTAAATTAAATATATCTATACGTACACATGAGAATAAGATGCCAACAATGCAACAGTAGATAGATAGATATAGATAGATACATATAAAAACCATATCGTAAAATAATTTGTTCTCGTTACAGTATTTCGTGAGAACGCCCGAAGAATTTCATATAGACGAAAATCACTTCACAATTTTACAAAGTAAAAAACTAGCCGAAATTATACAACGATTTTTTGAGAAATAAATTTATTATGACGTTTAGCGACGCACCGACAGGTACGAACTACCTTTGTGTTTTTTCATTTGTCAAGAAATATATGTAAGTCTATGTACCTAGGTAATAAATGCAGGTGCTACGTAAAAGTATTACAAAAATTTTAACATAAATTAAGTATACTGAATATTGTTCATTTGTTCATCGGAAATTTCACGTTCCGAATAAATAAGTAAAATCCAAACAGCTGGTTATTAAATTATCAAAGAAGAAAAAAAACCACCGCCAACACCGTTTATACAGTTAGGTACGGTACTTAAATTATTAGTAAGGTAGGTCGAGGTATTCCACTTCATATTTGTTACGAGCTGAAAAAATTTATTCTTGTCTTTTCTTTATTTTTTTGATTACTCTTTTGATAACACGTTTGTTTTCTTCCAAATTTTTGGATTCGTCTTCACTTAATGAACCAGGCGGATGAAGCCTCATCTGAAAGCGCAAATAAATGTGACCAAAGTAAATTTTTGCAAAATGATAACGATTAACTAAGTAGGTAGCAGGTACATTACAAACGTATAACCATTGATCAATATGGTCAATTTCGAATACCTACATGCTTTATAAATCACATATTATTACTTTACTTCAAATGAAGTACCTAGGTATTTAATACAATCGCCGATACTTAGATATATGAATAACCATTACCTATGCTTAATAATAAACTCCATTTACTTACCTACCTTTTGTCAAGAACATTGCATAAGCATTAGTATTAGCATTAGCATTACGTACGTAACCATACGCAAAAGAAAGTTAAAGCATAATTAATTCACTTACTTGCATCGCATACACACTCAGAATTTCATGATTGTCTCAAATTTAAAAAATTTGAGACAAATAAACGGATTGCACAAGAAAAAACCGAAACACCAATAACAGATGAGTAAAAATAAGTAGGTAAGCGCTGGTGTGAGGTGCCCGACTCAAATGTGAGAATATTTACATCAAGCCGAATCGGTACCACAATACCGATTCTTCGTGCTTGTACCGCAAACCTAGGAAGCGCCCTTAACCGTAATGATACGTATCAAATAATTATAGTGAGGGTAGGTAATAGGTATAAGTATGTACATTATATGCATTTGAAGCATTGAAGCAAACTGGGTGTCCGGTGTGCTAATTAAGAGAAGTGAATAACGCATAGATGCGGAAGACTTCAAAGAATGATAATTTTCGTGCTGAACAAAAAAAACAACATACATTTACTCTTTAAAATCGCTACGCTCTCCAACGGTTTCAATCAATTTCTCCAGATACTTTTTCGGTAGCCTTTTCTGCGCAAAATAATTATAACAAGGATATTTTATTGCGATTAGTAGAATGTTAAGAAAAAAATAATATTTGTGGAATTTGAAAAAAAATATTCCAAGTAGAATGGGAACAGCTGATCGTATGTTCGCTTATTTATTTTCAATTTTTAAAATGATGTTCTTCAGATTAATTACAGCGATTCGATTCTTCTTGAAAAAATAAACCAACGCGCATTCGGCTTACCTATACTTACTCCCTAGGACGGGAACGTTACAAAAAGCGTTGTTTTAATTCTTTTCGGATGAATAGCTAAGTAGGTAACTTTAGTTTTCATTTTTAGTAAAACTTAAAATGGGCAAGAAAATGGGTAAGTTTGAGTACCTATTTGATGAAATTACGGGATTAATGCGGTTATAACAAGTTAGCTACTGATGTAATGATTAATTACAACGCTTCATTCGCATTTCTCATCATGATACGAGCAAAAATGTCAAACGATTAAAACATTAGATCATTGGATCAATATTTGCGGGACAGATCGCACAAAAATCGAAAATGAATCCTCAACATGAACTTAACAAATCATACCTTATCAGCTTCTAATGAAAATAATCGCATACCATAATTCGATGCTTTTCTTTACATGCGTATTCGGTTTCATCTAAATCGTGATAACAATCAGATTTGTATCCTTTTGGCGGAGGTTTCCCGTCGAACTCGCAAAGTTTACTCAAAGGTTTTGCATGAACGTATAATTTATCAAAACCTAGGAAAAGAATTTTTACATGTCGATTTTAAAATTTCACAATTGCGCATCAATTGAAAGAAAATATCTACTCACTTTTTGGTTTTTGCTGCGGACAATAAAATACATCCGGTGTTTTCTTGTCAAACACAATAGATTTTCTCATCATATCGCCACCATGTACCGTCGCCTTCAGAAAATAAATGAAATTAAATTAGTTGAGAACAAGTAGGTAAGTAAATAACTGTATAATTGTAAGTAGCTCCTCTTTCTTGTGTCAATTTTATTTATAAGAGGAATGTTCGATTATAAGGATTAATTTTGATTTTGTACTAATTTTTTGCTTTTTTCAAGATTCTGATTCCCTTGTAATAGAAGAAAAGACCTGGGATACACGAGTCTACGCAGATAGACAGCTACAATAGTGCTTATAGGTATTAATTTCAAAATTGATCATTTTTCAACGATAAATATAAAAATATTTAATCATTTACAACATTGTATCGTGAGGTAGGAAGACAAGCATAGTACAGAGACTACATTGTGTGTAAAATTATAAGGCATATATTAAATTTTCCTAAACCTTCAATATTTACCACCCATAACAGCAGTATTCTCCTCCGTCCTGTGATTCTAAAAATTAATACCTATGGCAACAATCATCATCTAAAGTCATCTAATATAGGTAACTAATCTTTTGAAAATATAGAATTACGTTGCCATTTCATTCGACCATAGAGCTGTTTTGAAACTGAAAATCTTTTGCAGTGAACGATTTCAATTGAATGTCAAGGTACAACAAAGAACATGAAGCGTTTCTAATCGAGCTACCTGATTAAGTACCCAAGTAAATAAATTGTGTTCATTCAACCTACCACTAGCACTGCGAACAGTACGACGATTAACAATAAATTACCTGAAACAATGGGTTAAAATTAATCAGATTATAACATCAAATTATAAGAACGTGTACGCAAAGAATGAATCCGTTATACTACGGCACTAATATCTATCAGTTGACGAGAAATATAGTACGTTTCTGAATTCTTCACACGAACATCTATTGAATCGAAAATAGCTACAGGCAAATGGCAAAATCGTAGGTACAAAAGAGACAATCTCAGAACCTACACTTGCTTGCTGAGGTCTTTATCCAATACGCACATCACGATCATACCAAACTCATAAAAATGAATGAAGTACCCATACCAACAAATAATAAGAGAACATTGCAGGCCGACGAAACAAGCCTAATTACAAATTTACATCCCAAGTTAAGTACCTAACAATACAAAACATTTTTCCCGTCAAAAATTTTATAAGTAGATATGTAGATATCTTAATTGTAAAAGATGAACAAGAGAAGACATACAGAAATATAAATACTTACTCATTTTATTGTTCGAATATTAAACTTCATCAAACTATTCAAACTCCAGTTTATCCTACGAACTCGAACTAGACAGTGGGCATCACACATTACCACATTACCTGAATACGGTATACAGTTTCCTGTTTCGTAATGTCGAAACTGGAAGGGGAATATGAAAGGTCAACTAGGTATGCGATAATTTTACGTAGGCTGGAAGAAAAGAAAACTGGAGACTTACCTGTTACCTCTTCTTAGCTGTAATTTTCTACCTGTTATATATTCATACCGGTAGGCGGATCCATAGATTATTCTTGATTCGGGTGATTCGTAACGGACATCTCATCGAATCTCTTGCCTCGTCGCATCTCGATGTCGCGATTTTAGTCACTGCTGGAAGTGCTGGAATGACATTGGAACGTCTATTATACTAAATTGTTGGACTGTTGTCATCTAACATGTTTTGAATAATTCAAAATCATTTTAAATTCGTCCCTCAGAATAAAAACAAAAATTTGAATAACAATTAACAAAGCGAAATTACGAAAATACGAAATGAAATATGAGTGAAGGCACCGAATGCGACAATGCGAGCTCTAAACAAAAACTCAAATTTTATTCGAATGGCGCCGTTTTTTGAAGGCATGACTTTGAGGCGTGACGCGTGAGCTTTGAAGTTGACCTTGACCGGCATTTTTTTAGTAGGTACCTATTACGAAACTACTAAAAAAACAAACCATTATTTTTTTATTTTTTTTTTTTATCAAATCAAAACACATTAAATTTTCAATTATTCATTTTTTATCTCAATTTTAACTAGTTTGTATTTTATAAAAAAGTGTCGACTCGAAATTTTCTTAGTTTACTGAAAAAAAAAAAAAAAAATTCAAGTTTGAAAAGGAAAATGTTTGAAAATATTTTCCATTTTCCGTTCTTTATTTTTGTTGTTTTCTCTGTGTTATTCTGTGTGATATCTAATCTAGAAATTTTCTTCAAAACTTCAAACTCTTTTCAGTTTCTATTATCTGTCGAAAAAGACGTGCAAATTCGTCCTCTGTCGTCGGTTTTCAGCGATTGTATGCAATAATTGTGATTAATTCAATAAGATTTTCAAATTATGAGTATCGTTAATCACGTCAGACAAACCAGAAGAGGTAAGGGTATTAATTAATTTTATATTTCTCTGTAGACAGAATGATATTTCTATTTCTCCTTTCTCATCTCACGGTACCTACAATGATTTGTTTTCATCACTTTGTTAGTACCTGGTTTGTATTATTCTGTAAACGATTTCATACGTCGAATGAAAGTGTACATAGTACGTGTTTTTATTTTTGCAGTTTCTGGGTTATTTCGTAATCGCTCGGAAATGCCCGTTTCTATATCCCTTGCTCTTAGCGGATTAGCCGTTCAAGTATATGCCTCCTACAACTTATTGAAATCTGAAAACGGCGCGCAATGGAGAATTCCTCTTTTAAGTAAATAGAGCAGATCTTATTTCACTAATGCAACCGTAGATAAAGATAATTATTTATTATTCGTGAACTATTCTGAAATTGCGTTCCTCCAATATTATGTTTAGATATGCGTTTGATTTCTGTAGATGAATTTTATCGCTTTATTTTTCAGTCAACTTTCCGATGAGATTTTACCGTATTATTATGCTTGTTTTATATAATCAATTTACGAATTATTTTGATGAATAGTTCAAATCGTTTCATCTTAATTCTCGTTATATTTTGCTTCATATAATTTTTGTATAATTAGGTATGTAAAAGTGAAGTGCATGCTGGTCTGTTAATAGTGTGAATATTAAATGTGTTATTACAAATTCAGTTCTCTTTTTGGGATGAAACCTCTAAAATATTTTCAATTTCATAGCAGTATCAGATTTGTACACTCAATCAAGTTGTAATGCTCTGAACGTTCCGTTTGCGCCGAACGGTAAATGAATGTTCTCAAGTTTGTAGTATTCCAATTTGATGATTTCGTTCTTTGCTTTCCTGAACCATGTTTGATGCTGGCTCAACTTTTGAAACCATTTTGCTGAAATTGAGGCGTACCTATGTAGAATGGTATTGTTTCAATTGTAATTTGTGGTAATTTAGTAAAAATTACTTACCTCGCACTTCATCTAGTGTTGAAGCAGGTCCTCCATATTCTTTTGGTAGTATGTTCAATGCGACATGTTTCGAAAAGTGCTCGGATCCTTCGGAATAAGCGAAAATCTACGCATTTATAACAATTTTTGTACGTGGTTTATCAATAAGAAATGACCGTAAGTAAGTAAGTAAGTAAGTATATTAGGTAAGTGGTTAATCTATGCCTTTGATTCATTTTTAATTCTTACCATGGTACGATATCGTGGAGCCAGAAGTTTTAGCCCATTGATTAAAATTTCCATCATTTTCCCAACATTAATTAAAACTAGCGAATGTATTTGTAAAGGATAAACCTGAAAAAATCGAGTGTAACGCTTTTAAATAACTCAGGGTTGTTTGAAAAACTGAAAATATTACCATTGAGATTATTTGAAGCGATTTCATAAAATAGGGAACGAATGCGATAAAATGAAAATAATTGATCCTGTTGCAGTCAAATAGGATGACATCGCCATTATCTGGTTCACCTTCCAGAAGCCTGATTTCTGTCTGCATGCAGTAGTATTTAATTATTTTGAAAACGTCGAATAGTTTTTCATCTGCTGTAATTTTGTCAATGAAAATACGACATCCATCGCTATTCAACTCTGGTAGGTAGCAAGAATAACTATAATGCCATGAAAAGGTACGTATATTTACAGGTCATTCACTATTTATTTACTTGACTTACTTATTACTTACATTGATTTACAAAATGAGTTGAAATCTGAGTCTTCCATATCCCCGGGTAGTAAATATTCTGGATATAGTTTTTTCAGAGCAAAAAATGAATCAATTTTCAGAAGGCATTTCGATACGTCGTTCTCTTTTAACAAATAATTCTTGAAAAAACATTGATCTAAGAATTACCATGAAAATTTCTCAGAAATATACGTATAACCAAGCTCGATGTATATTTACCCGTGTAACTAAATTCTTACCATAAATCTTCACATCATAGTACTCCAGACGCTGTTTTATTTTGTGCATATCGAATTGAAATTTCTTCTCGGAGTCACGGCCCATAACTTGGTTTAAAAAAATTACATTGAGCACTGAACATAACATGTTCCTTACAGAATTAATGAAAAACTGAAAATTAAGTATATTTTATTGTTCCAAGATATTCGATTTACATATTAAGTATTTTACAATACTTATTATACCGAAGTTAACAATGGGAAAATTTCAATTTTTCACGAATACGATGGTAATGAAATAAGCTAACCATTTTATTCGTGTATGTATTTAAATCACATTCAAGTACTTTTTTCTCGTGTAATTCACAACCAAAATACTATCGCGAATGGCATACGGTAATTTTCATACCCATTCGCGACAATGAAAAAGAAAGAAGCAAATTATGAAATAATTCCATAACTTGATAAAAATCTAGATCATGACAAATAACAATATAATATGTACACTTAAAAAGTACAGTTATTCTACTTGCGAGCTGCAAATGAAAGTATAAATGAATAAAAAAACTAATGATTATTAATTATCTGCACTCGGAGCTACAGACCTTCGATCTTCATAGGGTAGGTATTTCCTCGCTAACCGATCGTTTCATTTCATTACTACGTAGTACAATACGATAGGCCAACAAATCTAGTTATGAGTAGGAAACGGTAAAATTTTTATAGCGAAGATCGTGATTTCTGATATGTGAACTACCTGATATATAAAAATCGCTTAATATACAGTCGAGGATTATAATTCATAATAAAGATGTACAGATACGAACAGTCGACTTTTCTTCCGACAGATGTCATCAGAAATAATTAAAAGTAAACGACGCATACGCGTATGAGCAAATACTAATCAGATATATTCAATACCTAATAACATCGCCTTCGACGCGTCGAGTCCATTACGATACGGAGGATATTGGATTATTTGGAGATCCCATCTGAATTAAAACTTTATCCAGCCATTGTAAAGCACCGTGTAGATGAATTTCAATCCAACACGGAGTAGAAGTAACATCTTGTCTATGATACTCAGCTCCCCATCCTTTCACGAAAGACAGCCTGAAAAACCAAGCGCACATAACATTGATAAGAATATAAAATAACAAGAAAAACGCATCGGCATTATCAGTATTTTACGTTATGTCAAGTCCACTGCCCACACGAGAAAGTAAATTTGTATCGTTTCATCGTCCATGAATGCTAAGGTAAGTGCTAACGTGCAAAGGAAAATATGTAGCATGACATGAACTACCGCGTAACATTTCAATTTGATTTGAATCACTTCTCTTCAACAACATTAGTATTTTCCAAGGTAAATAAAAATATGGGAAATTGAGAACGTCTCAAAAAAAAAACACTATAGATTGAAATCGTATTGACATTTATGATCACTGAAATCAAACTTTTCTACTCGGAATTTTTACAAAGATTTTAGACAATGGTCTCAATTAGAATGCTCTCCACTGAAAATGTTTTCCAATAGACACATTGACCTTAATGAATTTTGCACTTACACGACAACACCTTACAGCGAGAAGATGATTTTCTTGAAAAATACACCTACTTACGTACACATGTAACTAAAATATTTCATATTCACCTAATGGTACACATTTTCGTCAGCTCATACACTGCTTCAAATCCATTATTAGCGGACTGTGTCAACAAATCCGCAAATTCTTTATTGTTGAATATTTTCAATGAATTACCGGGCGGTATTTTACAAACGGTCGAAGGATGGAATCCATGATGATAATTGCAATGCCGTGACTGCACGAATATAGCAGCATCTGATAAACATTCCGCGTACACTTCACCACCGACAAAGAACAACTGTACTCCTGAAAATAAGAACATTTCACCAATAAATCATAATGCTCAATCAACAAGTGAATACCGTACGCGCAGATACCGAGGTAATACAATTGAATCTTACCTTTTCCTATATGGCGACGAGTATTTTCAATAGTTGAGTTACGATTCACATTGGATAATTGGCCTAAACAGAACCTATTAACTTTGCTACCGGTAGGATTTGTGAAACCATCGACGATGACTACAGGTGAATGGCAGTGAAATATTTCACCTACTCTACAATTCAACTCGTAATACGCAATACTTGCCCAAAAAGGCGGTTCCTGGAAGTTAACGACGGGTTAGCATCAGATAATGATGAAATATAGATACTGTCGTACGTATGAGGGCATCTTTCGCCACTCGGCAGCACTAAAATGTTTCAATAAAAATTGAAAACATAATCACTTGATATGGAACTTCAGTAACCTCGGACATAGGCGTATCTACATGACCGATTTCACCAAGAGGAGATGATACGCTGGTTTTCTCTTCCGAAGGCGAAAAAGACGGCGGCGGACTTTCTGTAAGAAATTCACGATGATCGTATTAAAACGCGGATATTTAGAATCGCGTAAACTTTTCCATTTACACTAACCAGTTAAGCAATTCAAAGATAACTGTTGACTTCGCTGTTGATGATATTGTAGTAAGGCGTGATTAGGAGCGAATTCGCTATTTCTAGGCACAAGCACTGGTGGTAACACTACAAACATTACAGCGTGAAATTTTCAATTCAAGATTGTATAAATAACCGTTTGATTATTTACATTCACCTGGACTTTCAACCCTCTTATAATGATAGGGATTGATGCAAACTTCTTTTTCCTTTGCTGAGAATGGAAATTTGCAGTGATCTTCGGCTTTCAATTCGTGGTGAGACTGTAAATCAGGCCATCTCCATACTCGACAATAAATAACATGTGGCAGCGCTTTTCTATGAGACACCTTCAACACAGATAGATTCGTGAGTCAAGCGATACACTGATATGAATTCGTGAAGAAAAAAAACATTTGTAACTCTTCTTCCACCGTGTTTCAACGAAGCGATTAAACTTGCTTCGATTGATCTCACCTGTAATCGTCCATCCAAACTTCTAGGTATAGTAACACATTTGCTGGGTTGGCCTGGGAAATTTAACGCTTTCAATAACTCTTGATAAGCACTTTTGTTTTGTTTTTTCAATTTTTTGAATAACGATTCGACTGCCTTTTCTGCCCATTTCTCTTCTTCATCTCCCTGTTTCCAACCTAAAAGCTTTTTTACAGTGGGGCTAGTGAATGAATATAAACTGGGAACATGCCCAGAATTGGAAGATTCGTTATCGTCGTTTTCCATGCTTGAAATCAAAATTGTGTATCGCGAAAATAATTATCATCAAAACCGAGATACCTCAGATGGATTGGACATCGCGAAAACGATCACTTTCAATACTTGAAATGAAAATTAATCTTTGAATAAACTGCAGTATTAATTATATGTGACAAAGAAACAATGAAATATCGAAAAATTATCAAATAGAAATTGAATACAGACTTTCAAAATAATTGTTATTTTATCTTCTGATTATCTGATTCGAATTGAGCACTACAAACTTTGATTTTTTTTTTTAGATAAATAATCGGATTGGTCCATGAATTTTGGATGCGAGTTTGCGTTTAAACAGAAAGAGAAAGGAGGGGGAAAATAGAAATTAGTGTATTACGTGTGTTTTTCTGTGCTCACGTTTTGTTTAGTTCCGTTTTCCGTTCCGTTATTCTTACGGGTTTCGCGTTTTTTAAAAGAGCACAATATATAATATACAAATCCAATAAAAAAATGTTCTAATTCGCGCAGTTTTCGTATTATCACTGAATTTTTATTTCTTTACATGTGACATGTGACAAAAATGGCAAAATTGCTTTGAAGAAAGTAATGAAAACGAAAAATTAATACAATAATTTATAAGTTTGTTCAATTCAAATAAAGTTAATAATGTAGGTTGAGTAGTTTTAAGGTTGACGCTTGAAAAGAAAGCAGTATCTGCTCGGAGTAGCTCGAAAATCAGTTGCGAATGCGAATAACAGATTTCTCATAGAACCAAATAGCCGGGGTAAGTAAATTCCTACTCTATATAAAGCACTGATTTAGTTATATTGCAGCTGCGATTATCGAGAATTGCTTAATTTCGATTCAGATTTGAGGCACTTGCGGGACCTTTTAGGAGGAAAGATAATGATGTCTTTACGTACAATACGTATGAAACGAAAATCCAATTTACCCGAAGTCAAGACAAACTAATTTGAATTTTTCGGCTCAATTCGGTAGATTACGTTCAACATGTGCAGTACTAATTACTGGACGAGTTCTTAGCACTTTTTAAGCACGCCAATCACCGAACACGCGATCGAGTATCTTGTTCGGATTCGGAAAATCGCTAACGTAATAACAAGAGTTTTTTTTTGTTAGGTGCTTGTTCGATTGGAAAAGTGAATATTTTTTCACCTGTCATGGACTCATCGGACGAAGAAATACCTTGTCTGGTGGATGTAACGTTGGAAACAAAATCAGTCCCTGTAACAATTATTACCGGTTATTTGGGAGCTGGAAAGACGACGTTACTAAATTTTATCTTAAGTGAGCAACATGAGAAAAAAATTGCAGTTATTCTCAATGAATTCGGAGAAGGTAATGAAATAATTTAAAAAGAATGTAACTAACGACTTTTTGCCGACCAATTAACATTACGTATGTAGGAGTTTTTATTCGCCAGCGTGTAATTTTATTTCTTATGTAGGCAGTGCTCTGGAAAAAGCTATTTCTGTGAATAAGAAAGGAAAATTGTACGAAGAATGGTTAGAATTAAGAAACGGGTGTTTGTGTTGTTCCATCAAGTAAGTTAATCTGGTGTGGTTGTACGATAATGAAGCACTCTTGAATAACGAACCAATTGTGTGTATGGTTTTTCACTGGCAGAGATAATGGTGTGAAAGCAATCGAAAATCTGATGAAGCATCGAGGAAAATTTGACTATATTTTGTTAGAAACTACCGGTTTAGCCGATCCGGGTAATAATAATTATTGTTACATTAATGCGAGTATATAACGTACCCTACTTACGACTTTTTCACGAAAATCCGAATTTTTATACACGACATTTAATTTTTACGGATCAGTTCGTGTGCGGATGGATTACGTTGTTATTCTTTCTTTCTTTCTTTCTTTTTTTTTTTTTAGGACCGATTGCTAAAATGTTTTGGATTGACAAAGAATTAGAATGCGAAGTGCACTTGGATGGTGAGTTGTCGACTAATTTTTAAACAGTAATTAAGTACTACACACTTCGTCTTTTACTTATTTATTTTTTCAATATGAAATAGTATATTATGCATTGAGGGAGATGAAGTGATTTTCGACGAATTTTGAGGTTTATTACCCGAGCGAAGCGAGGAAAATAATTCAAAATCGTCGAAAATCATTTATCTCCCGAGTTGCATACGATATTTTTTGTTGTAGTGTGAGTAAAAGGCGAGTTTGAGCATTCGAGCGATTCGCGAGTGTGAGTAAAAGTGCACTTTTACTCACACTACAATGAAAAAATATTTCCTACGAATTATTTATCTGATTCACATTCTGAACACGTTTAGGTATCGTCACTGTTGTTGATGGAAGGCACGGATTGAGTGTAAGTATTTTGTATATATCTCTTCGTTATTATTTTTTTGATGATGTATTTATGTAGGTAGGTACACATCTAGACTATCTACATCGATATAAATTTCATCGAATCACAAATTAGTTTCCAACGAGTACCTACTACCTATCTTGAACAATGGTCTTCCTAAATTGAATAGAAAGGCAGCGGTGATGTTACACAGTTTTTTTGTTATCTATGTAATATGCTTACCGCTCACGTAGGTAATTGGATTTGGAGTATCGTTAACATGCCCAAGATTGATCTCGCTGTTTAAATACGAGCTTGTTTACGATAGTGGGTTGGGACGATTGAAGTTTCGAAGTCAAAAATAAGTACAATTTGCGAGTAGTAAGAAATAGAAAACTAGAAACATTACGCAATTGATACATACAATACGTTTGTTCTTAGGTGTCGAACAAAAGAGAGTGAACTGTAAGGTTTTTATTAATACATACACCGAAGTCTACGAGTCTCGAGCGAAAAGTTTCATTGTACTGAAAAGTAATAAAAGATTAAAATTAATTCCACTCGAAAAAGCAAAGTTACGAAGTGCAAAGAGTCATAAGAGACGAGGAAAATGTAAATAATAATAATAATGTAAATAACGAAGAGGAAAATGGTGGTTTTATTCGAATAACATTTAGCGGAGAATGGAGCGAATTTCTCTGAAACATGGCGCAAATCTTACGAAGTAGAATTGAGCGAGCAAGAAATGACAAAGGAATACGAATGACAGTAAAATGGAGTCGGATTGAAACAAAAGAAAATGAACGGATTGCCATTTGTAAACAAAGTCGTGAAGTAGGTTCTTTTGTCCTTTGAGGTTGTTCAAATAATATTTCACCGGGAAAAAGATTGGTGAAACAAGACCGCCTTTCAGGAAAATGAAAATCGTATCACGCTGTCGAATAGCTTTTCCCTTCTCTCCTCCGATCCTAGGTCACCTTGCGTTACGTTTCGCTTCGTCGGTTTTCCCTCTTTTTCGTCAAACCTACGTTCGTCGATTTGAGGCAAAATCGCGGTATCGTTCGAATTTATTCAATTTTCTGTTCAAATTGTTTCTCGAATTCTCGTACTGCATATTCCAGCTGGCGTATTGTTGCGCATTTCGCATCGTTTTCGTTCTGTTTTTTCATCATCGAGTTGGATTATTACTTATCTAGGTATTCATTTGAATGAGCCTATGCGCCGTTTTGTTTGGCGTGCTTTTTTTTCTCTCGTCGGTATGCGAGTTGGTTAGTATACCTAGATAGATGGGTGGGTGGGTAGATACTAGGTATGTAGGTAGGTAAAGTAGGTACAGTAAAGGTGCTATATAGTGGACTAAATACCGGGTACGTATCATGCACAGGTATCTACTATACTTACTCGTGAGCAGAAAAATGTAGGATTATTAAACATTCGTAGTCCGCGATTGACAATAAGTACTTTGATAATCCTTCATAGCGCCTTGAAATTTTCGAGTTGCCGCGTCTCGAATTTTATTTTTGTATCGTCGCCTACGTGATACAGCGCGAGTATTTCGTACAAATACTCGAACGTCGCACCACGCCGCGAATAAATTTAATATCATGCGAACTACCGCGAAGGTTTGTTTTGAAGTTAGGTTTTGAAGAACTGCAATCCGGTAGAAAAGTTCATTAAGTTCGAATTAATGCGAGCTTGTCAGCGTTCTTATGTTTATCGTAGCGAGATCCGCTCGGTTGGCATTTATTTAATAATAAGGGTATTACGCTTTGAGGATAAAGAGGGTTTAAACGAGAGAATTTCTAGCGTAAAGGGGCTTCGGCTTTTCAAATACAAATTAAATATTCGGTTGGATTAAAGTTGAAGCGATGAGAAGTCGTCATCACTTCATTGTTCTTGCTTCTTGGCAGAAATACATAGTAACGCGATAGCGGTATCAACAACGTATTTTCGCATTGTCGTGTCCTGCCAATGGATACCTTACCTAGCCCCTACCGTAGTGAGACGCTCAGTTTTTAGAGCTCGATTTCTAAAAAAGCCGCGTTAAATGAATAAGTACCTAGTTGACTATTTATATTTTTGCGATTGTGCTGAATTTCGTGGGCGTGCACTAGGGTAAAGCGGCTTTTGATAAAGTTGTTCGATTTGGATAATTTCATTTTCTTCTTCACTACGCCGCGCCGGCCGTGTATACCTAGACCTACTACATGATGTACGGGTGCACCGTGACAGAAAAAAATCTCAGCTCCCTCGAGTCTCTTGGGTCAGAGCGGTGGGCCCTTAAAGTACCTAAGGAATTGTTGGGGGAAAAAACGCGGCTCTTTAAAAAATATTCTCCTCTAAAGTCTTCAAAATCGAAAATCTTTGAAAGTACCTATACGAGGTTTGGCGGCGAGTTGTACAATTTGTTTTTCGATTCGGTATAAAGCTAGAAGATGAGTGCAACTTTTTTTGACGTTTCATACTGTTTTTTTCCTTAGGTTTTAGAGCGTAAAATCTATTAGGTACCTTACATCAAACTTTACGGTATATATATTTTTTTTAGCAGATCGATTCTGACAAAATTTTTCCGTCGAATAAAATTTTTTTTTGAATGAACTAAGTATATGAAAAAAGGTATACGACCGATACAAGTCGCAAATTTTACATTCTAAAACCTTGAAAACTATTGGTGCAAATCGAAACATTTGCACCAATCATCCGACTTTCAATTCAACGCCTTCGCGAGATCATCGACAACATAACAGGGAATCGAAAAAGCAATCGCGTACCAGTGTACGCCGAATCTCGGATCGCACTTCGTGGACGTAAAGGGATTTGTCGATTTTTGGGACTTTAAGAGCGAAAGAAATGGCGTTTTTTTTTTTTTTTTTTTCTATTCTATTCTATTCTATTCGGAATCTGCAACAGAAATGTTGACTTCTTCATATCGGACCGGCATCCGCATCGCTTCAGAAGGCCTCGTTATCAACTTGGGCTGTTCAAAATTTAGTTATTACGCGTTGATGTCCTATTCACTCTTGTTTACCTAATGAGGCAATTTTCGGCCCGACCCGGAGCACTGTTTTCAAAGTTTCTGAGCTATTTACTTATAATGTATGGCCAATATTAAAATGTAGATAGTAGATAGATACGTAGACCTAATACCTACATATACGGTGTGTTGGGTATTTTTGGTAAAGTACATAAGAATGTATAATCTGGTTTATTGGCGGGTGATTGGGCGATTGTTTAATTCGTTATCGATTTGGTTGCGTAGCAATTGGAAGAAAAGACGACATCTTTCGACGGAGAGAATACTGATGAAGGAACGACGGGATGTAACAACATTTTTATCAAGTACGCTAATTCGCCGCTCAATTTAATCGCATATTCTTACAAGTACCCAATAGGTACATACATAATTACATATACCATAAGTGGTAACTGTAGATAGATTAGATGCGTAGATATGTTAGTACGAGTAATTAGGTGCTGAATACGTAGACGTAGACGTAACTATACGGTCTATAAGTACGATCGACGCGACATTTCGTGCAAATCAAAGCTCTCGTGCTTTGGGTAAAACTTTTCGCCTTTTCGCTATCCAATTGACCCTGATCGGTGAATTTAGGAGGCGGATACGGATGGACGTTGGACATAATATGAGATAAACGGTAGCCATGTACTTGCTACTTGGTCAATGATTATTCGTTTCGTAATCTCGCAATCAACAATATTTGTTTCTGGTTCTAATATGTGTTCTCGATTAAGACGAGTGTAACATGACGATGAGAAAAACTAAAGCGAGTGATGTTCACCGTTCACCGAACCGACGCGACGTAGTCGCGGGTCTTTTTTAGAATTAGTTTACGGGCGTGAAATCGAACGGTGGAAATTTCATAGTACATACGTTGCCTTACCACTGGCACTGTTTGCACGTTAAACCGATGAACACGTTACGTTCGAATTGCGCGGAATTAAATTTAGGTACCGTAATCGTTTTTCAAGCTGCGAGAGTTATAGCGGCCAGGCATCGAATCTCTAGTTATAACGAGAGCGAGAGCAAGAGTGCCGCGCCGTTGAAAGAAACAAAATAATTTGCATTTAACAGCTTTGAAATGTAATCGTTCAATTGGGCTGTTTACGTCGCGCACAAAGGGGAAACGCTAAAACTAAACGGATTATCCATCTTGAAAGTTTAAACGGGCGCTTTAACGCCGCTCTACTTTACGTTACGTTAAGTTACGCTGCGCTGCGCTACGCCACGCCTATACTTCGCCTCTTGTCGTCGTCGGTGTAATAATGTAATTATTGCGAACGAGGGCGCGGCGACGACGACGACGACGACGGCATCGACAAATTGAAAACGAAAGAAAACTACGAAAAGAGCTGAGAGTAGAGAAGGACCGACGATCAATCTTCTTTTTCTCTACTTACGATTCGTGCTTTTCGTATTGCGATTAGCTCGTAGGTAGGTAGGTAGGTAGCTAGGTAGGCACGTATGTGTGCTTACATGCATAGGGAGTAGATCAAGATATTCACCTTCTACCTAGTATCTAGTATCTACTACCTGGTAGGTGGTAGGTGAGTTTTAAATATGAAGCATAATTCGTACAAACGATGTAAGCCAGGAAAGTGAAAAAATACAAATGGTAAAAGTCAAAAAACTGTATACGAGAAAAGACACTTTAATGTTTTGAAAATGAAGTTACACTTAGGTCCCTTTTCCCATATACAGTTTTTTGACTTGCTTATAGTTATAATTTATATCGTTTGTACGAATTATGCTTCATATTTATAGCGCTGGAGCGTCCGCAGAATGCCTGTATTGCATAGTTGGAAAATGCGAGGTGTCGCGATGCAATTTACTCTTTATTACGTACCTACTTATATATTATGATTTACTTAGATGTCAGCCTACCTAGGAAACTCGTGTACTACAGCCCACTGCTCACTGCCCACCGCCCACAGTTGACCCATGTACTACATATTTCATTTATCTTTCAGGCAAATAGCGTTGGCTGATTTTCTCATACTGAACAAAATCGACTTGGTCGCTGAAGCAGATATTTCCAAATTGAGCCATCGCATCAAGTAAGTAGGCATAAGCCATTTTGCCATTTAGCTTTAGCCAGAGCTATGTAATGTATGTCTATGTAGTATGTACACTCCCTGTCTCCACTTCTCCACACAGCGTCCTAAGTGGGTGGGTATGGTATATCTATATGGTTACCTACCTTATCATGGAGTGCTTACTGCTTAGCTAGGCTAACTGGTAGCGTAGGGTAGCTTTCCGACTTATTTTTATCGTAACGAAATTCCATACGCTTGTTTCCGTTTGCAGAAGTATCAATAATATGGCCGAAATAGCGTACACCGTCAAATGCAGGTATGTGCGTGTGCGTGTGCCGTAGCCGTATCGTACAGTATCATATTACATCCACCTTCAGCCTTCACTTCCGCACATGTCATCTCGCTGACAAATTACTTACCAACGGATTCCTCTCTCTCTCTCTACCTCTGCTTGCTTCGTCCAAACTCGCCGCCGTGCCGCGCCTTATTAATTGTAATTTTCTTTTTCTTCCGATTGTTTTAGCTTGAAGCTGGAAAAGATTTTGAATTTGAACGCCTATTCGACGACGGTATCGGAAATGGGATCGACGAAAATTGATAGGTAGGCACTTAGGTACTACGGTACTAGATGGTAGGTAGTAGGTAGTAGGTAGTAGGTACTATAGCACATAGATTACGGTGCCGATGCCGTGCAAAATAATGCGAACATCACATCTCCTGAAAATTCAATATAATACATATGTATATTGTATTATGTACATAGTACATAGTATACCAACCTACGCGTACTCTTTAGCCCTAAAAAAAAAAAAAAAAAAAAAAAAAAAAGTGTAGGCACTTGGGTTAGTAAAAATTAGATTTGAAATTCGATGTATGCCCAGCCCACCGTATTTTCGAGACCTCTCGAATAGATTGGAAACGATTTTCAGACGTTCCGCAGCTTTCAGAAAATTTCGGAATTTTCCAACGCCAGAGAAAATCTCTCGAAAGTATCGGGCGTAGGTGGTCTGACGGTGGATACGAATACATGTACATACATACATTTACATACGTAGTACGTACATACATGGATTTATGTGCGAGTACAAGTAATGCGTAGTAGGTATTGTGGTTTAAGCGCGCGGGTACATTGGTCGCGGTAGCGGTGTATCTACTAATAATCAAAGTAGCAATAATAATAATAATAATAATATTAATAATAACAACGATAACGTTAACGATAATAATTCTTTGGGGAGGTTAGATTAAACGGCAATGAAGTTGGTAAATAAAAAGGGATAAAGTGTGGCGGTACCTGGCGTGGTGGTGGCGGCGGCGGTGGCGGCGGCGGCAACGAACGGAGGCAACTAATACTAAACGATTGCGTTTACCATGGGGGGTTTTCGCGTATAAAAGCGCGGCGCGACCACTTGTCTCGCTAATAGCGCTATAATGCAAATTCTACCCCTTGCTCTCTTGTGTACTTTATTACACTCACCCCTACGCCGTACGTGTCGGTGTCGACGATGAAATATTTTATTAAGCAGCGCCATCTGGCCGTCTTGGCGATTCGCTTTCTCATTCGCATTCTAATTCGCGC
This sequence comes from Pseudococcus jackbeardsleyi, assembly GCA_038380155.1. NCBI lineage: Eukaryota > Metazoa > Arthropoda > Insecta > Hemiptera > Pseudococcidae > Pseudococcus > Pseudococcus jackbeardsleyi. The sequence continues at coordinate 60,148,456 of CM076240.1, read as the reverse complement.
TCGCCTCATCATCCGCCGATAATCTAGGCTGCGCTGTACTTGATGTATGATTACGATTGTGCTTTGCACTTGCATTGTACCTATGTGATACATAGGTACAGTAAGTTAAGTATACGTCGTAGTCGCCTTGTATTTTTGGTTGTACTGTACCTACCTACCTTGTGTTTTCCTATATTTCTATGTATATCTACGTAGATAGCCAGACAGACAGACAGATAAACAGATAGATTGACTGACTCCTAACGTTGGCGTGTTCACGTTTATGTTCGAGTACTTTCTACGTATCCAACTAAGTACCTACTGTTCGTAAGTACGCAGCGGTACCTATTTACCTACCTACCGAGACATCTTTACTTGAAAATTATCGCCCTTGGTTTATAAGAACGAACCGTCGATAGGTATTATATGGTCGATGAAACTGCTTATGTATGTAGATAGTTAGGTACCTATGCTACCTACTAGGTACTGATATGTATACCTACTTGTCGTAGATGTAGCCAAACGAGAGCGTCATGTCGGATGTCGGAAAAATTGGTAAAAATCGAAGCTGGACCGAAGAAAAATGTAAAAATCACGTGATCGATTTTTTTTTCCAACCGTAAAATTAGTATCGCGCCTGTTTTTCAAAATCGAATCTCGAGCTATAGGTACCAAGACCAACTTTCCTAGCGGATAATGGGTAATGGTTATTATTGGGTTAATGGGGAAGGGGATTGGCCAGCGTAGAAAGCTATCGCCAACCAACGATAAGTAAAGTAAAGTACCTCTACCTATCTATTCGGCGGCTGGAGGTACCTAATTGAATAAATTTTGCGGTCAGATAAACGATAAACCTCAAACCTCATTGACCTTTCTAATGCGCGTATTTATCGCATCGTCACGTTTGCATTGTTGGAAAAAGCCGGGACAGTATTTGTCATAGCGAACGCATCTTTGACAATTGGAAATTATTAATAAATTATTATTTCGGCCGACAATAGAAGACCGCGCGCCGTTCAATTCAATACAAATAAACGCGAATGCGAACGTTGTAGCAATAAACGGTTTATTTGTCGGTTTCGTTTCGTTTCATAGGCCATTGTCGCATGGCTGACTCCTGTGTACCTTTCCATCTAGTTAGTTAGTAGTACCCAGACTTCAGTCGACTGCCTGCTGCCAGCTGCCCGCTGCCCGCTGCCCGCTGCCCGGTACCTGGTGCCAAACTGTCTAGCGTACCTATTTAGTTACTTACTTGCTTACTTACTTATTTACTTACTAAAGTCTTGTTATATGTTGCATAGTATCAATAATAAATTCGTTAAATTCGTTACTTACCGAATTACCAACGAGCCAATTCGTCGCATCGTTGAGAATCAATTTCATTTTAAAATGCCGTCGATCGAGTTTTCCAGGGATTTTATTTTCCTAAAAGTTGTTGCGATTCTCAAATATGTATCTATTCGAGTGTATAAGTATAAGACGATTCATTTTATGTTTTTTTGCGCTATTTTAGGTAGGTAATTTACCAATCATAGGTACGATAGATCTTCTCGATAAATGTTTGACCCTGTGTATCTACCTAAATAATGATCGTTTGTATGTTTTTTTTTTTTTTTTTTTTTTTCGCTTTTTTGTTTGCGCATATAGTTTGAACGTGGCCAAATTCTATACCAGCAACGCGAGCCATATCGTAGAAAAGGTGAGCACTTTGTAACAACTGTAGGTACATATGTAGATGTACTAGCGCTGCGCGCAAAAGGCGAATCGACGCGTCAATGCGTTGTCGCGAAACGGTGAAAAGGAAAAGTAATGCCAACTAATTAGCAGTTACCTAATACTTAGTTGGTAATAATTACATCGTACACCGCGCCGCATTACTTCCATGTTTTTCTTCTTCTTTTTCTTTTTTCTTTTTTCAATACTCGCCACACGGATGCGTGGTTTACGTACCTACTATACCTTACTATCTAGTTCTAGTACTTACCCGCCTACCACGTGCGCGTTTGTCTTGCAGGGCGTTGGAACCGTGACCGTAGAGATAGCGAAATACATTCGAGCGAACGTGTTGGACGAATTTCTGCAACATTTACTTTGGGAAAAAGATGTCAGAAACGATGCCGGCCACGTTATGGAGACGATTCGATTGAAGGTTAGTTTGATTTGTTGCTGTACCTGTGTCCTGTGGTGTCGGCGCGGTGACACCAACGCGTCGCTTGGTCGCTTGGGTTGTCGGATAGGTCAGCTGATACCCACTGCCTTCTTCGTCTCATTTTTGACTATTTTTTCCGCTACACACATCGAACCTTATACCGGACCCTTCATTTATGCCCATTTTTGAAAAATCGGGCATGACAGTTTCTGTATCATCTCCTCTTGCTAAACGGGTCTCGCAATGATAGTACGATCCCTACCTACCTATACATAATTACATTACATACATGTATACCGGCTAAACCTATACGTATGTAGTATGTACATATGTGGCACGAGCTACGTGGCGTTTGACGTGATTTGATATTTCGTTTTGGTAAATTGGCTACTACTTATACCATAAGGTTACCTACTTATCGATACTTTTTTGAAGGCTTCCTATCGGTCGATTTTGTATTACTTATTCATTTACTTGGGTACTTACGAAAGTCGGGCCTCTTGTTAAATGAAACTGACAACCGCGCGCGACTGAGGAAGTATCGTTATTCGTTAACCAAACATTCACCTACCTATCAACTTTAGTATTTACACGAGTTCGCACGTTTTCGACGCCACACCTAGATACTTGCTCGTATTTTTTATACGTATCTAGTTGCCTTAAGTAGGTTAGAATGATATACCTAGCTAGGTCGATTCTCGCTTCAAAGGAGGTGGTGGTGGTGATGATGATGTTGATGATGATGATGATGATGATGATGATGATGATGATGATGATGATTTTTATAAGAATAGATACCTAAAACCTAATCATATTAAATGGACGACAAGAGCTGGCGCGTAAGGGGATAAAGGGGCGAGGATAATGTGCAAGTAAGTGGTATGGTAGTGGTAGCGTAGCGGCGAGTGAGAAGTACGAGTACGAGTATGATACAAGCCAGCGCAGCGTGCCGAAAATGATGAATTCACAATAGGACGGGCGCACGGACGGACGGGACGGGACGGGACGAGCGGTAGTATCGCATCGGCGGAATTAATCGCTCTTATTACAGCAGACAAAGGATGAATGCGACGCGACTGTGAGCTGTGCTTGTGCTGGTGCTGCTGCGTTGTGTACTGGTGTACTCGTTGCTGGTATTCGCGGTCGATATCATATCAGTGATCAAGTGGGCGTGAAAACGGCAACGTTCAGCGAAATGCGAATACGAGTAACCAACTGTGATACTGACGATAAGTACTGCAAGTACCAGCCCTGCTAATACCTATTACCTTGTACCTAGCTACCTACTGCATAGTGCATGTCCTTTCCCTTTTTTTTTTTCTTTCTTCTTTTTTCCCTTTTCTTTTTTCGACTCGATTGATGGTTAGATAGTAGATACCTACGTGTAAAAGTAAAAGTAAACGTAAACGCTCAACGAGATAAACATTAGGCTTACCGCTTATATTTGATGTAGCCTTTGAGATTCACTTGAAAATTAATCGCGCAATAATCGAACCGCTCGTGCTCGTCGAAATTTAGACTCGCTCAAGTTCAAGCTGCCGTACTATATGTGCTCGTTCCTGAACTTCGGATCTGCTCCCGGCATAGGCGCACCCAAAGAGGGAGGGGGGCTCAGGGGGCTCGGGCCCCCCCTTAAGCCCGGAAAAAATAATTTTTTGCTTCAAAAATGAGAAAAGTCAATTTTTTGCTCTTCAAAGTATATTTTTTCAAAAAATTTTCGCCCTCGCTTCGCTCGGGCAGTATTTTAATCCTTTTATTTTAAAAATTGACAATTTTTGATTGATTTTTCAGTCAAAAATCACCAAATTCTCAATAAATTCTCCGTTTGTCAGGAAAAATTGATGATTTTTGATTGAAATATCAGTGAAAAATGACTCAATTTGAAATTTGACCCCCTCCCCATTTTTTCTCAAATTCTGAGCCCCTCCCTTAATTAATTTCTGGGTGCGCCTATGGCTCTCGGTAGCTTGAATCTGCGGCGCGGCGGTGCCGGTGTGGCCAAGTAGGCGCCAAGTCTATCCGCGCGATAGCAGATACCTATTGCTACGTAGGTAAAGTATCTTATCTACTACTCGAGCATCGTCCTCAGCTCCTCACCTATACCCACGAATTACTTACTTACTCACCTACCTACTTGCGCGCGTGAAAGTGAGAAAATTGGATAAAATCCGAATCAAAACAAAATAAGTATGTACTTACCTAGGTATAGCTAGATACGTAGGTCTAGGTACCTCGGGAAAGAACAAGGGTAATGGTACCCTATCCTGTAATGCCTATAGGTGCAGGCACTCAAGTAATACTCCTGGTTAAAAATTAGCTTACCGAATCGTGAAAATGCTTACATACGTAGTACGTAGACGTAAGTACTTGTCATGCTTGCGATGATTAGGTAGTACTAGTAGGTAGCTAGGTACTATCCAAAATACCTTTAGGAACAGGCAGAGGCGCTGACCACTGATACGATGACGATCGATGCGATGGTACGCGTACGTCCGTCGCGTCGCGTCGCGTCCGGGTGAAGAGACGAAGAAGACGAACAGAGCCGAGAGCCGAGAGGCAAATGGTAGACGAGGCGCGGCGCGGCGGAGAGGCGTGCGTGTTTGTATCGTCGATTTGTCGATTTGAAAAATGGTAAAAAGGTTAAAGGACTGTGTTTTGAGTTATTGCTTTACCAAGCACTTTCATCCCGAACAAGGCATCAAATATGAATCGTTTGTTCCCTTCATTTCGCGAATCTGCTTAACGTAAGCAAACTTGAAAAGAAAAAAATCTGTTTTGCATATTTCTCTGCAAAGAGACTATTATCAAACAAAATAAGTTCTATCGAAAGCTTTTATCAACTTTTTTAATAAAGCTTCCGCTCCGATGAAAACGTAGAAAAAAATAATAACAATATCTAGTAAGTAATAAAATGAAGAAAGAAGAAGAAGAAGGAGGAGGAGGAGGAGGAAAAAAGGATTGTGGAGAGCGATCGAGTTTATGTGTATGTAGATAGCAGATACTTAATACCGTTTATGGTATATTCGAGCGTGGTGTCGGGTGCCGGGCGCCGGTCGCCGGTCGCCGGACCAAATAAGTACGAGCAGCGTATACGAGTAAAAAGGCCATGCGGCCATTTATCGTGTTTTTTCGTGCGTATACGTTTGAATAGCGAATTTAAATTTAATGTCACGCAGGTATTGATATTTATCCTTTTGTGTTAAAATAGAGTTAGGTATTTGTATTCCGTTCTTATTTCTTCTTTTTTTATTTCGCAAATTGCCGAATTCATCAGATTCCTTGCCGCCGTACCTATCTATCTACCTACCTACTTTTTTTTCCTTTTTTTTTTTAAATTTTATTAATCAGGGTATCTAACGGGTAGTGAAACTAGTGAAAAAGTAGTGATTTGAAAAACCGGTCATGCCGGTAATGGAAAAGTAGTGAATTCAGACGAAAATTTGAAAAAAAGTAGTGAAAAAATAAAACATATCCCAATCCTACAAAAGTGACTTTTTTCGTATCCTTACCAATTTTATGTTATTTTTTCCCCTTTTAAAACATATTATTTTCGAAAATCAATTTTCCAACAGCTTCGGCCTCGCTACGCTCGGCCTTTTATTTATATTTGTTCCTCTTTAATTGTTATACAGTAAAAGAAGCCGAATTTTTATTCAACTTCAAGTATTACTTCAAAATCCAAAACAATATTTTATTGCACCTTAAATTTGAGGGGTTCAAAAATTTTCGCCCTCGCTTCGCTCGGGTTAAATTCAATTTCTTTCATGTTCGCCTTAAAACACAATATGTAATTTTGAAATTTGATCATAATTTGTTTCAAAACTTTCTGTTCTTGCTTCATTGAGAACAAATAGTGGCGTGGGAAGATAGGGTACGAGAAGTACATAGTACACCACCACCCCCTCCCAAAAAAAGCTCATCAGATACCTAGGAATTTTCTAAGCATTAAAACAAAATATGGGAAAAACGATTTTTTTAGGCATTAAAAACTTAATTTTTCCAAACCTTCGCCCTCGCTTCGCTCGGGCATGAACAAAATTACAACTATATAAATATTTGGAGCGACAGCGAGAAAAAAATACTACTTTAATGCCCCCTCCCCCGAAAATCCTTCTGGAATTTCAAGTCCTGGTACTCATTTTTTATTCTCTCTCCAAAAAAGCTTCCAAAACCACTAGGAACAAATAAAAAAGAGTTAAAATTATCTAAAATTGTAGCTTGGTCATCAAATTTGTGCTATTCACCCCCCCCCCAAAAGTCAGAGCCCGTTTCGTTCCGAAGGGGGGAGGTGGTAAAATGTGCTTAATACATGTGTAGTTTCAAATTTTCTTTAAAATAAGCCCATTATAGGTTCATTTTTTCATTTATTACATTTAAAATAAAGATTTTTTTCTAATTTCATTTTTGTTCTCTAAAAAATTTTCATCGTTTTTTTTTTGTATGTTGGAAAGAGAGTCGATTTTTTGGAGGGGGGGGGGGGGGTTACAAATTGAAATTTTAAAAAAAAAAGTAGTGGAAAAAGTAGTGATTTTACAAAAAACAAATCAATTAGATACCCTGATTAAAGTATATTTGATGAATATAGGGTACAATGTTCCTAAGTTCACACCACTCCCTTACATAGCAGAGGTTTATAAAGGGAGAGGTGGAACATTTGGATTGTCGAGAGGAAATGAGGAATACATACCTAGTAACTAAAGATAAGGAAGAGTAAATTACAGCAGGAGAAACAAAGTTGATAAAAAGAAGAAAACATTACAACCGGAGTAATTATAGATATGTACAGAATTAACTAATTAAGAGAGTGATTAAGCGAGTAGGTAAGAAATTGAAAATTAGTTGTAAACAAAGTAAAACTAATATTGATTAATTAAGCGAGTAAATAAGCGAGAAAAGTAAGAGGTATAATTTATAATCAAAGCAAAGGGATAAAGTAACAAAGTAAAAAGAAGATAAGATGACAAGAATTTAGGGAGAGAACAAATGTTGAAGAAAAAAAAGAAACTCTACCTACCTTAGGCCTACTTACTTACCATACTTACTTACTTACTTACTTACCTATTCGATTTCGAGCGAATATCTAAAGCGTTTTTAACGTTACTTACCTACCTACATATGTATTTATTTTGTTACTTTTTTCCTTTTTTTTCTTTTTTTACCGTTTTTCAAAACCTCGCAGAATACGATCGCGACGCAACGGTATACTATGTAAGTATTATGTGTCTAATACTTACCTATTACGCGACTTATTTACTTACCTATCGATAAATTCGTGTGTGCGTGGCTAATTACGCGCGTAAGTACATAGTACATATGTACATACGTATTACGTATCAGATATCAATCAAAGTATTTTTTAAACGACTAAATTACCTACTGCAGGCATGATCTACAATTCTACATGTTGCGATAGGTAGGTCGCAATTTGATGAGAAATAATGTAGATATCTAGGTAACCAATAGTCGATAGGTATGTAGATGTACCTTCCCGAGAATGAGAATATTCCAGTGGCGTAGCCAGAAGAGTCCGAGGGGGGGGGGGGGGTTGGGTCGGAAGCTTTTTTTGGGTGGCTGCAAAATGAGTACAGAGACTTGAAAAACGAGAAATTTTTGGGAGGAGCGGAAGAGGGAGGGGTAAAAATGAGCTTTTTTTTGCACTTTGGTCTTAAATAGTCCGTATAATAGTGATTTAATTTACGCCCGAGCGCAGCGAGGGCGAAGTTTCGAAAAAATTGGATATTTAATGACTAAAAAAGACATTTTTTAATGATTTTGTTAATGCCCGAGCGAAGCGAGGTCGAAGCTGTGATGAAATAGAATTTTTTAATGTCTAAAAAATACATTTTTCACAAAAATTCTTGACCTCAAGGGGGAGGGGGAGGGGGTCCAGACCCCCCTTGGCTACGCCTCTGGAATATTCTACACCTACGAGTATGGAGTAAAGACAAATAGAGCTAATAGGTACCTAATAAGTACCATATAAAAGCTGCAAGCGTTGTTGTAAATGTAATTACGTATGTAATACCTAATTACCTACCCATGTAGGTCTAGGTATGTACCTGCTGCGATCCATTTCTATTCTAGAAATTGATACCTGCGCGTTGTGCGACGATGCGACGCGACGTTGAACTTGGGAACTTGCTCGTTTCAACGCCCATCGCCTCTTTCTTCTTGAAATGTCTACGAGGCATTCAGATATGTAACTTTAACTACACCACTGCCAAGCGTTTAACCTGCCAACTACCTTATCTACGTAGGTACGTGGTACGTCTACGTACTACATAGGTCTAGGTGTAGGTATTTCCGTGCTACCGCGCCGTACCGCCATCGAATTACTTATATATATGTAATGTATTACCAGATGCGATTTCTAATTTGATAAAATTTGTTGATACACCTACCTAGGCCTAGGCTACCTACCTAAGTACCAATACGCATGCGCTTTTATTCACAAACTACAAACGTACACGTACCTACGATTATGGTTAGTTGTGTGAAAATTGGACACACTTGCGAGTCGAAACTGTAGGCAGAAAACTGGTTGCCATGCCGGGTAGAGAAAGAATGACAATACGTAGACCTACCTAATTGACGAATCGCTATCGAGTACCTATAGTTAGCCTTGCGCAAGAGTGACGTGATAGGGCGCTATGGTACTCGTATGTTCAAGCTACGAGTAAAAGGACAAAAGCACGAAAAAAAAAAGGAATGAAAGAAAACGAACGGTCAAGATGGCGTGGCATCGACTATTCGACTTCGGCTGCGACTCGTCGAGTATTTTATTAGCATTCGAGTCGTTCGAGTGTATATGTCTCGATCTCGACGTTTTGTGGGAGATCGCGATCTAGCTGGTAAGTGGTAGCTATCTAATATCTAGCTACCGCTTCGTTCTCGTATATAAAACCTTGAAAATATGTAGCGAGAAAACAAAACACGTCCCAACGTCAATTTTTCTACTTTGAAATCTCTCGTTGAAACCTGAAGTATGTAACCTTGTATACCCATATTGAAGTACCTACCTACCTACCTACCTACCTACCTACCTTTTTTTTTTTTTTTTTTTAAAGAAATGTATATTCGATGAATATAGGGTAGGTACAATACTCCAAAACGTTCTCACCACTCCCTAACATACCGGAGGTTTATAAAGGGAGAGGTGGAACATTTGGATTGTAGAGAGGAGTACCTACTAACTACCTAGTACCTACATGGTAACTAAAAATAAGGAGAAAACATTGCAACAGGAGAAATTATAGATATGAAATTAACTAATTTAGAGAGTAAGTAATTGAGCGAGTAAGAAGTTGAAAAGTTGTTTGTAAACAAAGTAACCTACCTACCTATTTAAACGCCAGCCGTACAAGTACGTAAGTGGACGCTGAATCTCCGAATCTCGAATTGAAGAAATTTTTTGATTTCGGTATTTCAAGGGCAAGAGCAGTGAGAAAAAGTCCGCCGCGTCGTTTCTTCTCGAAAACGACTGTAGTATCTCGTTACGTAAGAAGCTGCAGCTCCGACCGCGACCGCGACCCAACAGGCCCGAGACATGGCTCATTTTCGAAAAAAGATGGTTATTATAGATCTAGCTACTTTTTCGAACGGGACCGACGCAATAACAAATGTACCTAGCTACCTAGTACCTAGTAAAGTCAAGTAAAGTATATTTGACAATTTTGAATTACAAACGTGGTACCTACATAAATATAACTAAGTATAAGATATTTGCCGCGTGTCCAGTGGCGTTGCGGTAGACTACGGACAACAACTATACAAGATAAGAAAATCAATAGGTACATTAAAGACATTCATAGAAATGCACCGGATATAAATAACATTACATATTAAGAAACGAAAATCAAAACAGAATAACATAGAACAGACGGTAACAAGTTCAACGAGAAGTGAAGTAACGTAGAGTACCTATGACCTATTCCTATTATACATAACAAGTTGAAGTACATCTACATACTGTATTTGAGCAGAAAATTATTTGCTTATGAGAAAAAAGTAAACTGCTCAGTGGGTAGGTTAGGTAGTTGGACAAGCAGGAGGAACTTTGACATCTCGACTATTTTATTTCCTTTATTATAGTATCACCCTCACAGCAAGAAATTTTTCAACCGTTTTTTTGAAAAAGGGCTTTCCTGAATTCCTGATACTTTTTTTTTCAAACTCCGGGGGCAGCTGATTAAAGACCGATGGAGCCGACCAATATGACTGTATTGCTGCATATTTGTTCTTGGCTTTTGCAACTATTACATTAAGGCTCTCGTTTCCAAATTTATTTTCATTTTAGGCAACATATGTTGCAGCTGCATATGCGTATAATTTTTCGATGTTGAAAAGTGCAAGACTTGCGAGTAGTTCGTCACCATTGGTTCTAGGATGGGCTGAAAAAATTATTCTTGCTGCCTTATTTTTCATAACTTTGATTTTTTCCAGATGGACTTGTGCCGCTCTCCCCCATGTCATGATTCCAAATTTCAAAACAGGCTCAAAGATTGCTGAATATATTATTTTTTACACAGGGGCGTAGCGAAGAATTTTTTCCTTGGGGGGGGGGGGGGGGGGGGAATTTTAACATGATTTTGTCAATTTTGAAACTGAAATTTGCCAACTTTATAACTGAAACTTTGAAATTACCTTTATCTATAAAATATGGAAACCTTATTTTCAATTTCTTGACGGTTTTGAAACCCCCAGAAGATGTTGGAAATCTTCAGCGCGGCGAAAAGCCTGTACCTACAAGTTGTCCATGTGAGCTTCAGCATCTGTATTTGTAGACTCTAGATACTTACTAATGACTAGTAGCGTCGGAAGGTTTTTTTTGGTGCAAAATGGGTACAAAAAGGATTTTTGGAGAAGGCGGTAAAAATGTGCTTTTTTCGAACTTTTGCCTTGAATAGTTTATAAATTGTAATTTTGTTCATGCCCGTGCGAAGCGAGGGCGAAGATTTGAAAAAATTGGAAATTTAATGTCCAAAAAAACGATTTTTTTCATTGTTTTAGTTCTTTGAAAATTCTTCTCTGCATGATGTGATTTGAGGAGGGGATGCAAATGATACTTTGCGCCCTTGTCAGAATTTTTTTGGAGGTTGCAATGCGCTACTTGTACCCCACTTTCCGACGCCACTGCTCACGATCCGTTGAATCGATCATAGCTCAATTTTTTAAAATTCGTCACCTGGTACTTCCAATTTAAATTCATATGTATTTTTTGCGAAAAAATGTTGTGGAAAAAAAATACCCACGCTAGCTTTCCAATCCAATTCCAATGATATGTAGTGTAGGTAAGCATATTCGCGCTTCATTTGCATTGGTTAGTAGCGCGGTAAGCGTTGAATGGTCGGTGTTATATGGTACATATAGGTATGTAGGTATTTGTTGATTGATACATCAATTGTCGCATCGTCATTCCTAGTTCGCTGGTTACCAACTACCAATCTGCTTCTGCTTCTGCCTTCTGCCTATCGTTTAAAGTGTGCGTCGCGTCGGGTGTTGCCAACAATGTCGACTTGATTAGATTAGATCATCCGCTCAGGTGGGAAAGATTCGCCGCGATTAACGGTTACACGCGAATGCAGATCTCCAATTTCTTAGACTTGGACGCGTAGACGTAGACGTAGGTAGGTATCGTATACGTATCAGTGTAATTGACGAACGCTAAGTCGTGTCGAATTCGAAACTAAATGCTAAATTGCTGAGCGGTATCGATAAAAATATTATTAGAGAAAAAAGTAGGTATTACTCGGGTAGGTATAGGTAATTATGAAAATGAATATTTACCTAAAAAGAAAAAAATTAAAAAATGGATAAATAAAATAACAGAATGAGTAGGTAGGTAGGTAGGTAGGTAGGTGGGTAGAATAGAAAGAAAAGGATAAGAGAAGAGAAGAGAAGAGAAGAAAAGAGAAGAAAAGAAAAAAAAAGAAAAGGATAAGAGAAGAGAAAAGAAGAAAAGAAAGAGTTACGATAACGCGGTTGCGGGTTGTTAATTGAGTGGGTCGAGTGGCGTTGCCGTTGCCGTTGCCGTTGCGTTGTGAATCAAGTTGAAAAGGCCGAGTAGCGAGAATAAAGTAGCAAATAGATACATTATATCGCTCTATGTAGGTAGGTAGTAAATAGAGATACGTACGTACCACGAATGGTACAGACGATACGATTCAGACGATGGGAAAAGTGCGGCGCGGTGCGCTGAAAATTATCCCCCGTTCGCCGAAGCTAATAAAAATGGCGAGATACGGTTTGGCTTAGGTCGGGTTAGTGAGTTTACGAGGGTCTTGTCTTGTCTATTTACTTGTCACACATTATTACAGGTATTTTTAAGGGTAATAAATAAAATACAAAGCGCAGTTTACTAACAAACCTATCATCGAGGGGACCAACTAAACTCGGTAGATGAAATGAAAGAAGAGCCAGCGAAGCGGCGCTCGCGTACACATCGTACCTATAGACGTACATAGGTAGAGGTACCTATAAACTGTATTCGTAGCTAGAGGTACACGGTGCACAATGCGTACTATAATAATAAGTAGTATTAATAATGATAATAAAAATACGTGGCGTGGCGTGGCGTAACGTAACGTAGGTAGAGGTGTGTACTGTGTACGTCTGTATGTATACGTATAGGCCTAACATATACATGTGTGTGTGTGTGTGTGCGGATAAGTAGAAGAGGTATCAATAAAGTTGGAGGAAGTATACAATAGAAAAAATGAATAGGAAAAAGGACTAATATGTAGTCGTAGTCGCGTACGGCTTAGCGGGCAGGGGTTCGGGGTTCGGGGTTTTACCCATTTTACTACTTACCGAAAATCTAAGGGTGCGCTGCGCTGCGCTGCGTGGCGTGGCGTGGCACGTAAAAAATTTCCTTACAATGAAGCAAGCGTAAATAGAAAATACTGCGCGCACAATAAAACGATAAACGGTTCGCATCGCTACATCTCGTCGTAATAATAGTTTAGATTAGTCGAGACTAGTTTCATTCTATTGTGCGCTTATTATTGCTACACCGAAGCCCGACGAATAAAGGTTATTTTTCCGCTTGTATTTATATATATTTACTTACTTATACTTACCTATACACTCTTTCTCGTCTCTCGTATTCATGTAACAACTAACAACTACATAGGTACTCGTATGTATTATAATAATCGTCGCGTCGGTCCAACTAACTAACTAGGTAGATAGATAGATAGGTAGGTAGGTAGGTAGGTAGGTAAGTAAGTAGGCTAGGTACTGGGTTCATGTAACGATAAGAATTAAGTAGTATAACGACTACGCGGGGTACGGTACGGTACGGTACGGTACGGGCGTAGCGTATAGCTAGGTGTAGGTAGCTCTAGCTAGTTAGTACCTATACCTAGCTAGCGGCCCCGTCACTCGTCAGTAAAATAAGCGAAATTTTGACGAAAATAATCAATGATATGAGTATATAGGTAGTAAGGTAGTATGCTTTAGGCGAGGGCATCTCCCGAAAAAATCAACTCCCTCCCTCCCTCCCTTCCCTCCCTCCCTCCCTCCCTTCCTTCCTTCCTTCCTTCCTTCCTTCCTCCGACCCCGGCATCCCTTTCAAAGTCCCAAACACGTAAATTATTCTACAAAAATACGTAAAAGTAGGTACATATATAAGTGTGCCAAAATATTACCGATGACTGCTGCCGCGCGAAAATTTTTCGAACAGTGTTTCTCATTCGCCATCGACGAATACGAAATACGAATGCAACTTTTCAACCCCTTCCTCTCCCTTGCCCCAACCTTGTGAAGGCCAAGGGCCAAAAAAGGGTATTAGAAACAACTCGAGTCAACGCCTTTTCAAGGACGAAGGCGATCCGCGAGTATCGAACAGGTGGCCCTCACACCGCGCACCACCCAAACGCGGCGGCCCGGCCCTGCTGCGCAGTGATATCGCCCAGTTACGTCCGTGTGCGGGTGTCGAGGGGAGGGAAGGGGGAGGTGGAGGGGTAGTGGCTGAAAAAGTGTTTACCTATTTAGTAGTTTGTCGCTGCGAGTAAATTAGTGTACCTACTACCTAGCTGCCTACTTATTTCACGGATTCCTCTGAATCCTGAAATTTAAGACAATTCGACGGTTTTCTCGATCCACCTCCACCCCCTTCCTAATGTACGTACATCTACCCCGAGTATTGTCGATCAAGGATGGTTTGAAACCAGTTCCTACTTCTAACATAATTCGAACCGGATAGGAAGTGATTTATGTTCTCAATTGCAAATTTTCGGTAGTGAAAAACGGCCGATTTTCGTGAAAATCGACTCAATTCCGCAATTTCTCACTTCGTCAGCCCTTTACCTCCAACCAGGGCATAGGAGTCAACTTTCTATCTTGACTCCGGAGTCAAGCTGGAGTCAGGAGTCAAACTTTTTGCTAACTCCTATGCCCTGCCTCCAACCAATCCTTATATTAAACATTCCTTAGACCTGATTTGAACCTTCTGAACACGAATTTTTGGTTAGTTTTCCCCTTTTCCCATTGGAAGTAGAGAATTTTCTCAAACGCGATATTAATGTGGCGCCGTGCTTGAGAAAATTCTCTACTTCCAATGGGAAAAGGGGAAAACTAACCAAAAATTCGTGTTCAGAAGGTTCAAATTAGGTCTAAGAAATGTTTAATATACCTGAGGATTGGTTGGAGGTAAAGGGCTGACGAAGTGAGAAATTGTAAAATTGAGTCGATTTCCACGAAAATCGGCCGTTTTTCACTACCGAACAGGCCCGGCGAGAGGGGGGTACAGGGGGTACATTTGTACCGGGCCCGCAATTTAAGAAGGGGCCCGAATGCGAGGCCCTTTGAAGGAGATTGGTCAACTACCTACAAAAGTGTAAAAAAAGTGCAGTATTTTAAAAAATTTTCTCCCTCGCTTCGCTCGGGCAGTAGATATTTTATTCATTCTTTTGAAAATTGATAATTTTGCACTGACTTTTCAGTTGAAAATCTTTTTTTCCGATGGAAAAATTCTCAATGTGTCAAAAAAAAATCAATAATTTTGACTGAAAGCTCCTTGAAAAATTATTGTTTTGAAATAACGTGAAAAATGAGCGGGAAAATCACCTGCTGAAGCTAAAGTTTCAGTTATTTCAAAATTTTACCAAAAATTTCCGCCCTCGCTTCGCTCGGGCTATAGTATCTATGCTCTCTATTTTAAAAATTTTCATTCAATTTTGACATGATCTAAAGAATGGAAAAATGATTCTTTCTTGTTTCCAAATGTCACTTCAGATCATTGCTCAAGTTTATTTGAGAAATGAAAAAAATGGACTGAAGTAAAGGGGGCCCGCAAAAAGCTTTGTACCGGGCCCGCATTTCCTCTCGCCGGCCCTGCTACCGAAAATTTGCAATTCAGAACATAAATTACTTACTTACCTCCTATCTGAAAACCAATGACAAATTCGAATTCAAGAGGTTCGAATTATGTTACAAAACTGCTTTCAAACCATCCTTGATCGACAATACTCGGGTCAGGATGGAAAAAATCGAAATTTTACCTGTTTTTCCTCAAATTTGGCGGCCACTTTTCGCGACACGAATTGTACGATTGTGCGAGTACTATATGCTTTTGATCGAAAAACTAATTGCATATTCGTGTTCAGGAGGGTCGAATTATACGAAAAGTGACACCAAATTTACCCCAAAATCCTTTATTTGGAGAATAATTGGGGGTGAAACCTTTCCGAAAACGAGCCCCCATTCCTCCCCTAGGAAACATTTTTGATGGGTCCACTTCGCAAAACATTTCTTTTGGGTCATATTAAAATACGAACCACACTTCGACCCGTGTTCAAATTTCAAAAAGTGAAGTAGTTTTTTACTAACCGCGGGGACTAGGACTACTACTACTAGGTACGGACTAGAATTTGAGTGACGACAGGCGCGGCGTCGGCGTCCGTGTCCGTTTATACGTAAAGTAAAATACGCGTGCGACATGCGGTTTTTTTTTTTGTTATTTCGAATGAGGAACAGAAGAAGGGGAGAAGAAACGCATACCTAAGCGTATTCGCAACGACAGTTTCGCGCGCTTTATCGCCATATCACGATATCGAGCGACCATCCGACAATTGCAAATTGCTGCGCATACTTACTTTCATTCCGAGTGGGTAAGTATTGTTTTTCTGTTGTTGGAGGGCGGGTGCAGGGTAAAGGGGTTTGTCGAACGCTACGTGTAAATATTAAATTGCGGCGCTTCTCTTTCCGTGCCGTGCCGGCGTGTCGCGTATAGCGTTTGCAGGATATCTACTACCGAACACCTAGCTGTAGCTAGAGCTACGTAGTACGTACTACGTAGTACATATAGACATACGTACGTTGCTGTAACGAAGAAGAATTGGGCGTGATACGTGATACGTGATACTGATAAGTGATAAATGATGTCCCCTTTCAATTGAAGCATTTGAAGCCTTCGCTCCGTCTAAAAAACAACCGTAGTCCAAAAATGGATTTTTACCGTACAGTGAAATGATATGATGCTCGAAACGTTTCTGCGATTGAAAATTAGATTCGACGAATGTTACAACGTTATAGTCAATTTCAAAACGTGGATTAAGGGCCTAACAGGACAGGTTTGGCCATTCAAATTTTCCTCCAGTTCTCGAAAATGGAGATTGAAAATTTTCCCGTGCGTCTGTACTTTGTATCTTCATACATACTTATACCCATACTTATGTATCTATATCGTACATATATCGCAGGTCTTCCAAGTTTTCGAGCGTTTTGCTCAATAAACAACCAGTTTGATTCTGATTGGTTATTCACAACCAATCATTAGCATCAATGTGATGGACTATGGTTGTTTTTTAAACAAAAAGCTCGAAAACCTTTTGATTTTGAAACACGAAAAAGGTGTCGATGTCTTTTTTAAAGGAAATTCGAAATAAATGATACCTAGACCTACTATCGTTTTTTTCATTGAATTCAGTTTTCGAAACTACAATTAAATTTTTTTCCTAAATTTGGACACTTATAGGTACCTACGGTTGTTTTTCAAACGGACGCTTCGATTAGGTACATGTCTACATAGTTAGGTAGGTAGAGGTACCATACTATGTGTAAGTATAAGTACACCACGTAACATAATGTACATTCGACGACGCGACGTTATGCAATGTGCACTGGACCGAAAATACGTAGAGATTAGAGGTACCTTACCTAATATGTACGTATGTATGTACTAAGTATGTAGAATTGTAGATGTACTATCAAGTATCAACTATGTAGAATGTAATGTACTACCTACCGCAGGGTGTCCATTCTCTGGAAAACCGAGAAAAGTCAGGGAGGTAAGTCGGGGAATTTTGAAATTTTCGGCATTTTCGCTTTTTCAAGAAATGTTTCCCTCGCTCCGCTCGGGGCAAATTATTTTACATAATTACGAGTATATTTTATTCATCATGATTGTTCAAAAAAAATTGATATTTAAACGTACCTATGTTCTTGTATCTATTGAATTATCAAATTTTCAACAAAAAAAAAATTTACTCTCTACGCTCGAGGATATTTTGAACTCGTACTTTTTTTTAATGAAATGTAATGAAAAAAGAGTACCATAATGCTCCTGATCACGATTTTGAAAGAAAAGAAAAGGAAACCAAAAGAGAATTTATATGTTATACTCCGGTCAAATTATGGGAAATCAAACTAGGATGTGGAGTGATGAATGTTCAACTTTTAAAGGTCTTCTTTTGCAAAAATTTTTGCACTCGCTTCGCTCGGGCTCAACATATTTGTATGGTACTCCTCGTCGATCTATTATTTACTTTTCCAAGCCGGAAAGAAAGTTTTTATTAGAATTAATTAATTTGAGGTACCGTACCTCGTGCTATTGGGGGGGGGGGAGGATTGGATTGTGAAAGAAGTTACAATTTTGAATTTAGAGACTACTTTTCATTTGAATTGAAACTTTTTCTGTTTTAAAATCAAGGTCTCAAATTTTTGTACCGAATTGCAAGAGAAGAGGAGGAAGTGAGGTGGCGTCAAAAATTTCCAAAGCTGAATTCAATTTATTTTTGTGGCTAGAAAAGAGAGCATCGAATAATATCGTTAGAGGTTATGATTTTTGAAAAAAAAAATTGTTGCACACACGAAAAAATCGCCCCCTCCACCATCCTTCAGAAATAACATAATTGAAAGGTCTGGAAAATTTCTAAAAATTGGTCTAAAAAACCTGGAAAAGTCAGGGAAAATTAATTCTGGGATATAGTGGACACCCTGTACCGACACCGATCTAGGAGCTACCTACACCTAGTACCTAGTACCTACACCTAATACCTCTACCTACCTGTGACTAGTTGCCGCTGTCTACTCTACGTCGTTGTTCCATGTACCCATGTACGTACTACGTAGCTATAGCTACATACGTTGCGTAGTATAGATACATTGACCTTCCTACTTCCATATCCGAGTGCGCAGTGGCGTCGGAAGCTTTTTTTTGGGGGAGGGAGGGTACAAAATGAGTACCAAGACTTCAAATATCGGAAGGATTTTCAAGGGAGGGGGCAAAAAGAAGCATTTTTCGGGTAAAAATCGGCCATAACTCGAGAACAAAGGCTCGAAACCGAAAACGAACACCTAATTCGGAATCGGCGACCTCAAACTAGTAAATTACCACTGCTAACTCGAAACTTTTGAAAATCATCAAAAATCGAAAAAAAGTAATTTTGTACATGCCCGATCGAAACTTTGAAAAAATTGGGTTTTTATTGCCCAAAAAATCATATTTTCCCACATTTTAATACTTTGAAAAGTTTATCTCATACGATTGGGGGGGGGGGTGTGTGTTACAATGTACCCCTTGTACTCCACTTTCCGGCGCCACTGTGAGCGGATGCGATGCGGCGCCGCGCCGCGTAGAAGGGAATTCTGCGCCAGGAGGGCTGTGGACGCGAAAGCGAAAGACGATATCGCGTTACTTTTTTTGCTTTTAGTACGCGATAAAACACTGTAAAAGTTGATATTGTACTCTTACGTATGTATGTACTACCTATATGTAGTTGTAGGTACTTTGCAGTATGGTATTGATATGTCTATGTATCTGCGTAAGTGCGTACGTAGTACCTACCTACCTACCTACCTACCTACCTATATGTACCTATGTGTATATACTGTATACCTTCCCATTGAAAGTATATGGGTACTCGCAATTTCAATAAGTATGCTAGGTAGGTAGTTAGGTATGTAGGTATTGTAGGTGTAGCTGGTACGATTTGGCACCGTATGCGTTGCGGATGCGGCGACGGTGATGGTGATGGCGATGGCGTGTGGCTGAAAGTTGAGAAAAAATAACGACAAGAAACAACAAACGTACCATAATAATAAAATTGAGAAGCGAGAGAACAACAAACCAACAATACGTAGGTATTTCAATTTTCTTTTCAATCGGTACCTCTACCTATCACCTATACCTACCGTACGTGGTGGTCGCAGCGCCCGCGCCCGCCCGCCCATACCAATCCAGAATCCACCAACGTAGGACGCGGACGTACACGTATCTAATCTACGCACACACACACTCGTTGAATGCGATGCCGATCGGCGCGGCGGGACGGAGCTTGTGTACTAACGTAAGTAAGTAATATAGACGTTGACGTAGGTATTACAGGGAATTTCGCTCTATTCGCAAGCTCGTTCCGTTCCGTTGGTATCGGCACGAAAACTGAAAATGGCATTCTTTTCCCTTATGCGGTACTCGTATCATCGCATCATCGCATCATTCGTCGTTAAGTACTTACTACTTACATAGAGTACGATGCGATATATTAAAAATCCGAAAACCCTACTACATATGTACAATTACTTACATGCAATAATTTACATCGACGTAGGTACTAGTTATAATGGGTAATGGGTAATGGGTAATGGGTACCTACATATATGTAGACGTGGTAGCTAGCTACAGCTACTGTAGGTAGTAGATGTCTATGTCTAGTCTATTGTGGCTTGTGGCTAACATGCAGGGAAAAATTGTCGGGCACGAGCAGTGACGAGCAGGACAAAAAAATACCTAAGGGTTTCAAGGGTGATCAGATTTGATCGGGCATGACCGAGACAATTAGAAGCTAGACCTGCTGAGGACTGTTCAATCGCGGCCATTTTTCTTCCCTGATCAGGACTGCGAGCAGGGCTAAACATGATGATTTTTGCGTGGGTACTACTCGTATCTACGTACTTGTATACCTATTACCTATAATTGTATGGTATGGTATGTGGTATACGTTTTCACTCGCTTAGTAGGTATAGGTACTAGGTACATACGTTCTATTCTAGTCCCATCCCATCCCATCCCATCCCATCCCATACATTGATTGGTAGTTCGAAGGTCGAATAGATAGGTAGATGTAAGTACAAATATCTTTTACCTATGCAGGTACTAGGTAGGTAGGTAGGTAGGTAGGTTGGTAGGTTGGTAGGTAGGTATACAATTGCATATGTAGTATTGTACAATGTACATCTGCATCTACCTAGACCATAGACCTATCAATGTGCCAAAGTGAAGAATGAAAAGAGTAGGAGTGGGGGACATGATGAGTTCAGGAGTAAGCCCGAGCCCGAGCCCTCTCGACTGGTAAGTCATATGTATGTATGTACATATGTACGTACTATGTACTACGTAATCGTGAACGTATTGGTTTATATATGTTGATGTCGATGTCGATGTCGATGTCGCATTGTATATGGTATGGTATGGACAATCTGCATAATATTAGGTATAAGTACATAATTATGCATATGTACCTACAATTGTACATACCTACCTACCTACCTATATGTACTTATAGGCAGGTATGCTGCTTAGCTACAGCTACAGCTACAGCTACACACACTTACGTGTACGTGTACGTATACTTATACTTGGCTTGCATCTTTCTCTCTATCTACGTAGTACACGTAGTACCTATACCTACGTAGGTAGAAGGTAGAGAGGTACCTACTCGTGTACATACCTACTATTATTCTGTGCGTGCGTGCGTGCGTGCGTGCGTATGACGACGACGACGACAATTCGACAATACGTTAGTACGGGCGCGATACGACGTACAACGAGCTGCGAAATTTAACATGCTCGAAATTCTTTCGGTGTTATTGAAAGACGTGGTTTTCTCTCGTAATAGAGTTTTGCAGCATCTCGCATTTACGACATACCGTAGCTAGCTGCGCTGCGCTGCGCTGCGTTGCGTTGCGTTAGGTTTTTCAAAGCATAGCTTATTGTTGCCTGTTTCCTTGTTAAGACGACGACGACGGCGATGGCGATGGCGATGGCGCTTCGCTACGTCATGCCGCCCGCTCTTCTTTCCCCTTCCCCTTCCCCTTCCCCTTCCCCTTCCCCTTCCCCACACCGTCCGCCGATTTCAATTTTCCCTTCTTTTTTTTTTTCTTTTCGCCGTTTTGCTTTTCTCGTTTTTATTTTCTTTTCGTTTTCCGTAAATATGCCGCATGCCGCGTGCCGCGTGCCGCTCCCGCCGCCATCGCCGTACGCGTTAAAACTAATATTTAAATTCTTCGTCTCGGTTCGTAAGGGCCGAGGGCCGAGGGGTCTGCGATGATGCGGGCGGGGCACGCGGAGAGGGCGTCGCGTCGAGGCGGCTTTTATGGCGCACTTTCGGTTATCTGGTCGTGTTTGGTGGTTTTATTCGCTTATCCATTTCCATTCATTTCATCTCGCCGATCACCGATCACCGATCACCGATCACCGATCACCGATCGCCGATGCAACGAAAGTACTTGTAGGTACGTGGCATGGCGAGAGAAATGAGAATGGCGCGGGCGCGGGCGGTCGCCGGACGGTGGCCGGACGGTGGCTCCTGGCGCAGTACCCGCCTCACGTTGCGTGCGCCATACACGCGTATATGCGGCAGTTTGTATGTCTGGCTAGCTGCTAGTATACCTACACGTACACCTACATACATCTGACATCCACCTACCTAGTACCTAGTACCTAGGACCTACTAGGTGCTTGCGCTCACCTACCACACCACGGCGTAGCACGTAGATGTTGTACTTTTTACCTAGCTAGGTACGTAGGTATAGGTACCTGTGATAGCGCTCATTAAATTGATGCGGCGCGGCGCGGCCTAAGAAGTACGCGGTGTAACTTACAAACAAGGGAGGTGGTGGTGGTAAGGTAAGGTAAAGTAAAGTAAAGTAAAGTAAAGTAAAGTATATTTGACAATTTTGAATTACAAACCGTGGGGTAGTAAGTACGTCGTTTACGAGTCGCGAGGCGATAAAAATTCCACGTGAACGACGAGACGCGTCACGTCACGTCACGCCACGCCACGCCACGCCGACAGGCGGCCGATATTACATATTACGGGCTCGCGCCGTAGGCGTTTCGCACACGCGTTTTAGGAATGTTTCTATTTAGCCACGACCCTCGATGAATGGTTTTTTCCTTCTTCTTCTTCTTTTTGTAGTTGCAGTTGTTGTTGTTGTTGTTGTTGTTGTTGTTGTTGTTGTTGTTGTTTTCATTGAGAGGGCTTCAAAAGTTTGTACGTGTGTTGGTGCGATGCGATGCGACGCGACGCGACGCGACGGATCGCGATCGCGATTGCGATTGCGATTACCAAGTAGGTACTCGATATTAAAAGGCGCGCGAATCTCGTGTCCGTCTTTATTAAAGTCTGACTGCGAGTGCGAGTATCACTATCAACGCCACGCTGCGTCCTATCCCCATCTTCATTCATAGGTACTCGTGCGTGCGTGTGCGTGTGCGTGTGTGTAGATTTGGTCGTTGATAAGCGGACGCGCGAGAGGCGAGACTATGAAAGGCTGTCGAGCTGTTTATTGCCCCTGCTCCGGCCTGACTCGCTGTCAGGTGACGACGACGACGACGACGACGACGACGAGCGGCGATGCATTCTTTTTGAGCTTTACGCCTTTGAAGTTGTACGATATTCTCGTTGTCGTTGTCGTTGTCGTTGTCATTATTAACCAAAGTATAGGATGACGCTGTTGTTGGTATTTTGTATTAGTGCTCACTTGTAGTATCTCTATTTTGATTAAGTATATTTGTTTTGTTTCGCAGGGAATCGTTACGTCGACCGATGCCGATGAAAAAGCCTACATGGTGCAAGCGGTTTACGATACTTACGACTTGGAGTACGTGGATGCGTTGCAATCCGCCGCCACCGCCGCCGCCGCCGTCACCACCTGCCAAGCGCAGTTATGTCGTTTGATCTTTATCGGTAGGTAGGTCGCGGTCATCGCGCATAGTTTCTAAATTTGATTATAGGTAAGTATGTTTGTACTTACTTACTTACTTACTTACGTACGTATACCTAGCCAAGTCTAGGTAAGTATTTGTTACGTGTAGGTAGGTACAGGTACGTACCACGTACGTATTACGTAATAGGGCATATTCCAACTTTTGACGTCATACGATCATATGACGTCACTCTCAGTCCCTGTGTGAGATGAACCCGTCTCCCGTCTTGCTGCACTACGCCACTACCCCAGTTTGAAACCGTTTTCGCGTTGTTTTTCCTCAGTGAGATGAACCTGTTTTGCGGCTCTTGCCTCACCTCCGCCCGTCCGCCGTAGAACCGGTAAAACGACGGGCGAAGATTTGCAATCATTTCAAAAACACTAAATGCGCTAGGTACGCGTAGGTATGCGTACGTGTGTAGGTATATACATACGTGTGTGTGTGTGTGTGTGTGTGTGTGTATGGGTTGCGGTGGTGAGAGTGAGCTGTGACGTGGCCCGTAAAAGTCTCGTGAAATTTCAACTCGTATGTAGTAGGTTCCCCTATAAGTAAATAATACATAGAAAAGTCGCCACCTTTTTTTTTTTTTTTTTTTTTTTTTTTTTTGGCGAACGATTTTCTGGAAAGGAGGCAAACGCTTTGAAAAAATTGAGTTTTAAATGTCACAAAATTGTTTCATTTCGCGGCGAAGCGAAGGAGGAAAAAATAATTTTCCCTTCGCGTTCTGAACGATATTTTCATCTTATTGCGGGAGAAAAGCGCGACGCGAACGCTTGCGCTCGAGCGAGAGGAAAAGTACCTAGCAGGTAGCACATTGCTGACGCTGCGGCTGCGCCGTTCTCCTAGGTTGCTACCTTTGCTACCTTGCTACCTTTACCCGCCACTTTTGCTGCTCTCGTATATCGTATACGCGTACGGTGGTAACCGGAGACGTTTGTTTGGCAGGTCGTCATTTGGACTCGTCTAAACTTGGCGAAATTTTAACCGATTTAGCAAATCGTAAGGTTGGCGGCGAAGAGGAGCGCTAACGCGGACAACGGCGACGGCCTCGATCCTCGATCATCCGATGGTACGTACCTAGCTACACCTACTACGTGTAAATCATCCAGATCTATCTATCTTCCATCTTCCATCTTCGATCTTTGATCGGATGCCGAACGAGACGTTGCGATGCATGCCCATTGCCCGGGTCCAAGGCCATGCATGCCGTTTTGGGGGGGGGGGGGCTGCAAGCTGCGAGGGTACCTATTGTACCTAGTACCTACAAAACAAATCTACCTCGGGCGTCGTCGCGTTCTACCTGCCAAAGAATTAAGAGGTAGTTACAAGGTACCTAACTACCTAGACCTACATACCTACCTACCTACCGAACTACCGTAATTACCTACTGTAGGTGCGTAGTACGTACGTGTTGTAGGTAGAGGTACTAGGCAGTAGGCAGTAGGCAGCTAGGCACGTACTAAACGTAGGTCGTAGACGTGCGTGGGTACATATAAGTATTTTCCATTTACTATGTGTATTTACCTACATACCTACTACCTACAAGGGTACATGGTACATGGTACATCTACATACCCATCTGTATCTACCGGTATGTGTGTGAATATGTCCGCGTTGCTAATTACGAGTAAATATTCAATACCTATACTTACTACGTAGTACCTATCAGTACATATTATGGTATCCATGGTACTGTAGTCAAGTGTATCTGACTATCTACATATCTATCTATGTACCTAGTAAGTACCATATGTACTTGTTACCTACTAGCCACTAGCCACTAGCTACTAGCTACTGAATTAGGTATTACAAATACACGACTGCGTGGTGCGCGTGCGATATTGCGGGCGTATTTCTTCTCGGTTCGGTTTCCCATGTCGAGATGTCGAATTAACGCAAACGCAAACAAATAGGTGGTGCACATTGTCCGGTTCCTAGCTCCGCCATGCCATGCCATGCCATGCCAGCGTCGCGCTACCTTTGGTGGTTATTCCTTCCAGTGCCCAGTTATCCGCTTGTCTTGTCTTACTGCTACGCGAGTTGCGAATTACCTACTCACCTACGCTCGCTTTTGTCCTTGCATTACGCTCGCGCTTGGCGCTGTATAACAATTTAGCAATTTAGCAATTGTTTATTATTATTTCCGCGAGACATACATTATTAAAAGTTTATCGACCCCTCTGGTATGTACAAGTACATATAGGTAGTACCTGCTGTATACTTGACGGAAAAACGTTAACGTTCGCAGGTAGCCAGGTACCTGGCACCTGGCACCTGGCACCTGCATTGCATAGTGCATAAGTTTAATAATTATTAATCGAATAGATTTCGCAATTCCGCAATAATAATGTCAAATGTCTTCCCTTCTCTTCCCTCCGCATCCGCATCCGCAATTCCGCATTGCTCCCCATAAATCGAATGAACTACCTTACTATTTTCGTTTTTCATCGGCCTTCTACCTTCCTACTTTTGAGTTGCGGTTGCGGGTTGACGCGAGACCGCGAGAGTCTTGTGTTGTAGTGAGTATTTTGAGCTGCGATGCTCATGCAGTCTCGGCGCCGGCCGATTCGGGAGTACCTACACTGGTGTACCTAGACCTACCCACCTACCTATACCTACCTACCTACCAATACCAACACCAAGCAGTAAGAATAACCAAATATCGTATTCCGGTCGTCGGAGTCGGTATCGTAAGTTAGTATGATCAGTAAGTACGAGTCAGTGTTTTTGACTAATTTACGCCTTTTTTTTTTTTTTTTTTTTTTGAAAATCGCTAATTTTTTGTAATCTCGACCCTCGCTTTGCCCGGACACATAAGGTCCAAGCTTTATATACGAGATAAGGGTGGAAGGGGCGGGGTGGCCCTAAGAAAAAAGAAAACTCATGCAAAAGGTCGGTAGGTATAAAGAATTAAGTATGATTAAGTACCTACATAAGTATTTTTGCCTAACTAATTTTGTTAGACACCCTGCACCTGTATATTATTCGTAATTTCGTACCTATTTGTTTGTGTATGTGGAATTGTGTAATGTGTACGGTACTTTGCGGTATTGGCGTTGCACTTGGGTTATTGGTACTACTTATTAGTAGATTGGTGCACGTCGATGGTCGATAGATTCGACTACTGAATCGATTACCTAAAGCTATACCTACGTATAACTACTTACCACCTACGATACATAATACATACATACATTACATACATCCATGGGCGATGGGCGATGGGCGATGGGCTACGAACATCGCCAGTAAACGTAGATATGTAGGTCTATAGGTACTAGGTACTAGGTACACTACATAATTATGATATGCGGATGCGGTCCTTTCATTTCCAGTAGGTAAGCTGGTAAGCTAGCTAGTACCAACTACATACTGTATATACGTAGATTAGATACCTACCTATACGGTCTATTTATGTAAGTAGTAGGTCTAGGTACTAGGTAGTACCTTACCTATGTTATGTTATTGTATAGATATGTATGTACACATGTACTTGTACTATGTAAGTACATGTGTACATATGTACCTAAACCTATAGGGCTATTACCAAGATGGCGAGAGCCTACCGATTTTTTAGGTTTGATAGTAAACAAACCGAAAATTTAACACAGGTTTAAATGGAAGTAGATCCGATTTTCGAACTTTTTCCATTTTTTTCGCAAGTTTGATAGTTCAAATGAAAGTTGAATAAATTTTAATGTGAAGAGGATCAAATTATCTATCGATTGACTGCTTTTTGGTGGAATTTTGTTCATTATTGGAGGCGTATTGTGTACTTAGAAGTGATAACATTTTGGATATAGAAAGTTTAATCGAATATACGTAAGAATTTGGTGGATGATCTGTCAATATTTTTACATCAGAATGTGTAGAATTTCATCCTCTTTCGATAGAGATGTTTACGAGGTTCATAGCTTTTCTTATTGTTGAGATTTCTTGATTTTAAGTTGGAAGAATTGTGTACTTGATTCAACTTTTGACTTTCACATTAAAATTAAACCAACAGTTCAAGTGAAATTCCAATGTATTTCTAATCCAGAATACGTAAAATTTCACCCACTTTCCAACGATGTATTTATGAAACTTGTAGCTTTAATATTTCTCGAGATATTGTAAATAAAGTTGACAGCCCGCCACATTGAACGATGTATTGTTAAAGTCTGTTATCAGTGGTTAGAAGATAGAACACCAACTTTAACATACAATATTTCGAGAAATATTAAAGCTACGAGTTTCATAAATACATCGTTGGAAAGAGGGTGAAATTTTACGTACTCTGCATTAGAAATACATTGGAATTTCACTTGAACTGTTGGTTTAATTTTAATGTGAAAGTCAAAAGTTGAATCAAGTACACAATTCTTCCAACTTAAAATCAAGAAATCTCAACAATAAGAAAAGCTACGAACCTCGTAAACATCTCTATCGAAAGAGGATGAAATTCTACACATTCTGATGTAAAAATATTAACAGATCATCCACCAAATTCTTACGTATATTCGATTAAACTTTCTATATCCAAAATGTTATCACTTCTAAGTACACAATACGCCTCCAATAATGAACAAAATTCCACCAAAAAGCAGTCAATCGATAGATAATTTGATCCTCTTCACATTAAAATTTATTCAACTTTCATTTGAACTATCAAACTTGCGAAAAAAATGGAAAAAGTTCGAAAATCGGATCTACTTCCATTTAAACCTGTGTTAAATTTTCGGTTTGTTTACTATCAAACCTAAAAAATCGGTAGGCTCTCGCCATCTTGGTAATAGCCCTATTTCGAGACGATTCTATTCTATGTATTAACGTACGTATACGGTGGTACCAGTACCAGTACCAGTACCATACGGTATACCATCGCCCGTCCGCCCGTTCGCCGATTGCCGATTGCGTGGTAGTGTAAACTGTAAACGATTAGCTTTCTTTCAATTTTTATTACCTACATTTGATCCGACAAGCGATGCGACGACATGAAAGAGTGCCGAGTCGGCGCGGCGTTTATCTGTAGCTGTAGCTATAG
Organism: Pseudococcus jackbeardsleyi; assembly: GCA_038380155.1. Lineage (NCBI taxonomy): Eukaryota > Metazoa > Arthropoda > Insecta > Hemiptera > Pseudococcidae > Pseudococcus > Pseudococcus jackbeardsleyi. The sequence goes on along the minus strand of CM076240.1, from coordinate 60,120,094 downwards.
CAGTAGCGCGTCTCTCGTTTAACGAGGCGAATTACATTTTACTTTTTACTACAACGAATCTTCCAACAGATAAACAAAAACGAAAACAATAACGACAAAACATAATGTATACTTAACTCGCGTACGTGTTTGTGTTTGTGCAAGGGTGCACCTACCCACCTACCCACCTACTCGTACTTCGTACATGTCTAAAAAAGTCGAGCTGTGTGGAAACGGTGCGGTGGCGGCGGCGGCGGCGGCGGCAGAAACAACAACAGATCGTAATCCAAACTTGTATACAATTGTAATTGTAAAATGTAAATCTGATTTTGTCTGGAAATTGCGTTCCGTTCCGTTCGATATTTCTACCTACCACTTTAATATTACCCACCCACCCACCTACCTACCCACCTACTTACTTACTTACCTACCTACCTACCTACCTACCTACCTTTTTTTTTTTTTTTTTTTTTTTTTTTATATTGGTCCGCAATCCCAAATGGGTGCGGCAAGTTTATTACACGATTAATTAACAAACGATTCAATATTTAAAGTTATATACAATGCTGCTTCAACTTAGAATAAAGAAAACGAACGTAATTAGGATTAAACAGACTGAAAAGTAAAGCAATGGGATAAGTGTATATTTAAAAGTACGTTAATTAAGTAAATGAATAGCAAAAAGAAAAGTATACAAGTTGACGAATTCAAAACGAGTAGAAGGTATACGGTTGCATTAGATTAAAGTTTACATCGAGGGGATTCGATCGCCGCGGCTTCGTCTTGCCAAAGTCTTAGAACGCAGTAACGAAGATAAGTGCGATGTGAGGAGTTGAGTACATCGAGGTCAGCAGGTCTGCCCTTGGCAAAGCGGGAACAACGAAGGAAGATATGGGATGGAGATTCTAAACCTAGGCCACAGGGGCAAACAGGAGACTTTCTGCGGCGTCGTCGAAATAGGTATGTGTTAAAACAACCGTGAGCGGAGATGGCCTGAGAGGAGAAAAAATCGAGGATAGGACGAGTATCGATCCAAGGTTGAATTTCTGGGATTAATTGATGAGTCCATTTTGCAGTTTTGTTGGAGGACCAAAGTTCCTGCCAGCGAGAAATAGAAGCTTCGAGAATAGCTTGTCGTTTTGCAGGGGTTTCATACCCGGAGTAAGAACATTCTGCATAAAATTAAAGTCATCGATTGGAAGATTATGAGCTTGTAACCAAGCTATGGATCTCGCAAAGACCGTGATTTGTAAAGGAATCCAACCAGCAATCACACAGGCGGCTGCATGGCCGGTAGACCTGTACAAACGAGCTATATTGATACAGAGAGAACGTTCAAGTTGTCTAATTAAGGTGGAAATCTTGGTGTTAGTTAAACGCTTGTAGAAAAGAGAGGAGCAATATCTGAATAGAGATCCTATAGTACCGATATACATAATTCTACGAGAGGCAGAGCTGTAACCAAAAAGGTTTTGAGCAAGGGCTGTAATAATCGGAAGATATTTACGAGACTTTTCGATAATATAACGAAGGTGTTGATCCCAGAGAAGTTGATCATCAATTATGACACCTAGGTAAACAATAGATTTGGAGAATTTAATATTTACGTTACCAACTGGAAGGTAGTTGCAAGGATAAGAACGTTTTTCTGGACCAGAGCGTTGATCGAAAAGGATGGTTTCGGTTTTGGTTACATTGAGACGAAGACCTTGAGAGTCGAGGAAGTTAATGATAGAATTTGAGACTTCTCGAGTACGTTGTCTGAGTTGTCTTGGCGAATCGGCGCCAATTAAAATAAAAAGATCATCGGCAAAACAGAAAGTATGAATATAAGGGAAATTTTTGAAAAGGTCGAAAACTTTATTAAATTGTATGTTCCAATGGTCAGGGCCTGAAACGGAGCCTTGTGGGCAACCACGTTGAATCTCAACGATAATATTTTCGAAGTCCTTGAGACAGTTCCGTCTGTTAGAGAAGAAACTAAAGGCTAGGGCTATCCAATGCCATGGGAAGCCATGATCGATCATAGTTTGGAGGATAATAATCCAACGAGCATTATCGAAAGCAGCTGCGATATCGTGGCTAACGCCAGCTACAAGATCATAGGAATTTTGGAAATATTTAATAGCGGCTAGAACGTCGTGAATGGCTATTTCTGTCGATTTCTTGGGACGAAACCCGTATTGATTCGGATGGAGAATATCTTCGTACAAGGGGCGCATAGCTTTTTTGATTAGACGTTCAAAGATCTTGCCGAGGATTGGTAGGAGAGTAATGGGACGATAGCCATCTGCTTTGAGCTCATTTTTCCCTGGTTTAGGGATTAAGACTACGAGACCTATTTTCCAGTCTAATGGAAAGTAGTTGAAACAGAGGCATTTGTTATAAAGATTGGGTAAGATTTCAGGAAATAATTTATGAAAAATTTTGACGGTTTTGGCTGTAATGCCATCGATACCTGGCGCTTTCTTGTTGTTAAGTTTCTTAATTAAGAGAGTAATTGAAGATTGAGTGAACTGTGGGGTGGGGCCAAAAGCACCAGTGGGGACAAAATCTGCCATATCTTCGGGTTGGGGGTCAGACGGAAATTTTTGGTGAAGAAGAAAAGAGGCAATTTCGGATGGATCCGTGAGTAAAACATCATTTTCATCGAGAATAGAGCTCGGCACAGTTGCTCTGCCTTTGCCCTGAGAAGAAGATTTGAGAACATGATACGGTTTTCCCCATATACGGGAGGATTGGGTAAATCTAATCCATGCTTCTGCTTTACTGCGTTTGATTTCAGATTTATAGTGATTTCTAAGGATTTTAGAGGCTTCGAGAAGAATTAAGCGTCTGAGAGGATGAGTAACTTTGGATGCTCGTCTGCGAGTTTTGTTAAAAATTTTCTTGAGATTTTCTAGATGGGAATTCCACCAATAGGATTTTTGAACCACTGGAAGGACTGAGGAGGATTTGTCAAGAGCTGTTCGGATTTCAGTAGTTAGGATCGTGACATAATTATCAATCGCATCAGTCGAATCGAGGGGGAAGTCTGGGAGTTTAATATCAAGAATGTTGGATAGTAATAAATCAGGATTGGTGACGATGTGAGTGGGAGGGGAGGGTTTATTATCAATTATGACAGTAAAAGCAATAAGTTTGTGGTCAGATAAGAAGTCTCCACTAACAACTTCCCACGAGGGGGCGATTGTTAGGGATGAGATCAACGTATAATCAAGTGTTGATTGCAAAGTTTGTTCAAGGAGGATTCGGGACCAGGTTGGCGAGTCGTCGTTCAGAATAAGTAAGCTATTGTCAGCTAGAAATTGTTCGAAAAGGAGACCTCTTGGACAGGTGGTAAGTCCATTAATTAGTGAGGTTTTGGCATTGAAATCGCCTCCAATGACAAGGGGGGAAGAAATTCGGTTAATAATGGAGGAGAGTTCGTCGAGAGGGGGGGTAAGGTCTTCGAGGGGGGGAACGTAGAGTGAGAAAAAGTGGATACCTAGAATACGGGCGCTGACGAAGTCTTCACCTGATTCCAGGGGGATCATGGAGAGATTGGAGGAGATTGCGATGGCTGATCTGTTCTTGAGAAGGACTTTCCAGCCAGAGGAGGGGACAGAATTATTACGGATGTAAGGATCAGAGAGAAGGATTACAGAGAAATTGTTATTGGTAGCGAAGGCGAAGCAGAGGTCTTGAGCGATGGAATCGTGATTAACGTTAAATTGGAGAACAGAGATTGTGTCTGGGGAGACGGTAGGATTTGGAGGGTTCGTAACGAAGGGAGTCATGATTCTTTTTTAGAAGCGTCGGAAGACGATGAGGGTTGAGCAGGTTCGAATTTTTTGGCCCATTTCCGTTTTAAGCGGATATGGGTTGGGCAGATGGAATCGCCCGTTTTATGATCGGAAGGAACGTGAAGTTTAGTATTTTTGGTTGAGAAATTCCAAGCATCGCAATCGCGGCAAGGAGGGGAGGGATTGGATTGGAGAGGAAGGTCATTTTTGGAGCAGTGAGTAGTGGTATGTCCTAGAAGACCACAACGGCGACATCTAGGGACTAGAATTGATGCGTCAATTTGACATCGAACAAAGCCTACTCGGAGGGAAGGTTTTTCAGACATTGCTGAGTATAAATCGGAAGAGACATGAACATAAGCAATTTTAACTGCTTTTTTAGAGGTGTTATCAGGGCGGTAATTGCCAAATTTAACGAGATGAGGAGTAAGATTGAACTCGTGTTCTATATCATCGGATAATTCAATTTCAGACGTATAGTCGGGGACGTTATGAATTCGAACTTGGAGTTGGAGGGAGGTTTTGGGTCTCACAGAAATTTTGTCGTTATCAGCGATAGAATTTGTAATGGATTCTGCTCCTTTAGAAGAGTCGCAGTGAATGAGAACAGCACCGGAAGGAAACGCGGTTACGCTCCGTACTCCAGATTCTCTAGGATTAACTTTAGAGGCTAGTTCGCGTCGAACATCGATTTTGACGCCGTTAGAATCGAGGGAGCAGAGGGGACTATTAAAATTTTACTAGAGGTTGAAGGAAGAGTTGAGGCGAGAATTTTGCGAGAGGGTTGTGAGGATTTAGGAGGGAGAGAGTAGATTCGAACGGTAATGTTTGAATTGGTAAACGCGTCAATGATAAATTGGCGAACAATTTTCCAGGGGATTTTATCGAGACCACTAGCAAGACGAGGAATAGCTAAGTGGGAGATACCGAGTTTGATACAGGTTTCACGAAGATTAATTATAGATTGTCGAACATTAGCCGCGTTGGGTTTAGATGAGCTGATATCTTTAGTGATGAGATAGAAAATAGTACGATTTGGGTGACGTAGAGCGATAACGTCACCAATTTGGCCATTTTGGGCTTTAAGAATATCAACGTTTCCGAATTTTTGACGAAAGTCTAGAGCTATGCCAGCCGACATGCTAAGGTCTTGTGCCACACAATGGGCGAGAGCGAAATGCGATTCCGAGGAAAAGAGGTTACCCTCTACTTCGGTGATATTGGCAGGAAGGGGGGAATTACGTTTCGCCGCATCACTGTAGGAGAATGTCGATGGATTGAGAGGAGTATAGGAGGATTGGGCGGAGGAGGGATGGGGGGAAGATTGAGGAATAGGGGGGATCAGGGTAGGAGGAGAAGGAGGAATCGGTGTTTGGGAGAGGGAGGGAATGAGCTGGCCTAGAACTTCTAGCACGGTTTCACGAATGGTGGATTTAATTTCCGCGTCAGAATTTACTGAAGCGGCTGGGGGAGAGGGAGGAGGGGGAGTTGGGGAAGAAAAGTTAGGAATGGTTTGCGACTTGACGTAGCGATCGAGTTGCTGCGATAGTAATGCATTCTGTTTTTCGAGACGATCAATAGTACTCATTAAAGTATGGATTAATTCGCGATTAGCGTTTTCGGCGGAGGGGGGAGAAAAAATAAGGGGGACCGGTTTGGAACTTTGGACGTGGTAGGATTCGATTTAGCGAAAATTTGAGGGTTAGAGTGATTTTTTGGGTTATTTCGCGATTTATTTGAAAATTTTTGTAAAACAACATTATAGCTTGAATCTTTGGGTTTAGAAGCATCGAAAGATTTGTGAGTCGAGTTCAAAATTTGGGTGAAGGGGTCGATAGAAGGAAGGGGTGAGTCACGCGAAATTTGGGGGGTAACGGTTTTGAGGGGGGCTTTTTCAAAGGAGTTTGAGTAAAGCATAACTTGGTTAGCGGTCGACGAGTTTAAATTATTTTTATTATTTATAACGCGGGGATCGTCTTTGGTAGGTAACGAACGATTGGTCGAAGATTTATCATTTACATTAGGTAACACATTGGAGGAGTACGAATTATTCGAAGTATTAGATACAGTAGAATTATATAACAACAAATTATCACTAAGTTTGATATTGGTAGTAGAATTTTTCATTACGACATGCGCTAAATTAACGTCGTCATGCGCAGTGTTCATATGAGCTTGAATAGAATTACATAATTCATTACCGGTAGTCGAACTATAATTATCGTTAATTACTTTGGTTGAGCTATCCATATTTGCGCGTACATCGTTATTGATAATAAAATTACACAGAGGTTCTTTATTTGTCCCTAAGATATCCATAGATTTACTAATAGAATTAGTTTTAGGAGCTTGAGGTTTACGTCGAATACCAATTTTATGTTTAGGTTTGACAATTTTGGAGCTGGTATTTGTGCTACGTTTAATTTTGTCTAAAAATCGGCGTAGTGTTAGACCTTCGCTTACACGTCTACATTTAAATTCATAATCAGATTCGTTTTTAGATTTCTTAAAGTTTAGCTTGAAAGGTAGATTGTTGATATCTAAACCGGCCGCCAAAATCGTAGCTCTGGTTTTTTTAGCCTGTAAGTATGAATGTTTGGACATACCAAAGTCATCGTCATCGTTATCAATCGGGTCAATGAGATCAGCTGTAGGACTGGTATCAAATTCGCTTACAGGTAACGTAAAAATGCGGCGATATGGAGCTTCATTCGTGTCCGGTTGCTGTAGCGATTTTCCAGTGGGGGGGTGGGAAGAATGGGAAGAATTTTGTTCATTCGTGCCGGTGGTAGTATTAGTGGAGCGAGAAGAATCGTAATTAATATCAACCGGATCATAGTCACTGTAAACAGAATCATTAGATGTAGAATTTTGTTCAACATCTACGTTCACAGATGAGTTGGGCGGATTAATCGTTGAAGAGCTGCGATGGTCGCCGGGGCGTTTCTTTTTCCGCTGCTGTTTGGGCTTTGGTTCGTTCGTTCCGATCGAATCAGTTACGTTATTATTCGTAGACTTTCCAGAGTTGATATTCGAAGTTTTGGCTTTACGAGAGATAAAGGCGTTGGTTAAATTAATATCGGCATCGTGAGAATCAGCGTCATTATTAGCCATATCACCGGTTACTAATGAGGTCGAATTTGTAGCTGGATAAGTGCGATTGAACGCTTCGGTAAGGTCGATTGAATTTTCAGACGAGTTGGAGGCGATGGACGTTGCATTTTTGCTAAATAATGTCGCAGGTGACTTGTTTTCAGTGAGAATCGAACTGCTAGAATTGTTGTCAGGGTCGATAGAATTGTTAAGCTGGATTGGCAATCCGTATACAGTCGTGAATGTGGGTAACGAGGAGTCTTGAAGATCGTTGACAAACGATTCGTCAATGGAATTATCGGCAAGTTGTTTATCGGGTTGACAATCGCCAAGAGTATCTTTATCATTGAGATCATTGGCAGGAGGTTCGGCATTAGCATGAAGATCAGAGGCTAATGATGACGAATCGTGAATCGATGGCGAGTTATAAATCACTTTATTGTTGGCGGCTTTGGAATTAGGCGTTTGTTTTACTTCGCCAGTTGAACTTTCGAATAAAATAGCCGTAGCCGTAGAATTAACGTTTACCTTGATAGTAGAGATGTTCGTACGATTAGCGTTATCAAAAATCGTGGCTAAGTCTTGTTCGGATGGATGATCGAAGTTGGGTGAGATATTTACCGGATTATTAGACGTCAATAATGTATTGTCTGTGTAGTTTTGCGAATTATTGGCCGAGGAATCGTAGGAATCCGAGCTATCGCGTCGCCGTTTCCGTTTAGCTTTCAGCTTAGCCATTATCAGTTCTTTGGAACAGATAATGGGCAGAAATTTGTGGGCGATCAGTTAAAACGATCACAGGAGTCGTAATAAACAATACGAAACATAAAAATCTGAATAATTAGTTAATTAGAGGTAATAATTAACCGAAATCGCGAGAGCACATGTTGCCTCTCATGAAACTAACACACGAATACAAGTCATGACTCATGAGAGGACGGAGAGTCGGAGACGCACCAAGATCATTGTCCAAGTACTGAAATGTTGCGCAAATCATATCCGGCCGCCAGCAACGAAAACCAAACTTTTTTTCATTCCGCACCACGCCGCGCCGCGCCGTGTACCTAATAATTTGTTTCGTCGATTTAGTATAAAAGCTGCTCGTTAAATACCAGTATACCCTTATCGTGCTAGCGAAAATTTTCTCGCTTCGCTCGGTTATTTTAAACACCCCGAAGATGAATAACTCAGCCATCGCCACCACCACCGTCACCGTCACCGCCACCGCCATCGAATTCTCGTAAGTTGTGGAAAAGATTCCGACCGCTTTCGCGTCGTGATCAAAACTTTTACGCAAACTTTCTAAAATTTACACCTACCTAAATATTTGACTCGAGTTTTTCATTATTTTATTTAGGTGTTTCTTTTTTCGTTACGAATTTTACCTACTCTTACCTACGTCTTACCTAACATCTGAAACGTGGCGCAACCTGTGTGAGGGGAAGGGAAGGGAGGGGAGGTGACGGGACGGGACGGGGAAAGGACGTTGCGTTGTAGCCTTTAGCCAAACGTCAGCAGCGGGAACGCGCTGCGGTGCCCTCTGCTGTGGTGGCGTGCAGCAGTAGCGGCGGCGCGGCGTCGTCGCGTCGTTTCGTAAAAATACGAGATTTTTGTTTTAGGTGCAGGTATGTTGCAAGGTACCTATGTGTTATGTGACTATGTAGGATTTACCTGCGCTGTGTCTCTGCGTGATGCTCTTCATTTTTAAAAATTTAGACCGCGGTAGCCGCGGCCTGCGTTGCGGTTGCGGTGGTGGTGGTGGTTGTATTAGAAAGGCTAATCAACTTTAACGTTAAATAGTTTGCATACATAGAGCGCCTGAAAAACTCGTATACTTACCTTGGTACCCACTACGTTGTAGATGTACCTCTACCTATATTAACCAATTATTACCATATACCTAGCTACTATGCGACCAGCGCAGCGTTTGTACCATAATTGTATGTACCTACCTAGATACCTACTACCTACCTTGCAGGTGGTAGGTACATATTTCTCGTTATTACAACCAGTCGATGAGCCGACTAGTTTTATTTTTGCGGCGCACTAAGCAACGCAGCTGCGCATGAGACACCGACGGCGACGGCGACGGTTGGTGGGGCGAGGGGGAGGGGGGAGTATGTTCATCTACGTAGGATATATGTACTTAGGTATAGCTTTTGTGGTTGGAAATTTTTTTTTCGTCAAATACGCGACAGCGAAAAACAGGTTCAACGACAAATGTTTTTCGCTTACTGTTTTGCTTTTTACTGTTGTTGTTGTTGTTGTTGTTGTTGTTTATTTTTTTTTCTTCGAAAATTCGACGCTCGAAATTTATTTGATGCAGGCACTGCCTATAGGGTACGATTTTGTTTCAAATTAGCATTTGAATTTTGAATTTCAGGATAGAAAAACCTTGTAGGAATTTGCAAGATGTGAAAAGATTCGAGATGCAGCGACGAGCGCGGGCGGGCGCAGCGCACCGCACGAAGGCGGAAGATGAATACGAGTGCGAGTGCGAGTGCGAGTGCGAGTGCGAGTGCGAGTGCAAGCTGAGGGTTGGAGGGTGGACGAAGGGTGGTGCCGTAGAGGATACGATGATGAACGAGTAATGCGGTGACGCACCTCGCCGCGCCGCGCCGCGTCGCGTCGCGCGAATTTATTTTCGTTAACCGCGAGTAACACATTATTAACGCTTGTTCGACCAAGTTTCTAAACAGTTGGTCTAAACCTCTTGAATTATAATAGCGGTGATTTTTACGAGTACGAGTACGAGTACGAGTACGAGTACCTTTACCGAATTACGCGCGTACAAATACAAAAACACAAACCGCACTCCAGGAAACAACTGTCGTGCCGTACACTTGGTTGTAAAAAAAATTACTAGGTCGATATTCGAGTACTTGTTCGTTGCAGTACCTAACCATACCATACCATGCCATGCCATGCCATGCCATGCCATACACACTACACACCCATTTATATCTAATCCATCAATATAGATGTATATGTAGGTACTAGGTACCTAGTGGTGTACTTGACTACCTAACCTACCTACCTAGCTAGCTAGCTAGCTAGGTAGCTACTTACTTAGTACTTACCAACTGCTTGCTGGTTCTATGTAATTGCACTCGTCGCTCTTTCTTTGCTCGTAATCGTAACCATACCAGCGCAGCGCAGCACACTCCTATCTTCTTTCGCGGTTGCAGTTCTCATTACCTATAAATATCTATGTAGGTATAACTTACAGCTAGTAGCCACCTAGCTACCAACTAACTAGTACCTCTACCTATCACCTATCCAGTAGCTAGAGCTATGTACATTGTACGTGCGTCTACGTATTCAGGCGGTACAATGAAAAAGACGCTCGGTGCTAGTGGTGCTAGGTGCTACTACCAGTAGATAGGTCTGCTTGTAAGTTGGTAACTTTGGTTGACTGTTTGAAGCCGGACGGACGGACGGACGGACGTGGGCCTAGTTCTAGCCTTCGCCTTAGCCCTAGCCTCCGCACCAACCTACATTATAGTCGCTTCTACTTCTTCACGCTTAAGGTACTCCCTCGAATCTGTTGAGTCGTCATATGATTGCTGATTTTTGTGGTTGGTTGGTTGGTTGGTTGGTTGGTTGGTTGGTTGGTAGGTAAGTAAGGTATGTACATAATTGGTAGAAGAGAGAGGAAGAGGAGAGAGTTCAATTCGATTTTTCATCGCAGAAAATGGAGAAAAAATACCGAAATGTTTTCTATGGTTCGGTGGAGGGGGGAGCGAAAGAGAATGAAGGTAAAGTTTCCGAATAGGTACATCATACATTACTTTGACCAGCGAAATTGGTGAGGTGGACCGCGGTGGACTTCAAATTAGATAGATAATTCTCGACAGTATCGACTGTCGAGCAGTGGCGTCGGAAATCGTCATGCAGGTGAAGGTGATGCATTGCAGCCCCCTCTCCCCCAAATTTGACAGGGGTGCAAAGTATCATTTGCACACCTCCCCTCCCCTCTCCTCCCCCCCAATCACACCAGAGTAGAATTTTCTAAACATTAAAACAGTGTAAAAATGTTTTTTTGGACCACCTTAAATTTCCAATTTTTTTTCAAAGCTTTGCCCTCGCTCGCTTCGCTCGGGCATGAATATAATCACAATTAAGATAAACTAAGTAGTTCAAGACAAAAGTACAAAAAAAAAAAAGGTACATTTTCCCCCTCTGTAGTGTTGCGCAGTTGACCGTTTTTAACCGGATAATCCGATTAGTCGGTTCAAACCGGTTAATTATCAGTGATTACGTAAATGAAAAAATAATGATAAAAAAATGAGAAGAGAGAATTCAATATGAAAATTCACTTTTTTCATTTACATTAATCACTGATAATTAATCGACTTGAACCGAAAAATCCGATTGCGATTATCCGATTAACCGATTTTCCGATTTTTCCGATTGACTGGAAACTGTGCGGCACTAGCCCCTCGCCCCTCTCCCCGAAAATTTTTCTGATTTTCCAAGTCTTTATAATGTACTTACTTATTTTGCACCCACCAAAAAAAAAAAGCTTCTGACGACGCCACTGCTGTCGAGTGAGGTTTCTAAATTGGTTTTTAACACTCCTTCCTGCTTTCATACATTTTTTTGAATTACATACATACATATTTCGATTCCAGCTGCAGAATAGAATTACAGGGAATGTAAAGTGGAATCGATTTTGAAATTTTCCGATTTTTTCCCCGTGAAAATGATTGCCTACTCTGAAAAAAAAAAAAAAAAAAAAAAGAAGAAGAAGAAAGTAATTTTTAATGTAGGTAGGTATTTTTGCAAGTTTTTTCTGTTCGGTAATTCGCGGTCGTTCGGAAAACTGCATTCGAGAAAATGAATGAGGAAGAAGTTCGTACTACGTAGGTAGTCTAGGTAGTAGGTAAGTGCGTAAGTGTAAGTAGGTACTAGGTACTTGGGTAGTTCTTTTCTTTTTTTTTTTTTCTTTTCCCAGTCCCTCAGAAGAGGGTGGTACTTACATTTTATTTTTTAGAAAAGTGTTTACAAATAATTATCCGCCGTAAGTTTACGTAGGTACCTAAATTAGGTTTTTAAAACTTAGCGTCTTATAATTATTATTGCGAATACTTATCCTTATTTTCCAACGGCACTTTGGGTGCTCGGCTCGGTTCGGTCACTTTCGTGTGACTTGCGGTTTTTTTTTCAATGTTTTACGGATGATTTTTTTTCAAAGTCCACATTCCGACGTTTTTTTTAACTTCAAAATTTTTCTTGACGAGGTCTGACTCTAAATTTTTTCCAACTTCAAAAATCAAAATTTTTCTTGACGTGGTTGATTTTTTTTCAACTTCAAAATTTTTCTTAACGAGGTCGAAATTTTTTTCAACTTCAATTTACTTGTTCTAAATACTTTTCCAAATTTCAATTTAAAAGGGACTTAAGTGTAACTTTGTTTACAAAACAATGAACTCTCTTTTCTCATATACAGTTTCTTGACTTATACCTTTTGTACGAATTATGCTTCAGTTGAAAAAAAAATTCGTAAAAATTTAGACTTCGTCAAGAAATCTTATTTAGAAGTTGAAAAAAATTCAGACCTCGTCAAGAAAAATTTTGATTTTAAAGTTGAAAAGAAAAATCGTAAAAAATTTAGACCTTGTCAAGAAAAAGAAATATTTAAAAGTTGAAAAAAATTCAGAGTCAGACCACGTCAAGAAAAATTTTGAAGATGAAAAAAAACGTCGGAATGTGGACTTTGAAAAAAAAATCATCCGTAAAACAGGCTCACGTAATCACGTAAAAAATGCAAGTCACACGAAAGTGACCGAACCGAGCCGAGCACCCAAAGTGCCGTTGGAAAATAAGGATAAGTATTGCGAATACATACACTAGGTATGTTCTATGTAATTATATGTAATTACCTACGTAATTACCTCTAGGTACCCTACATTTGTATTGAAAACCGTGTGGCAAATTTCACTACCTACTTACACTTGAATTAAAATAGCGTATTTACCAATCTGCGTTGTCGCGTCGCGTCGTGTCGTGTGTATGTGTGTGTATGATATGGCGTGAGGGGGGGGGGGGGAGGAGGTATAGGGGGGTATGGTTGATGGAGCGCATAATACACATACAGAGCACAGAGCACAGAGCAGTTGACGGTCGATGAGTCGCAGTCGCTACTCGCTAGTCGAGGTCATAAAAGAAGTCTTGGAAGAACGGATATCGATCATGAAATAGGCTGAAGATGTTCTCATATTGCAGACGAAGTTGCAGTGTATTTGGTAGCGTTCGTTGTCGCCGCGCCGCGCCGCGCCACGCCACGCCACGCCACGCCACGCCATCATAGAGCGGGTAGCTACTAGCTAATACATACCTAGACCTACATATGTAGGTCTAGGTATATGTAGGTACTTGGAACGTGTACAGGTACACACAGTACATACAGTGTAGTGTACCGCGCCGCGCCGCGCCGCACCGCACCGCACCGCACTGTATGTCTATGTAGGTTATCGGCGTGGGTGAAGGGTAAAGGTAGAAAGGTAGAAAGGTAGAAAGGTAGAAAGGTAGAGGTACCTCACACGACACGAGTAGACCTAGACGTAGACGTACGTAAACGTATACGTACCTAATGTATATTGTATATATGTAGTTGTAGTACTATCTAGTATCTATCTATTTCTATACCCGGTACCTAGTACCTCTACCTACTACCTGGACCGCCGACTGCCTATACCTAACGTAGGGTACACTTACACATAGGTAGAGGTACAATGTACATTGTACATGTAGCCTAGGTAGAGGTACGTGTAATGTGTATTATTGTGTATACTGTCTGTATGTATTAGCCATTAGGTAAGTATGTAATTACTTATGTAGGTAGAGGTACCTAAACCTACATATATAGAAACGTATATCTATGGAAGCGTGTGCAACGCAAACGCATGCGTGCAGGTACTAGGTACTAGGTACTAGTTAGTTAAAATTTGAAACCGGTGCGGTGTGAAAAAGGAAATGCTGCAAAACTGTTCAAGTGTTGATTGATTATATGTAGGTTGTAGGTATAGCGGTCGTATTGTCGTATAGGTGGCTGGTTTGGCCATCCAGTCTACTCGATGAGGGTGAGGGTGAGGGTGAGGGTGAGGGTGAGGGTCATCCCTAAAAATGTCCCCTTGTGATGGTGCATTGGTTAATGCGGACGTAGTACCTAATTGCCTATAAGTATACGTATATGTACGTATGGTACCTACGTAAACGTAACGTACACGTACGAGTACTTTTGCGTTCTACGTCGCGTCGCGTCGCGTCGCGTCGGTAATGGTACGGTATGGAGTATGGAGTATGGAGTATGGGGTATGGGGTATGGTATCACTCGAGTGGTGTTGGTGTTGGTGTTGGTGTTCTTCATACTTACGTATGTAGATTGTAGACGTAGAGTATGTGTTATGTAGGTAGTAGGTACGTACATGTACGTGTACACAACCCGACACATACCCACGGATGCATATAATGTACCATACGTAGACGTAGACGTACACGGTACACGGTACACGGTACACGGTGCACCTAGTTAGCAGTTACAAAGTAGGTAGGTAGAGGTAGAGGTACCTTACATAGTGTATACAGTATACAGTATACAGTATACACCATATTATACCTAATAATAATACCGACACCGAGTAGTTAATTTGTTCTTCATCACCCGTGTCAGCCTTGTAAAAATCGGCGCGGCGCGGCGCGGCGGTCTTTGTAGTGTTGTTCGACCCCCCCCCCCCCCACCCCAGAAAGGCCGCATCGCCACGCCACGCCACGCCACGCATATTGAACCTGTTAAAACGGTTTTTTGTTGTTGTTGCCGCTGATGCTTCTGCTGTGCCTTTTTGTCGGTCTCTGTAGTTATCTCTGCGACTGCGGACTTCCTTACGCCTATTCCTATTTTAGTCTACGTAGTACCTAATACCTAATACCTATACGTTGGCGTTGGCGTTGGCCTTGGCCTTTGACGTTCAGTAAACAGTGCTCTACGTTTACACTTCTACAGTACTGTTTAAGTGTTTAGTGATGTAGCTATGTACATCTACTTCTACATATGTATATGGTAGGTAACTAGGTAAGGTATACCTACCTAGTACCTACTATACGAGGCTAAACGCTAGAGTCCGACCCATACCCAAACAAACTTTCCTCTATCACTGATTAAGTGATTATGGACTTGGAAAATTTTCGAAACTTCGCCAAAGTTAATGTAATTTAGTTAGAAAATATTAAAAATCGTCACTTTGAACAAATATTTCGTTAAAAAATAAAACTATAGGGTAATTAAACAATGAATCATTCATTACTAAGTTCTTTAGAAGTAGTTTCCTTTTCTTTTGGTTCAATAATAATTCAAAACTTTAGATATCAAAATAAAAGTAATTTAGTTGGAAAAAATATGAAAATAGTAATTCTGAATTTCTGAACAAACATTTCTTTGAAAAATAATGAAGATATAGGTTATTTATCAAGTTCTTTGGAATTGGAACTAGTTTTCTCTTTTTTTGTAAGTATTTAATAAAATAAATCTGTCTGTATTCTTCCACGAAAATAACTAAATAACAAAGACGTTTTTCAAAATTAGGTGCTGTGTTGGTTAACTAATTATTTAGTTACCCATAGGCCATAACTTCATTTTATAAAGAAATATCAGCTCAAAGTTACATTTTCTTATACTTTTTAACCAAATTACATCAATTTTGGCCAAGTTCCGAAAATTTTTCCAAGTCCATAATCAGTGATAAAGGAAAATTTGTTTGGGTATGGGTCGGACTCTAGCGTTTAGCCTATACGCGTACATAATCGTATATTATACTTCGGTATACGTGTGTGTACATAAGGTATATTACCTATATCGATTTGATATCTACTACGTAGTACGTACCACGTACCTACACCTAGGTAACAGTAGGTCCTAGGTAGGTACTTACCACTTACCTAGTAGCTAGTACCTACCAAGTACCAACGTAGAATTAATGCAAACATGAAAGCATAATTATGTGAATGCGTATTGCGTATTGCGTTCCTAGTGAGGTGAGGTGAGGTGCCTAACCTCTACCTAAACCAGCTACCAGTAGTTACCAAAGACGAATGTCGAAATTGCACTCTATCACCACCTGGTACCTAACTACCTACCTACCTACCTACCCACCTATATGAGCATAGGTAGGTACCTATGTAATGTATATATCGTCCTTCTTATCCTAAAAGGTTCTACATAAATAACTGAAATTTTTGTGTTTTGCGTGTTTCGTTTTTTTTGTGGTTTTTTTTGTATGTTTTTTTTTTTTTTGGCTGAAATGGGACGTTCTCCATTTGGTAAAAACATCATTTCAGCTCAAACATCGAACGAATCCTTCAAGTTAGAAAAAAGATACCTAGGTAAGCATGTTGGCGTAACTCCGTCAAAAGTGCAAAAATTGACTTTTTACAAAATTTATTAAAAAAACAGTGTTGATTTTGGAATTTTGTGAACGATGCGACGCGACGATTTCAATACGGTACCCAGGGAAAAATCTTCATCAGGCATGATCACGTATGCAATATGGCGTAGTATGAGCATGTACTCGTATGATCATGCATGAACAGGACAAAAAAAAAAAAATGAGGTTCCTTTTCGAATAAATTTCCATTGTTAAGGCCCATCAGGCATGATCATGCGTGCTCATTGCTCATGTTACGCCATACGCCATTTTTGCACGAATGATCAGGCCTGAGCAGGGTAATCCAGTCGTGCTCGTGCCTGACCATGGCAGAAAATTTTCCCCTGGGTAGGTATGCTTTTTGAAGTGTTTGGTATGAAAAAATTTCAATCGAGTATTCGTTTTTAAAATACGCACACATCTTTAATTAGGCGTTACTTCATTTCTAGCATTGCATTGGAGGGACGAGAGGGACGAGAGGGACGATATGCTACCTATTGCTGCGTTGCGTTGTGACTTGGTGCGAGGCTGTGAGGCGAGCGAGGTAGAGACTAGAGAGAGATCGGAGATGCGAGCTACACTACATATAGATATCACATTCGCATTCGCATTCGCATATGGTTTGTCTTTCAACAAAGTAAACCATAACCTAATTAGTAATTACTTACCAGATACCAGACAGTGCGGTACCTACTCACTACTACCTACTACCTAGTACCTACCGACAAAGTCGCATAAGGGTATACAAAATACAAATCTCGGGCGTCACGCAGTCTGTCGCCGCGCCGATGCGCTTGCATTTCAGTACCGTACGTAAGACGTAACTAGAACTACGCTACGTCTGTCTTAAAGTAAAGGTATTACCTACAACCTGCAACCTGCAACCTGCAACCTGCAACCTACAACCTATCACGTTTCACGTACCACCTACGGCCTCAACTACCTGCAGAGAAGCCGACATGAGAAATTTCTGAATCTGAAGCGACTCGCGTTACGTATATCCACGTTTACGTAGGTGAGGTACTTGGGTACTTAGCTACCTACCTACCTACCTACCTACCTACCTACGTATATGTATGTTCGCGGAAATAAACAATTGTTGTTGTTGTTGTTGTTGTTGTATATTATTAGGTACGCATAGTCGGCTGCATCCGATTGGAAATTCGCGTCTAAATTTCTCTCATCTTGATGTAGGTAGGTAGAGGTACTAGGTAGGTATGTAATGTATTGTTGTATTGTAATAGCCAATAGGTACATTTTGTACATGTCTCTGTCCGGTGGCGTCGCGTCGCTAGTGAGATACACTAGGTACCTTACACCCTGCCCCCCCCCGCGCCCCTCATCTTGTGAGTGGGCCTGCTACCCTCACCACCAATCCCAACAGATAAACGTTTTCGAGGCATTAAAAATTGAAACATAAGGGGGAAAATGTTCTGTTTTGGCATTGAAACCTCAATTTTTCCAAAGCTTCGCCTGGGGAGAGAAGGGGGGGGGGGGTAAACAGTATCACAACTGAGTAGGAATATGAATTATTTGAGGTGACATTTGCCCCTTCTTCCGAAAATCTTTCTGGTATTCTGCTCGTAAGTCTTGGTAGAATATTAATTTTGTACCCCCTCACCCTAAAAAAAAAAGAGTTTCCGACGCCATGCGCCGCCAAGTACTTACTTTTACTAATTACCTACCTCATCAACCACAACTGTGGAAGGAAATGTTTAATCAGCTCACCCTCTCTCCCTCGCCCCGCTCAAGGTATGAAATGACGCCGTTATCACATTTCAAAAATTGCACGAAAAAAGAGCTCTTACTTTTGAATTTTGAATACTTGCTGAAATTTGTTGATTTTTGGTGAACTATGGTACTCGCTACTCACCTTTCCACCTATCGACAATAATGAGTGTGTATTTGCCCAGGTAGGTAGATATACCTAGACCTACATACTTAGACCTACGAACAAAAACTAATCAAGTATTACGTATTAGGTAATACATAGGTAGAGGTACCTAACGAAAGGATTTTGTTTGTAAATGAAGATAGGTAGACCTACTCCTAGTACCCTATACCCAATACCCACTACCTGTGCAGGGTGCACCACGCGTGGTATCCACAATCTAGTATCCGTGTATCCGTAAATCTACCTACACCTACATATACTGTATGTATGTAGGTACAGGTAGGTAATGTACCTATGTATGTGTATGTACTGTAGTACCTCTACCTAGTACTTACCTATACCTATATAGCATTCGTACGAAAGGCTTGTGAGGTGGGCGCGGGCGCGGGTCGAACGCGTTGTATAAGCCGCGGTCTAGGTATCTCTGGTTCGAGAGTAAGTACATATGATGTGAGAAATGCTACTACGTAGACATACTGTGCTGCACATGTTCCTTTTCGAGGTGTACCTAAACGTAAACGTAAACATAAACATTTCGAATGGCATTTAAATGAAATGGAGGGGGGGAGGGGAGCGCGGTGCGGTGCGGTGCGATGCGATGCGATGCGATGCGATATCTGGAAGGGCCGGTGGCCGTAATTTGCGGTGTGATGCTGTACATAGTGTACATACATACATACATACATACATACATATATGATGTGTAGATAATTGTGCAGTGTGCAGTCTTCTCTGTGTATATAGTGTATACTGACACTGTATAGGTACCGAAAGGACGAAGAATGCGGGGCGGCGGCGGCGGCGGCGGCGGCTCGTTATGGAGTTTCGAAAAAGAAATATGTGCGTAAATACTCGTAGGCAGTCGTGTACATCTACATATAACTAGGTAGCTATGTACCTAGTTATATGTAGATGTACGATGTACGATGTACGATGTACGATGTACGCTATATGTAGCTGGCATTGGCATGGCAGATAGAGATGCATCCAACTATGTGCAGCGTGTATACCATATATCCACTTACCTACGTTAGTTACTTATGCGGTTCACGCCACGCTCCAGCGCCCTCGTTTACAAAGCATAAAAACGCCGAATGTGTTACCAATTAGCTTAAAGTCAACGCGCGCGTGTAAAATATCGCAAGTGCCGAGGTGCCATGCCTAGTGCTAAGCCTACACCCAGCTAGCTAGTAGCTACGTATAGTATTACTACATACATACCTACCTACCTACCTATTTACCTACGTACGAGTACGTATTAATTACCTACCTACATATTGTCTACTCGACATCGACAATATGTATGTATGTATACATAGGTAGGTAAAGGTATCTGAAAAAATGCGGCCAAAAGTTACTTACGCAATTTTTGAAAATCCAAAAGAAACATAGGTAAATGATTTTTTGGACAAGCGTTCTTTGCTTGTTTCAGTACCATAAGTGAAAATTTTTCATAAAATGCCAATCCTAATACTCAACCTCGAGCCAAATTGTTTCCTACGTCTTTTATCGAATTTTTTCCATTTTTCCAATTTTTTTTTTCTTTTTTTTAACCATGGTGAACGTGCGTACCCCAAAAAAAATTGATATTTGAATACATTTACCTACGTGTTTGTTTTCTATTGAATTATGAATTTTTTTGAAAAGAAAAAAAAAAAATCGCTCGCTATGCTCGAGGGTAATTTACTACTTTTCTATACCGTAATTATAATACGCAGAATTGTTTTCAAGTCTAACTAAACCGCTGTGGTTAGAAAAGAATGCCATGATATACGGTACGACGCGACGCGACGGTACCTTTGACCTCGACGTTGAAGAAAAAATGTAATGGCGTCCGAAAAAAGGGTACAAGAACCAAGAAGTACATTGTAGAACCTCCTCTTCTCCCTTGCATCACAAATCACAAAATCACATCAGATAGCAATTTTCAAACTTGGTAAATAAAACTTGAAAAAAATGTCTCCGATGAGTATGAAAAATTCAATTTTTTGAAAGTTTTGCTCGGTCATGAACAAAATCGCAATTTTGTATAAACTCGTCGAGGCAACTATGGTATTACTCTCTTCTCTTGAAATCTTTTTGTGTGTACATACTCGTACGTACGTGGCCGTGGTGTTCCAAGAATCCACATCCGCTTTGTACCTATCCTTCCTTCCTTCCTTCCTTCCTTCCTTCCTTCCTTCCTTCCTTCCTTGAAAAAGGCTTGCTTCCGACGTCATCGCCACTGAATAAATGGAAGAGAATTCGAAATTGTTCAAGTTTTGGAAACCTCGGTCAATTGGTCAATTTTCGACTTTTGAAAACTTTTTTTTTGCAGAAATTTTCGCCTTTGTTTATTTCGACAGGGTGTCCATTCTCTGGAAAACCGGGAATAGTCAGGGAATTTTGAAATTTTCTGCATTTCCGCTGGAATTTCGTAAAAATCCTTCCGGACTCGTTTTATTAAAATTTTTTAATTTTATACGATCGGAAAATGAGTACTTTCCGGCAATGTTTTTGTTTTGGAAAATAAGAGTTTAACAAATGGGTGGAAAATAAATGTAAACAACCGGAAAACAATTATTTTCCGCCCCCTGAAATGACAAATACTTACATATACATGGCGTACATGG
Source organism: Pseudococcus jackbeardsleyi (assembly GCA_038380155.1). Taxonomy (NCBI): domain Eukaryota; kingdom Metazoa; phylum Arthropoda; class Insecta; order Hemiptera; family Pseudococcidae; genus Pseudococcus; species Pseudococcus jackbeardsleyi. Next base: position 60,099,309 of record CM076240.1, on the reverse strand, counting down.
CCACTAAATGTTTCGTTGTTGATATTGTTATCAGTTGTTATAAAAATTGTTATCAATTGTAGTTTTCTGTTAATTTAAAAAAAAAAAAAAATCGATTTATTTTCCTCTCGTATAAAATTAAAATAACATACCTAACAGAATTGGTAAGTAACTCGATCAACTCGTACGATTCAAGTCACTCGGCTTCGCCTCGCTCCTCAAACTTCGTACTCGTTAATCGGTTACTTACCGCTTCTGTTACGTAATATACTATTAAAAACCAGAAAAAACGGTGCAATGAAAGTAGGTAAACTTGCGATGGCGGGAGGGGTTTCAGGGAAACGCGAAAAAACTGATTTTCTCCAAAAATTTTCATATGGTTGGTACGTAGCCGAATTGTGTAATGTGTGCCTATTTACGGAATATCACTAAAAAGGCGAAAGCCATAGATAGGTATAGGTACCTACGTTAAGGAGACGCGCCAAGTCCCGCGAAAGCAAAATATGTACCTAAGGCATAAAATCTAACGACACTCGAGTATAAACACAAGTGTTGATGTTGCAACTTGCAATAAAAGCAGGTTGGTTTAGATTACCATACCTACCTAAGTACATACCTACATACCTATCGATGTAGTGTGGAGAATAAGATACAAATAAAGTGTCCCAAGATTGCTTCCCCCCCGCGCCGCGCCGCGCCGCGCCGTCCATCTATGCAGCTGAACGACGTGTAATGTCTAACGAGAATCGACGAAGATACTTGTGCCCTAGACATTTATGCAATGTATGTAATGTATAATAGGTAGGTACTAGGTACATCTACAATTCTACATTTATATGTGACCTTCCAGGAAAAAAACGGACCTTCGCTTCGGTCCGAAAAAAAATAAAAATAAAAATAAAAAAAAAAGTTTCCCAATCAATCCAAAACAAAAATGATACTTACCTAATCATGGTTTTGGAGATTTTTTTTTCGGACCGAAGGTCGGTTTTCTCTTGGAAGGTCACATATAAGTAGGTATTTATAAGAATGCTGTAGCTGGTAGGTACGTTATACGCTGTATCTACTACCGTACCTACGTAATTACTCGTAGGTAGGTAGGTAGGTAGGTAGGTAGGTAGGTAGTAGATATTATAAAGTATGTAGTGTACATTTACTTACGTACGTGGCGGTAGACATTAGACAACCTATGTGAGTCTGAGTCGGGGTACACGTACTGTATTCGTTTGACGGATGAGTTGATGAGTGGATTAGTGGGTGGGCACTGGGCACTGGACAGACCGGGCGGGCGAACGCTCCGACAAATATTGTACGATTGAGAAAAGGTCTTTACTTACCGCTTCGCCTGTGGCCTGTCTGTTCTGTCGCCCGCTAGCATTTATAGGTAGAGGTACACTTAATACTACAAATAAAAATAACCTTACATATCATAGACCTATACATATATTTGCTTCGTTGCTGATGATTCGCTGGTCTAGCTCTAGATGTAGATAGTGGATACCTACTACATATATGTACTTACCTACTCGTAAATATTTTTGAAGGAATCATGAGTATAATAATTTGGAAATCACCACCCAACCTATTTTCAAAAATGGGTTTGTTTCGTAAGAACCGCATTCACGTGTAAGTAGGTAGCTAGGTAGTAGGTGCAAGGTACCTTTTTCGTTTGAATTATTTTGTAATTTTTTTGACGCTCCATCCGGCCCCTTATGTAGGTAGAAGAAGAAAATTTCGCGCCCATCAGTAGAAGTGTAGTGTAACACGGTTGCAGGGACCATTTCGCCAAATACCTACTACCTATATAGGTGATTCTAAATTTTCGCAGAAATCCATGTAACCGGCCAATATCTCGCAAAATATACACGCTAGAATACTGCGGTTGGAATTATTTGATAGATTTTCATGCCTCGAACATATTCCCTCGAAAAAAAAATGGGGTACCAAACATTCTTCTCCCCCAGGGGGCTAATAAGGTGGTCTAAATGTCCATCGTCGTGGCTGTAACCCGCCATGTTTTCATATCATAATAAATCTGTGCTCCGCTGTAATAGCCTATATTGATCTCAAAGTTTGCACTTTTTTAACGCAGAAAGGTCTCATCTGTCATATTTTGGCACTGAAAACGCAATTTGAAGTCGATTAAGTCGATTTTGAAAGCTTTTAGTTGTGTAACCGCTTTTTTTGTCCTTTGTAGAGGCTTGTGTTCTCAAGAGGCTGAGGGTGAGGGAGATAGTTGGTTATTTGAAAATCCGACAATTATTCTAATCGATCCCCAGACATCCAATCATGTTTTCGATATTAGGGTTTATAATGATGAAGATTTCGAGAGAAATGTTTCCAAATTGACAAATCGGCACACAGAACTGTCCTTCGTCGTGGCTCTCCATTCAGAGGCTGTAGGTAACTCAATTTTTCATTTTTTTTTTTCAATGCAGCTTCAAAATAAGCATGTGGACCTCTTTTTAATGCAATAGTTGGATTTTTGGCAAAATGCATTATTTTCTCACAATTTTGAAATTTCTTCAGCTTTGTCCATCGTCGTGGCCTTTTTCATTTTTTCCCATTTAAATTACATGGGAAAACTCTACTACCGTTTTCATGTTGTCCAAGCATGTGAATGTTATGTACTACATTAGTATTGACTATTCTGATCGATTTTTTTTTTTAAAAACAACTTTTCAAAATTTTCAAAAACCACAGGTGAATATCTGCGAAATTTTAGAATCACCCCTATGTACCTACGTAGTACGTACCTACCATATTATGTGTATACGTATAGGTACTCAATACGAGAGTACGATATAAATGTATCTAATTAGGTACCTATTATACCTATGTAGTAAGTGTGTAGTGTGTAGTGTGTACACTGTTACACTGTACAGATTAGTACAGATAGGTATGATACAGAAGCAAAGATGGCTAATTCTAATTACGTAACGCCGCGCCGCGCCGCGCCAAATGATAAATTGATTGGTAATAAAATATGCTGCCAAAACGGAATAGGTAGGTAATGACGCGGTGGCGCGGTGCGGTGTTTTGAAATTTAAACGAAAAAGGCGTGTATGTAAAACGAACGACTCTGTTTTACATACCTACCTATCCCCCCTATCCCCATCCCCATCCCCATCCCCATCCCAATCCCAATCCCAATCCCAATCCCAGTCCTTATAATATACTCTTTGATGTTGATCGAGAAATATAAACGCAATGCGTTAAGAAGAAAGATTTAAGAAAATAAAAAAATGTTAATAGCTTGTCTCTGTCTCTGTCTCTGTCTCTATACGTACCATACTTACACTACTCTCCGCTAGTGCTGGTGCTGATGCTGATGTACGTGCATAATATACCGAATAGGTACGAGTGTACATCTACACATTACATATCTATCTACCTATGCAGTGCTTAGATCTGCATACCTATTACTTACCTACCTACTTACTTGGGTATAAATGTGTATGTAGGTAGTAGGTACTAGGTACCTATTATGTTGTATAGATGTAATACGGTATTTTTCATTTTTTTTCTTATTCGCAATTGCGTGCACCAGTGCAGTACTTGAGTGAAGTACCAAGTACCTACTATACCTACCTAGTACTTAGCTATGTACTTACCTAACTGGAAAGAATGCCTGTTGCGAAAAAAAAAAAAATGCCGAATTAGCTGCATGAACCTGAGCCTACGTTTCATCGTATCAAATGATTACCGCGTTCGAGTCAAAGAATCTATTAGTGAGGTACCTACACCTAGCACCTAGCACCTACCTAGTATACCACCTACTAGGTAGTATACGGCTATACTTACGTTAGTCGTTAGTTATAGGTATATTTATCTTCAGAAAGTTTACTATACAAAGGTATTTATTATGTTTTCTCACTCGAGTTGGTTTGGTATCATGGTATCAGCCTCAGTGCCTCAGTGGTAGAATTACCTATTGGAACACTGACGAAATTTCGAATTTTTTTTTTCTTTTTTCTTTTTCTGGGCACGCCGATGTTTCTTCAACACTACATAGTTGGTAGGTACCTACCTATCTGCAATAATCATAAATTTCATTCTTTCTTTCCCCAACGTTCTCAATTCTCGATTCCCCACCGCGCGAGTGGAACTGTTATTTTTTTATTTTCTATTTTTAGCGTAGGTACCTAGCTAGCGGCTACCTATGTCATTTTATACTTCACTCATATTAGATTAATTACTCGAATAGCACGAGTAACGAGTTCGTTCTCGGCCAAAATTTACGTATAGAATCGGTATTCGGATTCGGAACGTAAGAGAGAGTAGGTAATTCTAATTATTACCTACTCTCTCAATCTGAATCAGTCAAAAAAAAAATTCACCGATTAAGTAGGTGAACACTGAACAGCGAAAAGTGTACAACTGTTAATCAGTGAAATTTGACTGTCAATCAGTGAAAAATTATCTACTGATTCAATTAGTAAACTTTCGTTTTTGAATCAGTGTGTTTTTTTTTAACTACTGAAATGATTCAGTAAAAATTTAAATTTATCAATTCAATCAGTGAATAATTGAGGAGTTTCATTTCAAAACGCAACATCTCCGAAAACCTGATTTTTGGGAAATCGCAAAAAAAAAACTGTCATTCAAAATTAGGTGGGGGTTTTGGCTCGGCGCGGTCTCATTGGAATATTTAGGACCCCAGCTACATGTTTTGGGGTGATTTCGCACTTGTACCTCAAGGATGGTTGGAGGGGGGGGGGGAGGGGGCAAAACAAAAAAGATGTTGCGTTTTGATATGAAACAAATTTTTTGTTGCGTTTTGAAATGAAACTCCTCAATTACTAATTCAATCAGTAAATTAAAAATTTCCCCGATTCAAAAAAGAAAATTCACTGATTAAATCGGTAAAATTTTCACTGATTTCTTCAGTTGCACACTTTTGTCTTATTATTAATCAGTGAATTTTAACTGATTCAAATTTAGAGAGGACCGTATCGCCGAGTAGGTTTCTTTTTTTTTTTTTAAAAAAAAAAAAGTTGTACAATTAACGTTAAATAGGTATCTACTCTCTTAATTTGAATCAGTCAAAATTAACTGATTAAAATCGGCAAAATTAATTCACTGTAGAAATCGGTAAACATTTTTTACCGATTCAATCGGTGAATTTTCATTACTGAATCAGTAAGAATTAAAATTCACTGAATTAAAATTCACTGATGCAAGCAGTGAATTTTTTTTACTGATTCTGTAATGAAAATTCTTCAACAATCAAAATTCACTATTTGAATCAGTAGGTAATTTTTCACTGATTGGTATAGTAAATGAAAATGACACTGATTAACTGGGGAATCAGTGGAGTTTGACTGATTATCTATCGTGTGACTTGATTTTCTCTATGGTAGGTATTTCATCAGTCACTTTTGGCATTTTTGATTGATTCAAATTAAAAGAGTACCCTACTTACATAAACGTATGCCTTCCTATTTTGTTCCAAAACTGATAATTTTCCTTTCAATCTGACGTATTTTGGTACCTACTACCTACATACGTATCAACAATTCGATACAGATTAGCGAGATTGGATATGCCATTCGCGAGGGCGAGGTATTGTTCGTGCCGTCAAGACAGAGGCAGCGAGTTGAAATTTCTCATTTGTATGAGACGATATCAACTCGAAGCGTTTACTTATTCACGTTACCATTTCCCTCTCTATGTATCCTCTGCTTCTACATACGATGAAATGTAGGTAGAGTCTGCGGTACTTATTCTCCTAATTTAGTAAATCATCAATCGAAATTGACTGTTGAAATAAGATACTAGGTAACTATGGAATGAAGTAGTCACCATCACTGCAGAAATTTGCGAAAAGTTTTCCGATTCAATTGGTAAATTTTCATTTTTGAATCGGTAATTTTTGCCTCAATTACTAAAATGAATCAGTTAAAAATTACCTACAATTTATTGGTTCAAATTAGGTAAGTATACCTATTGATTCAATAAATTTTTATTGATTTTTTTTTTTTTCAGTAGTTGAGGAAAAATTACCTTCTGATTCGAAAAAGAAAATTCTCCAGTTGAATCAGTAATTTTTCACTAATTAGCAGTCAAATTTCATACCAAGTATACCTAATTACCTACCTAAACATGTGAGAAACGGACGATGGGTAAATTTTCGTATCAGAACAAAAAATTATCGCGATGTTATTTATCTGTTTATTTCATTTTTTTCTTTATTTTGATAGATTTTCGCCTCGGTTTGTTCCTTCTCTTCCGCAGTATTTATAGGTACAATATGTCCTTAGGTGGCGTGGGTCTCTTTTTAGTTTTTACATTACATTACAGGGTCCCAGCAAATATCAAAACATCTACCATCTACTCTTTACCCTGATCTACCTATCCAGGTAGTTACCCTACTCAAACCGAGCCAGTCGAAATGATGAATAATTCGAGTATTAGAGTCTGCAGGCACGGCGGGAGAGGGTACAGGGGGCATATTTGTACCGGGCGCGTAATTTTTCAGGGCCTCGCTTGCGAGCTTCTGTAGGAAACTTTTCAACTACAAAAATGTATACTTACTTGGATAGTGCATTTTTTGCTTTCAATTCCAAGAGTATTTTTTGAAAATTTTCCGCCCTCGATCGTTTCGCTCGGGCTGTATTTTGATCGTTACTTGGAAAATTGATATACTGTACTCAATTTTTTACTAACCTTTGTACAATTACCCTAATTCTTCATTTTGTCAAAAAAAATAAAATAAATAAAATAAAATAAAATAAAAAATCAATAATTACCTATTTTGACTGCAAGATCAGTGAAAAATCACTGATTTTAGATAACGTGAAAAGTGAGCAAAGAATCACCCGGCGTGCGTAGAGGTCAAAATTTCAGTTTTTTAAAACTTTGATCGAAAATCTCCGCTCTTGCTTCGCTCGGGCTAAGTATAAATACAGATGTACTGTATTCCCTATTTCAAGAATTTTCATTTCATTTTGACGTATGATCCAGAGAATGATGAAAATTTTCCTTCTTGTTTCCAAAATGTCACTTCGGGTTCTTGGTCGAGTAAGTATATTCGAGTAATAAAGATATAGGTACAGGTAGGTAGGTAGGTAGGTAGGTAGTTTAAAAACGGTTTGGGAAAAAAAGGTCCTCCTCGAAAAGCCCGTTGTGTACCGACTACCGAGCCCGCATTTCCTCTCGCCGGCCCTGAGGGTACGTAATGAAGTTGGGTAATGGTAATGGTAATGGTAGTGGTAGTAAGTATATAGGTGGGTAATTAACTAATTACTCGATGATTGGCTAGTAAGTAAGGAAGGGCTAGACAGACGGATGTTGGCGAAAGTGTACCTGTACGAGTAGGTAATTAGGTATGTAGCATGTACCGAGAATCCGAGGTTCGAGATCGACCGTATACGTAGACGTACCTAGTACCGAGTACCCAAGTACTTGTGGTAGGTAGGTAGGTAGGTAGGTACATCTACTTACATACATACATACATACATACATAGGTATGTATGTATGTATGTACCATATTATGTAGGTATTATTGTACTCGCACCTACAATTGCAAGTAGGTATACAATGTATCTACCTGGTACGCATCTATATACATACAATCTATATACATACGAATACGAGTTGCCGTGTTGCGAGTACATATGTAAATGGTACCCGATTACCCATACAGTTAGATTAGATATAGTATAGATAAGATGAGATACCTAAACCTATACTCGTATGTGTACCGTATGTACATATGTACTATGTATATGCACTGCATACTGCATATAAGTAAAGTAAGCGTACCTACCACAAGCATAAGCATTATACTTATAGGTATGTCTGTGTCTGTGTAAGTGTGTACTGTGTATTAGGCATTTTGCACATCTACGTGAAACTGAAATTAGCCGAGTTTGGCTGCCGCGATCGCAGCCGCGGCCGCGGCTCGGCGGCCAAGTTAGACCGGTGTTTTACAAAGGAAAACGCCGCCATTTAACCCACTCTCCGGAGTCGAGTATCCAATGAGGAGCGAACCACGCCTCTGAAAATGGGGCCGTGCGTCGCGGTCGGCGTTGCGGCTTCACGTTGCTTCGCGAACCCGAAACGAAGCATTGGCTTCGGCCTTAGCTTTGGTTTATCGAAGGGTACCACGCGCGCGTACTGTACCGAGTTTGTTCGGCGTTTGCACGTTGTTGGCGAAAAGCGAATTCGACGAACGAGACGAGACGAGACGATACGATACGATACGTAAACCTACGATTTGCGCTAATTCGCGGAAATTCTCGCACAAGTGATTCGTTCGAGTCGGATAATAGTTATAGATATCTACCTACCTACCTAATTCTACGTGTTTGTGGTACGAAGCGCTTCTATACCTATTTTACTCGTGCGTTCGCTTTACATAAGTAATATGCACCTAATAGGTAGGTACCTGTACGTAATATACCTACCTGCGTGATTTTGTGTGCGGTGTTTTGTGTTTTGTTTTTGTTTTCGGCGCGTTCTCGCCCCTCGCCCCTCGCCCCTCACGCCTCTCCGCCGGTCGGTGACGCCGCCGCGCCGTTGCGTTGTGCTGTGTGGCTACCTGCCTTTGTCGTATCTGCGACCGAGTCGGCGAGTCTTCATGTTGCCCTCGTCTCCAACGTTCGGCTTGATATCTGTGGAAATGAAGAAACCGTTTCCGATCCGGACTACGACTACGACTACGACTACGATTACGATTACGAATGCGACCGCGACCACGACGAATCGTCGCGATTTTCGTAACCAGATCGAGCGCTTCTCGCGGTTGTGAAGTTCGCGATCGCGTAGTTCAAGTGCGGCGCGCAGTGAAAAACTATGGACCAAGGTGGTAATCACCACCATCAGCAGCACCATCATCACCATCACCGACTCACGTTGTTGGATTATCGCGATCTATCTTTGTCGTATAATTTGAAAGACATTTCGGCGACAAATCGCAACGGCATCGGCTTCGGCATCGGCATCGGCGAAAGCGGCGGTGGCGGCGATACCGATACCGTTGTAAACGTCGTTGCTCGTAATCGTACTCCTCGTACCGTGAGAATGGTACCGTCGTTTGAGAGACCTTTGGATTTGCGCGGTTGCGCTCAGGCGGCGGCTGCCGCTGCCGCGAACGCGGTTCAACTAACCGGTCCGTACGTCAGCCCGTTGTCGTCGGCATCCGGCGTCACCGAGGAAGATTCCGACTCGGACGTGAACGTGGACTCTGACGAGGCTGACCTGAGGTGCGCCTCGACGACGCTGCTGCCATCGCAAGCGGACATCAACGACTTTTGCGCTCGGCTGAGCGCCCGCAACGTGGCCCGCACGCCGGACGGTAACGTTTCGTACGGCGACGGCGACGACGACGACGACGACGACGATGACGATGACAACGAAGACGACGAAGACGAAGACGACGGCGGCTGCAGTCCGATTCCGGAAGAAGGCGAACTGGACGGCTCGTCGTGTGGCGGCGGCGGCGGCAGCGGTAGCGGTATTGATGGAGGCGGCGGCGGCGGCGGCAAAGACAAGAAATCATCGTCGTCGTCGTCGTCTTCGTCGTCGATGGCCAAGCCGCCGTATTCGTACATCGCCCTCATCACCATGGCCATTCTGCAGTCTCCGCACAAGAAACTAACGCTGAGCGGTATTTGCGAATTCATCATGTCGCGTTTCCCGTACTACCGCGAAAAGTTTCCCGCCTGGCAGAACTCGATACGACATAATCTGTCGCTCAACGACTGCTTCATAAAGATTCCGCGCGAACCCGGCAACCCGGGCAAAGGCAACTACTGGACGCTGGATCCGATGGCCGAAGACATGTTCGACAACGGCAGCTTCCTGCGACGCCGCAAACGTTACAAAAGGCAGCACGCCGACTTCTTGTTGCGCGATCACCATTCGACGGCGGCCATGGCGGCGGCGGCCGCCGCCGCCGTCACCTATCTCGGCAACGATCCGTACCACGTTTTCCAGCAAACGGCCGCCCTGCACCACGGTCCCTATCCGTACATATCGCCGCTGCCGCCGGCCATACCTTTGCTACCTCCGGCCGAATTGGCCCGACTTTCCTTGGGATTCAATCTGCTCAACGCTCATCAGCAACAGCAACAGCAACAGCAACAGCAGCAGCAGCAGCAACAACAACAACAACAACAACAACAACAGCCGCAGCCGCTGCAAACATTACCGAAACCAGTTCCTGTTACGGTGTCCGGCAGCGGCTCCGCCACTTTGACCGCGACTACCATAACCGCAGTCATCAACGGCGGCGACGGCAACAGCGTCCGAAGTACCTCTAGTCTTAAGGAGCACAAATCTTCGCATTTTTCGATCGATTCGTTAATCGGCGGCACCGGCGGCAATGTGGCCGTCAAATGCGGCAAAATGTCGCCCAAATTATCTCCCGACGCTTATCCGATCGCGGTAACCAGGAGCTTCGAATCGGCTTTCACCCCACTTGCCTCTTGGTCTTTCAGGTAGATTGTATCCTGGGATACGTACTTAGTACTTTACTTACTCTCTAAATTTGAATCAGTTAAAATTCGCTGATTTATAAGACAAAAGTGTGCAACTGAAGAAATCGGTGAAAATTTTACCGATTTCGGTAGGTACTTAATCAGTGAATTTTCATTTTTGAATCGGTAAAAATTTTAATTTGTCTACTTAGGTATACTGAACGAATACTGAATTATTCACTGATTGAATTAGTAAATTAAAATTTTCATCAATTCTTTCCAGTAGTTGAATAAACATTCACTAATTGAATCAGTAATTTTTCACTGATTAACAATTGCACACTTTTCGCTGTTTAATCGGCGAATTTTCAGTTTTTTGACGTGATTCAGACTTGGAGAGTAGGTTGGTGGGTGCGCCCTACCTATACGTATATACAAGTTCAAGTACCCACCTACTCGTGTATAGTCGTAGTCGTATATACGTAGGTACCTACCTATTACTTATATGCGTGTAATGTACATACTTACCTACATAGGTACGTAGCTATAGCTACTTACATACGTATACTTGAAACACGGCGCGGCGTATGCAGTATTCGTTATCGATATCGATATCGATATAGGTATTATACCTAACAGGTTGGTACTTACCTACCTTACAAACGGAGGTAATTATTCCTCCTCATTCCTCCCCCCTCCCCCCCTCCGCCGTACCCTCTGCCACGATGTGGTAGGTACTCATTCACTTAGTCACTTACGTATGCACTCAGGGATTAGGTACGATGTACATATTTAAATAGGTAGCTTTGGACCTGCAGTCTTGTTACAAAAGTTGTAGAATCGTGAAGGATCTTTGGGCACTTTCTATTGTTATCTACCTAGGTATTCGTATTTCTATAGGTATGTAGTTCATTCAGCAATTTTCTCGATACCGCAAGTATCCAATGGGTATCTGAATATCTGTTTCAAGTGGTCCACTTTCTAAAAAACCTGGCAATGTTCAGGAATTTAAAGAGTCTGAAAATGACGGGAAATATTAAAATTTCCTTCCAGAAGGAAGATGAATCATTTATGAAGTGTTTTTCTGCATTTCTGCGCATTTCATCGTGATTTTTTCTACTCTCGATTACGTAGCTCGGGCCATAATTTCATCGTTCCATTTGTTTTTGTTTTTTTTTTCTCCTATTTCACTTTTGTTAATCATAGAAAATTAGTACTTGAATACTTACCATGTTCTCGTTCATCAAATTATAAATTTTTCAAAAAAAAAAAACTCTTCGAAACGCTCGTATAGGCATAAATGTACTATAGGTAGTAGGTATGTACCTATTAGTATACATACCTACGAAAGTTGATGAGTTGATTCCTTGATTCCCAGGTTTCAAAACAGTGTAAGTCGATTCTTTTTTTTTTTTTTTTGCAAATGTACGAATTGATTTCACTTTTTCTTCAGAGGAGAGGTATTGAATTGATTCCTCCGTTTTTTCAGAAGTGCTTACATACGAATTGATGCCGAACCTCTTTCAGCCTATACCGTTATCCAGGAGATACCATGAATAGATTGACTGTGTTCTCTCCATATCTCCAAGACCAATTTATCCATAAAAGGCTTCGCTCGACCAAAAACAAAGTTATATCAGAGGCGTAGGAAGTTTTTTTTGCGGTGAGGGGGAGATGGGTACAAAATGAGTGCCAACACTTCGAATATCGGAAGAATTCCCGAGGGAGGGAGTAAAAGGAAGCTTTTTTTTGGCTCCGTGTTGCCTCAACTCGAATGATTGATATAATTGTAATTTTGTGCGTGCCCAAGCGAAGCTTTGAAAAAATTGATTTTTAATGCCCAAAAAGGCATACTTAGTTCGAATGTGCTTCAATTCGTGTATTCCTACCTTCCTACTAACTTCTTGAAAAGATACTTAGTAAGAATCAATTCATACAAAATATATCTACTCCGCCACAAAATGGAAGTCAATTCGTATTTCGTATGCAATCAAAAAAAAGAATAAAATTCCCTTATAATTTTACACGAATTTTTCTTTGGGAATCAACTCATCTACAGCTGTACCTACTGTCTACTTCACACTCTCCACACTTTTCGATTTTGCGCCTTACAAGTCTATAAAAATTATTATGTCACCCGTGCAGGGAAGGGTACCTAAAGGTGGAAAACTTATTTTTGCGCTAGAACCAAAAATGTGAAGAATGGGCCAGTTTTTCAACATTTTTTTTTTTTTGTTGCATTTTTAAGCAGTTCAGGGAAGAGGTGCAACGATTTCGATTTTAATCGATTACAATCGATTCTCATCCCCCGATTAAAATAATCGGACGAGCGTCGATTAATCGAAGATATACTTATACGTACACAAAGATTTCCAATTTTTCTGATTAGTCAAATTATATGCGTCGTAACTTTTTTTCTAATCAAAACAATTTGAGTTTCTGACGTCACGTAACCCTGGCCAATGAAAAATACTCAAATTTTTGGGTACCGATTAATCGATTATTTCCGATCATTTTTGAAAACATAATCGATGTAGCATCGATTATACGATCGTTGCATCTCTGGTTCTCGGACCTCTGCGCAGTTTTTGAACGGGGTTTTCTCGATTTTTTTTTTCAAGTCACGATTTTCTTATCTTCAAATGCTTCTGTCTCGCCGAAAAATTGACCCAAGATGCTCATCCAAATTTTGAAACGTTTCTCATAGTCTCCCCTCTCATTTAAGCAAAAAAACTGATTGTTGAAAAATCCGCTTCTGACTAAAGATTAATTAGCAATTTTCTCAATTTCCTTTCTGTTTACTGAAGGCCGAAAGTTTATATGTATATGTAGGTATGTAGGAATTTTTAAATTGTTTTTAATAAAGTCGATTTTCGGTTTCGAACAATATGCTTTTCCTCCAACATTTTGTTCACGTTTTAATCGAGCTGGACAAATTCTGTTTTTCAAAAACACTTGAATAGGAGATTATACTCGGCACGTTTTTCTCATTTAAATTAGAATAAAAGAATAGAAAAATTTTAAAAAAAGTAAGTAGAGGAATATTTTGTTTAAGAAAATCACTTTTTTCGATACTCTCCGCGTCTCGCGTTTGGAAATATAGAGCCGCTGCAATAGCATATTTTTCAGAACAAATTTAAAAGGCCAATTTTTATTTTTTCAACATGATTTCTCCAAAGTGATTTCGATTCCTGATTTTTTACTGAAAAATCTAATAACAAATTCGTTTGAAAATTTTGGTAAATATTTTAAAGCGGAAGATTAAAAAAAAAAAAAAATTGTACCCTTTCATCATTACGATTTTCAATTTCTATATGTACTACTTACCTAGTTACCTACCTAATATAAATCTTGATTTTGGAATTTAAAAGAAGATCATCATTTTTGTTTTTGTTTTTGTTTTTGTTTTTTTTTGCTTCAACTATCGAGAAAATTATAATAATTCTTAGTACCTACCTACCTACCTACCTACCTACCTGATAAAAACGTAGGGATCTGCATATCATCTTTTTTCAATTTCCTAAAGAAAATCATAAGTTCTTTAGTCCTTACTAAAATACTTCCCTACCTGTACCGACGTAGAAATTCTAACCTGAAAAATTCACACAATAGTTTTATCTTGGGTACGATTTTGTGAAATGCATTGGAAAATTTTTTTAAAACCTATTTTGTTTGAAAATTGCGGTCCTCGACCATCATTGAATGACAAAATTTAAAATCCTCTCTTATTCCTAGTTGCATCAATATCATGTTAAAAAGGCCTGGAAAATTTTGAAAAAATCGTAAACTATTATGGACACCTTGAGTTTCCTCCATTCGGCAAAATTACGCTTGTTTAGGAATATGCTCTCGTTTTTCTCGATATTTTGTAGGTATTACCTAGGTACTTAATTTTTTGCTTGTAGCTATTTTTTTCTTTCTTTTTTCTTTTTTATAAATTTTGAAAAAAAAAATATACGTTAAGCGCATTTTCAAGACGGCTTCGTCTGTATACGTTGTGATAAAGCCCTAAAATTCTTTCTTTCTTTTTTTCTTTCCAGTTCATTCGAACTTTTTTTTGTTGTTATTTTTTTGAATTTAGTGTGAAAAATCCTCCCAACTTTCAGTCCTTTTGTTTTGGTTCAATCCGCGTATATTTTTATACCTACCTAAGTACCTACCTACTTACTTGACATTACACTCGTTAAATGTATGTTCACGAGTTCTGATTGTTTCGCAGGCAGATATACATACGTATACCCACTTGTGTACCTCTACCTATAGGTATTTGTACATTGTACGTAAACGTATCCATGCGTACTTGGTGTACTTACCTAATGTTAGGGTTCAGCATAGGTAGGTACCTGTAGTGTTCTTTTTTTTTGTTTTTGTTTTTTTTTTTTTGTTTATTTTTTATTGCGATACCTTACGTTACCGTTACTGTAAATTATTGAGCCTATCCAATCCGTGTACATATTGATACATATCTATACATAATCACCTACATAATTTTTTTCGCCTATCGGCTATCGCACATTTATGTACGGTAGGTAGGTAGGTAGGTAGATGTCGTATAGTTGCATCGGGTTATACTATACTTACAGTACCTATACTACCTATGTGGATGTATCTACATTTAGGTGCCTCATTGCCTATGCGGTTGGAAACCTCAAACTCAAAACTACATACTTTTACGTCGGTAATTAGGTATAATTATGTAGGTAGACGGTAGAGGTACTTACATAATAATTATGTAATGTACCTATACATATATGGTGTAGAGTGGCGATCAAGGTAAGATGGCACGAGTTTCAGTGTCCGTGAGAAAAATATTTTTCTACAATTTTTTCAAGTTGTTGCTTTCATTTGTGAGAAGTTGACAATGTGATGATGTGATAATCGAACTCGAAGGAGAGCTCAAATAATACTTTTCAAGTTTGAAAAGGCTATCTACGAGAAACCCCACACATAAAGACGGCTTTTTACCATCAAGTCGCTGAGTATAGGTACTTGGAGTTGGAGGGCTTGCGCGATTTAGGAGAGCTTGCTTAGGTAGTAGGTATACCTGTTATTGAACTGCCATGCAGGTTCAATAGAAAACTTTCCAGAGCTAAGTAGGTACCTACATTAAAATAATGCTGCATTTAGACACACGCCTACAAAGAAATTCCTCTACGGTATCCCTATTGTTTTGATAAAATTTACATTTTTCTGCCCCTCCCCCCCCCCCGCCCGTGCTAATGGTTCCAGCTGATGAAATTCTAGCGTAACGATTTTCCATTTTCCGGGCAAAAATTGTCTCGAAACCTTTATAATAGGTAGGTATTAGGTAGGTAGGTAGGTAGGTACCTAATATCTCCCTACAAATCTGTAAAAATTCGATATTTTTGACATCAAGTATTGATAACTTATTAATACTTGAAGACCGAAAATTAGAAATTAGGTAATTACGTAGGTAGGTATTAGGTAGGTACATCTTCCGATGATCATTTAAATGTAAAATCTTATTCCTTACCCTTGCGTCTTACAGGGATTCTTTTTATTAGGTAATTCCCCACATACTCATGTCGTCATGTCGAGTTCAGGATTCTCTTTTTTTTTTTTTTTTTTTTTTTGATGATTATTTTATTTGCTTTATTAATGCAACGTTAACGAATCACTTTTAAAATTTTTTTCAAACAGATAGGTACTGTATCTATATGTACTTTCTACCCGCAGATATTTGAAAATTTGTTTTTCATCGTTTCGTTTCCAGTGATTTTGTTCTCTTCGTACTCGAGTATCCGTATTTTACATTCTTTTGCTATTCTACTTTATTTTTAGGTAATAGTACTTACCTAATTACTAAAAAAAAGAAAAAATCAAACTTTGTGTTCTGCTAGCCCGCACTAAACCTTGAAATGAATGATACAGAAAACCCACCTCCCAACAACCCCCTCCAAAATCATTGATATAAACAACTTGAAAAAACGTAAGAATATTCCGTTCTCGGGCCAAATTTGTATAAGTAGGTATTCAAGTTTTGAATTTTTGAGATTTAGTTATTCCTCCAGTAGTCTCGGAAGGGTTTAAAATAAATTCGTTGTAAATGTGAGTCATCCACATGGATAGGTCTTAGGTACAGTACCTAATCATCTACTTAGGTATCAAAAAACGACCTCGGGCGTCATAATTGATTATTTAAAAATAATCAAAAAGCTAATACAAGGTGAACCGTACAATCAGCAACCCAAAAACAACGAGCAGCGAGCATACGTATGCGATTTGTATCAGTGCCTCAATTTTGAATTTTTGAAACTCGGTTAAACCCTCTCTTCTCCCGCGGAAGACCCCAAGAAACGAAAAAATCTAAAATGAACGTTTTAAAATAAGTAGGTAACTAGGTATAGGTATACATATTACATATATAATATACCTATACTACATAAGAGTATCAGACGTTATGAACAAGCGATTTTTTCACTCGAAAAATTTCCAAAAATAATAATAATAATAATAATAATAATAATTATGATGATGAAACGTTGGATCGAATCGAGTTTTATTGCGATGAAGTTTCGAATACTTTGCGACAGTCAATTAATCCGACCTACCATTTTTTCCCTCCCTCTTTGGAAACGTAATTTTCGAAATTCGCATATTTTTTGAATACTTACCTGCATTATCGAGCTTTTCATAAAATTTGGATGTTGATTTTTTGAGAACAATTTGAGATATGAATGGGTCTTTTGGCGTTGATCAAGTACGGTAGGTAGCCTGTTCGTACACTTGGAAAATGCATGATCAATTCTCAAAGTAGTTATCCAATATCCATCAATCCGCATGTCGCGGAATGTGTTCAAGGTGGGTACCCTGACTGGATTTTCTAAAGAAAATTCGCGAATTTCGCGCCACCTTTTTTTCACACTTTCCCTTCCCCCTCAAAAATGATCATTTTTTTCAAAACACGCGAAGATAATTGCGCTTAAGTATACCTATCTGTCATCTACATATAGCAACGTCTAAACAAGATTCAAGTAGGTACAATGTACATGTTAGGTAGGTGATTAGGTATGTAACTATGTACTGGAGAATTTCGAAGCTAACAAAACGAAACTAGGTATACACTTGGAAAAAAGTAGGTAGGTAGGTAGGTAGGTAGGTAGGTATAGGAGGAATTTGAAATTTGCCAAGTTCAGGCCTAATGAAAAAACGAAGAATGATGTAGAAATTAAAAATTCCCCATAGGTATATTCGGCCTAGAATCGGCTATACAAATGCTATACAATGCGCATTTTCGAGAGGGAACGTTCGGTTCGGGAGAAAACATTTCGTGGATTAGGTGTGAGTGTCAGTACATCATCATTTGGGAAATTGATCTTTCGGAAGTTCTATTATAGATTTTTACCTGTCCTGTTCTCACGAAAAATCCTACTCGGGAAAGTGTCCGTTCGGGGACTTGACTTTGTGAAAATTACCGTAAGAACGATCTACCTACACTATGTGCTATGTACCTTTTTTTTTTTTTTTTTTTTTTTTTTTTTTCACTTGGTGAGGCTAATTTATTACAATACCATCTCCATCATCCCTTATGCCGTAAGCTTATTAGGGTGAGGAGTGGTAGATTATAGTTCACAACAACAAGGTACAAATTAAGTATAAGTATGGTAAGACTATCTTAAAACAATTAAAGGGGGAAATCGATAATTCGTGAGGTCATTGGGAGGATGAGAAGGGGAGAGATCGGAGGAATGGGGAGGGGTTTGGGAAGGTGTAATTTTGAAATTGATATTAGACACAAAATTTTGGAATTGCTGGGTGGGGGTAAAATGTATTTCAGTACACTTATTAATTTTGAAGCGATTTTCATATTATTACGGAAAGTTGTATCGGTCGTATTGGTAGCACATTGTTTTGAATAAAAGTATGATTCGGGGAAGGGACTGGAAACATCGAATTCAGAGGTGTAATAATTTCGTATTGAGGAGATTAATGGGAGGTTACATTCAAAAATAAGAAAATCCTAATATCTGTAAGTATCTACCTACCTACCTACCTACCTACCTATTGACGTGGATATTTTTCAATAAATGGAAAAATATCGCACCACCGCCGTAGGTACAAATGCTATATTATCATCGGTTTTTTTTTTTTCGTTATGTGCTTCTGGATTTGAGTCAGAGAAAAACGAATTGAAATTCGTCGCAACTCAAGATCAAGATTGATCGAAATGCATTTCCCCGTTGAATAGGTACCTAGTATAAGTATGTTGTGCAAAGTTGAAGTTGATTGCTTAAACTTATAAAAATTCATTTCTTGCGTCAATCTCCTTTCGGTGAGAAAAATTTGTAAACAAATTTTAGAGAAAGAAAAAATGAAAAGGAAAAAAATTGAGAAAACGCGTGTAGGTACTAGGTACTAGGTATGTAGTGGGTAAGGTACATATTTTGTTAGCATCAGTAAAATATGGTGCGTAGCGCGTAGTGCGTATCTACACTATCTACTCGTCTCGTATATGCGCTTTGCATTACTATACCTATGTACGGAATAGGTTTAGGTACATTGTCTTGTTCTTGTTTGTTTATAGTCGAGTTCGTCGATAGCTAGAGCTACTAGCTCGTTACATTAGTTCTTTAGTTCACCTTTTCATTTTTCGAAAATAAAAATTTCGAAAACTTGTGCGTAAGTTTTACGAAACAAACGTGCAGGTAGTTATAATTTTGATGGCGAAATGCTTACCTATACTTTTACCACTACCATTACCTACTAATAGGTACCTACCTACCTACCTACCTACCTACCTACCTACCTACCTACCTACCTACCTACCTACCTACCTACGGGTTAATATTGTGAAACTAGCGTCCGGATTAGGAGATTATGATTAGGATTGGGATTGGGAGTAACGACGATCGACGAACTGATGAAGCGACGCGACGCGACGCGTCGTGAAAAATGCTGATTGAAATTTTCTAGTCATTTTGTATTGTATGTATTATTCGTGTATCGGATTACGTAGTAAGCCTATTTCTATATTTACATTGTAAAAGTACACCTACCTACCTACCTACCTACCTACCTACCTACCTACCTACCTACCTACCGTATTAAGTATAATTCTTGTACGTACCTCTACATGTGTACGTGTAGTACCTATTTTAGTTTCTATCAAGCGGATGCCTATTTGTATAATTATTGCTGTACGTATACCGTATACGTACTTTTACCTACTTATTATGTACCGTACCTATCTAGCATCTACGTAGTACGTATACATCTCTTGCATCTTGGTACTTTTGCAATTGTAACTGTACAGTGTACATAGGTACACGAGTGGGTGTGTCGTGTCCCAGGCCTGTGCAGAGAGACGGACAAAGACAGGGGAAAAGAGGGGATTTCTCCGGGCCCGAGAGTTTTGGGGGCCCGTAATACGAGCCTGCGATGGCCGTTTAGAACAGAAAAATATCCTTCAGTTCTTGGAAAATGAAGTGAAGTTTCCACCCACTAAAAGGAAACGTTGATAACATGGATATGTTTTTTTCCTCTCATCTTGACTTTTAATATTAAGTACTTACTGAGTTGATTTCAAAAATACAAAAAAATTGTTTCTTAAATTTTGAAAATCTGATATTAAGTCAATTTTCAGCTTTTGACTTTCTGATTTATACCTACCTAGTTAGGTAGGTAGTTGATTTCAAAAATAGAAAAATTTATGTTTTTAAAAGTTATAATGTCGACTTTCTGATACCAAGTTAATTTCGAAATGTGAAAATTTATGAATAAATGTAAGTACCTAGCCTACCTACCTATTTGAAAGTCATCTTCTGAATTTCTGATATTTTTCCTGTCATTCTGACTTTCTAACATTGAATTAATTTCGAAAATATAAAAATTTATTCGTTTTTGATTTTTGGTGACGCAAAATAGGTTCTTATCAATTTTGGAATGACCTCCTCCTCCTCCTCCTCCTCCTCCCCCCCCCCCCCCACTATAGAGGGAAAAACTTATACTTATATAAATTAGATATTAAAATCAAGTTTAGAAGCAATTCAGCGAATATTTATTAACTTGAAACGTTTTTCAATTCAGATGAAGTGTAGTGTGACAAAAGAAAATAAAAAGCTATAAAAGGTTGATTTTTACGAAAAAAAATTGTGTTTTTATCCAGTAATAAGTGACTTCAATTTTTTTTTCATTTTCTCGGATGCACGGCCTTTTTCTTTGCGCAGTTTTTCGACTTGAAAATCAAAATTTTGAATTTTTAACATCGCCCCTCCCCCCACCGCCATATTGTGAGACCTCTTTTTGCTCTACAAATTCCTTTCTTCCGGGACCAGATTTGCTCTGCACTGCCTCGGTCAGTCCTCAGTCGGTCGCGGTCGTGTCCAAGTCTACAGTCTACT
Source organism: Pseudococcus jackbeardsleyi (assembly GCA_038380155.1). Lineage (NCBI taxonomy): Eukaryota > Metazoa > Arthropoda > Insecta > Hemiptera > Pseudococcidae > Pseudococcus > Pseudococcus jackbeardsleyi. Next base: position 60,078,544 of record CM076240.1, on the reverse strand, counting down.
AGACCAAGACAGTGTCAAATTATTGGTAGGTATAGTAGGTATTAGGTAATAGGTGTAGGTATGCTTACCTATAGGCGAAATTAGGTATGTTATGTACTATGTGTATGTAATAAGTATGTATGTACTAAGTATGTAGTCATATGTACCATCTTCATTTTGCATGTTTATAGTTCCTACATGCGTACGAGTATGGACTATGGAGTATCTCTCGTTTGTATTTGTGCGTAGTTGTACCTACCTAGGTACCTACTACCTACTTCGTATAAAGATTGACGATTTTGCGTTTTCTAAAACAAATGCGCCATACATACCTAGACAGACCGACCTACCTACCTACCTACCTACCTTCCTTCCTTCCTTCCTACCCAGGTATACGAAAAAGCATCATCTATGGTATCGACGCGATTTCAACCCAAGTTTCCGTAACACCTAAACCGAGCATAATAATTGAATTTCGATTTTCTTTCCCTTCGGCGAGGTCCAATAAGTATTGGCATTGCCACTGCTCAACGTATAACCACCTCGCTCGGGCTCGGGCTTGGGCTCGGAGCTCAATTTATAGCCTCCGGCGCTCGTTTATTATTTACCTATTACGGTACGCGCGCCTGCCTATTGGCTGTTGGCTGTTGGCTGATGGTTATATGTATGTATGTATTTAGACGAATAGGCATCGTACTCTGTGTCATGTATCGTCCGCATGTTGTAGTGTATAGGTAATAGGTATAAGTAAGTAGGTACATTCGTAGTACATACATAGTACATACATACATACATACATACTAGGGTGGAGTGAAAAAAAAAACATATCTTGGATTTCGACCAAATTTGGTAGGGTGGTTTACTTTGAGTGGGAGACCGCCCAAAAAAAATTTGAGCCCCCAAGGGACAAGTGGAGGGGAGCAGGGGGTGCTCAAAGTGCACCTCCTTTTGAAAAAAACGCTGTTTTTTGTGTTTTTCTAGTCAAAAAAAATTGCGTGAGAGGCTGTCGTAGCACTTAAAAGTTGCGATTTGAGTTTCTACGTCTCCCTGAACCATCGCCATCCTTCTCCGATCAAAACTCAGAGCGCTACCAGGGGGTTGAAAAGTTGCGGATTGCAATATTTCAATAATACGAAATTTTCGCGAAGCTGAAATGATTTTTTTTTCGTCGGGTAATTGAACGAAAATTTTTTTTAAACACTAAAAATAAATATTGAAAAAAAAATTGAAAATTTTACACACCAGTGCAGCCAACAGCGAATCGTAAAATTCCGAAATACGGAATTTAAGTATATCTTTAAATTGATCATTTTTTCGCCGAAAAATATTATGTATCTTTTTTTTCAATCACCAAAAAAATTTTTTTGAAAAATTTTGTATGTCAGTGCAGCCAGTTACAAATTGTGACGTGCGATTGTATGGAATTTACTAATGATAAAAAATTTAATTCTTGATCGGCGTAAATTCCAGTGTCGCATGTCACATTTGGTAACTGGCTGCACTGACATACAAAATTTTTCAAAAAAATTTTTTTGGTGATTGAGAAAAAAGATACATAATATTTTTCGGCGAAAAAATGATCAATTTAAAGATATACCTAAATTCCGTATTTCGGAATTTTACGATTCGCTTTTGGCTGCACTGGTGTATAAAATTTTCAAATTTTTTCTTCAATATTCATTTTTAGTGTTTTAAAAAAATTTTCGTTCAATTCCCCGACGAAAAAAAAAATCATTCCAGCGTAATGAAAATTTCGTATTATTAGAATACTGCAATCTGCAACTTTTCAACCCCCTGGTAGCGCTCTGAGTTTTGATCGGAGAAGGATGGCGATGGTTCAGGGAGACATAGAAACTCAAATCGCAACTTTTAAGTGCTACGACAGCCTCTCACGCAATTTTTTTTGACTAGAAAAACACAAAAAACAGCGCTTTTTTCAAAAGGAGGTGCACTTTGAGCACCCCCTGCTCCCCCCTACTTGTCCCTTGGGGGCTCAAATTTTTTTTGGGAGGTCTCCCACTCAAAGTAAACCACCTCACCAAATTTGGTCGAAATCCAAGATATGTTTTTTTTTTTTTTTTCACTCCACCCTAATACATACATACATACATACATACAATACATACACAATTACACAAACATCCATACTTATTATGTTTATTTACGTACCAGTGCGGTATCTAATCTACTTCCTACTTACCTAAGAGGTGTATCGTGTATCAGTTTCGTCTCAAATAATCGCGCAATTTGTTTACTCGTATTTTTATTGTGGTACCTGTACCTACCTATCTACCTACCTAAGTATATGTGTATGTGTAATGTGCCTAGACCAAGGTACCTACTATAATATACATATTATTATGGTACCTAGGTATATAGATGTAAATATTATATACGGTACTTATTATAGTAGGTATTGGTATATAATATACCATAGACCCACTTGCGTTTATAGCATACCTACGTGTTAACGTGTTGCGAGTTTTACAAAAATTGAAAATTACTACCTATCCTACTAAGTAATAATATTATAGATACCTAGGTAGGTAATCCGTTCAGTATGTGATGTGCGTATACGGTGAATAGATGAATATACCTGGACCTACCTACCTACCTACCTACCTACTTACTTACTTACTTACTTACTTACTTACTTACTTACATGTTTGCATTGTATAAAAGTAGGTACATTACATAGGTATACTATACATACGCGTACATATAACTAAGTAGGTATGTAGTATAGGTACCTACTACCTACGCCTATAAATATTGTAAGTATACTTAATCGATTAAGATATCAAACTTTTTTCTTTTTTTCTTTCCTTCTTTCTTTCTCTCTTTTACTCGTGGTGATGTTGCCTCGTGATTTGTGATATTATTTTAATCTGGTCGTTTGTTTTGTAACAAGCAATAAACGTATTTGTTTTTAATACGAGTTTGATTTCTCGAATCTTATTCGTTTAGGCTCTATAGTCGAGTTATCGGTATCGGTATCGGTATCGTTATTCGTTAACGTTACGTATGCGTGTAGTATGTACTATGTACTATATGTACCGTACCCCTATGCACATAGATGTACTTACTATGTACAATATGTACTTGCCTTTGTACTTGATACTTACGTTATATGCAGGTCGCAGGTGTACCTTTTCTTCAACATTTACCTACCTATAGAAATGTTGAAAAAAAAAATAATAAAAAAAAAATACCGGATACGTACTTGAAAAGTTTTTTCGATATTTATGTAATATTTTAGGTTCCTTCCAACAAGTTTTTCAGCCCTCCGCTCCTATTCGCGATGCGATGTCTAAACACTGAGCTACTTAAGGTTCCCAAAAGTACCGCTACCTATGGTTTTTCGCGAAGAAAGCCCCAAAATTCGCGATATTTTCCACTGTTCCAGCTGCAGCATACTGACTTACTGAAAAAGCGCGGTTTGTGGCTAAATTTCGCAGTGCGCTCGTTTACTTATTTGAGCGAAGATCATTTTGTGTCCTCTCAAAACGAGAAATTCTTGCCGATGTTTGTTTTTATCGTTTAAGCGTTTAATACCTTAAAACGGCGAAATTAAAGAGAAGAAGTAGGTAATCGAATGTAAGTAAGTAGGTAGAATAACCAACATTGGATTCGTGTTCAGTGTTCACCCGGTCAAATTACTGAAGTACCGGGTGCTCGATTAATTCTGGCTTCCCCTCCCTCCCCAGAATTTTTGGTTGAGTTAATGATGAAATGGGTATTTTTGAAAAGTAAATCGCATTTTTCGGTCTGTTTTACCAACTCTAAAAATCTGAAAAAAATATATATATATATCATTATGTTGTACCATGGTCGGACTATAGGTATTCGTGCCAAAAAGAAAAAATGTATGTTTTTTAGTTTCAGAGTTATGGCGATTTTAAAGTTTCAAAGTTGGGTTTTAGCTAGAAGGCAGCGCAAAAAAAATCTGAAAAAATTCTCAAAAATTGGTCACCAGTCACCACTCCCTATTATACACCGCATAAATTTAGGAATTTTTGGTCCATTACGTTCCGAGATACGCTTTTTTGACGAAAATTCGCTATGGGGGAGAGGGGGTGAGTTGGGGAGTGGAAAAAATTTTCTAAAATCATTTTTTGGGGTCCTTAATAATGTTTGCTAGTGGTTAGTTTCAAAAAGTAGCTCTTGGGCCGATTCACCTAGGTACCTTATCCGAGGGTACCCTTTGTTCAAAATGTCGTAGTCATGGGAAATGGGTGAATATTGGTCGAAATTTTATAAAAAGCGAGCATGAATGTGTTTTTAATGAGAAAAAATGAAAAATACGGAATTGATGAGAAAGGCATAATTTTAAAGTAATAAAACGACCGATTTATCAGTTTTTCGGACGCCACATGTAGGCCACCACTCGAAAAAATCTGAAAAAATTTTGAGTGGTATAAAATGGAGTGCGACACATGAAAATAATTTTTTCTTTATACCCCGCTGCAAAACGGTGCTCCCAGGGCGATTTGAAATTTTCAAAGTCGAATTCAAGGTCATTGGAGTGGTCGAAAAAATCTGAAAAAATTTCAGGGAATTCCTCTTTAGTACCACTACCTTTGGACCAAGTTTGCAAGAAATCGGTTGAAAACTCGCGGAGATGGAATTTTTAAGAGTTTTCAGCTTGAAAATCGCGTATTTTGACCCCCCCTCCCCCCTCCAGCCCTTCAGGGCCGGGGTGAGATAAAAATTCGCTCATGCGCTCTAAAATCGTCTTCTACCATGCCAAATCGAATGGCATAAGAATTTGGTCTAAGTTCGACCAAGGGCTAAATGACCCCCTTACCACACCAGAGCCTTTGTTACTTCTCAAAAAAAAAAAAAAAAAAAAAAAAAAAAAAAAAAACAGAAAAGAAATGAAAAATGAAAATAGTCAAGCAACCTTTAATCAAAAACCCAGACACATCATGAGATTCAACATCTCAAGCCATAGAAATTTCAGATACCTAATATTGACGAAAGAAGGGGACGTATGGGGGCGCGGGCGCTGAACACAAAAAGCAAAGTCTCCCTCCCCCCCCGCCTCCTTCAAAAAATGGTTCTTGTTTGACTTTAGACACCCAAGCTTAGTTTCCAGTGTTTCTTCCGTCCCCATTCTCAAATTACGCTAGATAAGAATTTTTAAAACATTATATTACGCACTCTATTATAGGTAGGTAGGTAGGTACCTAAGTAATTAAGTAAGTATACCTAAGTAAATAAAGTATACATACTTATACGGAAAGAGTTTGCCGAAAGGGCTGCACATCCGAATGTACCAATTAGTAAATAACAATAGAACTGCATGTGTTAAAAAGTGTATCCGAATCTCCGATGCAAAATTATCGCCACCCTTCCAAATAGTGTAACCGAATCTCCGAAGATGGGAAAATTTAGGAATATTCAAGGGTTTCCAAACTGGCTGTTACTTAACACTGAGCACATTGTGTTCTCTCCTAGCATTCTGAATTTTTTTAATGTTACACTTCAAAGTATAATTTTTCAAAGGGTTTTTTTATAAATTTTTGAAAATATTTTGGTACCTTATCAATCTGTATTGAAACTTAGAGATAGAAGAGGAGAGATACCTGAACGAGAACTTGCAAACTCAATGCATTCATGCTCTACGAAACAACTTCACCTTACAATTTAATTTTTTCGAACTTGGAAAATAAAGAGATAGACTTTTTAATCGTCGCCAATTTTGGAACTAAAATTTTTGAATGTTGTTCCTCGAATAGCTACCTTATATTGATTGAGAAAAAACAGAAAAAAATCTAAAATATGATAGTTCATGTTCAAAATTGAAGAACTTTAGGCACAAGAAAAGTGGAAATACGTCAAATGTTTAATAACGTTGTCTTGCCTCCTTAAATTATTTCATTTTCGAAGATGAACGATTTCACGAAGTATAATATTTTATATTTTTTAATTACCTATTCATAAGTTGAAAATCTCCAAAATATTTCGAAATTTTCAATCTTAAATTTGAATGCCACAGCAAACTTTCTTAAAAGCTTTTTCAATCTTAAGAAGAAGCTAGGAACTTGAGTTTATACCTCATCGCCTCGATTTTCGAAAAAAAAGTAAGATAAATACATGAGAAATATGACTGATCAGAAATTATTGCCACTCTTTGAGAACCACTGTTGAAGATGGTTTAAAAATCGGAGATTCGGTTGCACTTATAGGAAGGTTTGCATTTTTTTCCATCGGAGATTCGGATACACTTTTTTGTACCTGCATTTGGATTGACAGTTATTAATTGGTACGTTCGGATAAACACCGGCCGAAAGTGCCCGGTATATGTAGGCGGTGAGGGGTAATGAAGAGGTACCTAGTAATTTACACTGTGCGATAAATAAAATTATGGTAATTTTTTCAATCGCCGATGAATGTTAGGTAGGTACTTATTGCTTTGTTTTGTTCGTCACTTTTTGCAAGACGTTGTTGTTTTCGGCAAACTCTTTTGATATACTTATACCATACCTAGTCCTAGTCCTAGTCCTAGTCCTAGTCCTAGTACCTATACCTACCTAGAGTATAAAACGCGAGATTTACAAAGTTTCGCTTTTGCTTCGGTCGGGCATGAGCAACATTACATTTCTGCGCAAGTATAACCTTGAGCAATAATTCAAGATCATAATGCAAAAAAAGGCTCCCTTTAACCCTCTTCCCTCGAAATACTTGTGGTATTCCCACTATTTCCAGCCGCCGTGCATGTGGAGCTTGTTGAGATTTCGGCCTGCAAAATGCGTAAGGCCCGAGTACAAAATATGTATATGTACTTCTACTTATGTATAGGTGTACCTAATAGGTACGTTCAGTGAGGAACTTGGGAACGTATATATACCTACTTGAAGGTAGACGAAGGTACTAGGTACCGAAAATGTACCGCACCTATAGCATACCTAGCCCCCCTCCCCCTTAGTCTATAGCGTATATTGTACCTACCTATATAATAAGTAAGTAGCCAAGTACCCAGTGGCGTAGCCAGGATTTCGTCAAGGGGGGGGGGGCAAGAACGAGTTATGTCAAATTTTCTGTGGTCGTTTTGAAACATAGCAAGTATTTTTTCGTAGTGTTCGTATAACCAAGTCTGAGGTAGGGGGTGTGTAATAAAAAGACTAGCACATCGATGTAAAATGGACACAGGAGTTAGGTTGGAAGTACAAAAATAAGCCTTTTTTCGCACGCTTCTCTCAGAACGTTCATTAAAATTGAGATTGATTGATAATTAAGTTCAAGCCCGAGCGAAGCTTTGAAAAAATTGCATTTTTGATGTCTAAAATAGACCATTTTCCCCAATTTTTGACACGTTTCTCCCATTATACCATATTTTTTTAAAACCGGGGGGGGGGGCGGCAATCGCCCCAGTCGCCCCTCCCTTGGCTACGCCACTGCAAGTACCTCTACCTACCTACCTACCTACCTACCTACCTACCTACCTACCTACCTATAGGTAGTTTTACGTCTTACCGGCACGGCGGCGGGGCGCGGCGTACCTACTTTTAGGTATTCCCGTGTACCGTATAATACGTAGAAGTAGATGTTGATACGTTTTACGTACGACATGCGACCCGTAGTATATTATGTATACTGTATACTGTATACTCGATGAGAACGTTAAAAGAGGGATCGAGCCGCTGCCGCTGCGCTCTGCGAGTATAATCATTAAAGCAAACAGATTATGTCGCTGAGAAGTGTTTGTCTGCGCATAATAAATGTACTTCGTATTATTGTTGAAGCTTTTACGCCGGCCTTGTTTTTCGCCTACACAGTGCACATAGTTTCTACGTACAGTACGGTATTTGTATTTATCTATGTACCTACGTAGTACGTACCGAGTGTAGAATTAGGACCGCATAATACGGGAATAAGGGTAGACTCACCATCAGCCATAAAACAGATTCAGATACAGATACAGATACAGATATCTAATATGTAGGTAGCTAGGTACTATGGTACGTAGACGTACTTACGTAGGCGTACCATCTACTAAGTATTTCTAGTTTGAGTATGTAGGTAGGTATAGGTATTAAGTATTTCAAATTGTGCTTTCGCACGCGTGTGAAACTGAAAACTGACCACTGAGTAAGGACAAAAAATTGAAAATTGAAGCATCGAATAATTATGAATCAGTCAAAATTCGCTGATTTATAAGACAATCACTAATTGAATTAGTAAATTTTAATTTTTACTGATTCATTTCATTTGTTGAAAAAAGATTACTGATTCAAAAATGAAAATTCACTAATTATTGAATCAGTAATTTTTCACCAAGTGCTCGAGTTCATTTCTTGAATTTCAGCGACCGAATTTCCGAAATTTCGCAATTACCTCATTTTACCCTGCCAAAATATGAAACAATGCCATTGCCAGAAACGTCTGAAGGGGGGGGGGGGGGTCAAAACCAGCGATGTCGTTTTTTTCGGGGTGCGGGTGCAAAATGAGTTCAATTAGGAAAACCGGAAAGTTTTTCGAAGTGGGCGGCGAGAATGGGAGACGGAGGAGGGGGTTCAAAAGAGTATTTTTTCGCACTTTAGCCTTAACTATGTAATTTATATGTATAATTGTGATTTGATACATGCCCGAGCGAAACGATGGCCAAGTGTTGAAAAAAATTGGATATTTAAGGCCCATAAAGGAAACATTTTTTCATTGCGCTGAATGTTTGAATGCTTTGAAAAGACCAATTTTTTGAAACACTTTGCACTCGCTTCGTTCGAGCATGAACAAAATTACAATTATTATAAGCCAAGTAAGTACATATTTGAGGCAACAATACCTACGTGAAAAAGACTCCTTTTTGCCTCCCTGCCTCCCTGCCTCCCTCCTCCGAAAAAGAAGCTTTTTGGAAGGGTGCACCAAATTTGGTATAGGTACCTACCGAGACTTGGAAGTTGGATTACCAATAGAGGAGAAAATGGGAGACTTTGAAAGAAGAAAATTGAGAAAAATTAACTACCTACCTTCTTCATTACCTGGCCCAAGCAATATTTTGGTGAAAATCATCTCATCAAAATTTACTTTGCTTTATACTAGTCGCAGTGTTGCAATATGGACTTTTGATATGGGGAGGAGCTGCTAATTACCATGTCGAACCAATTCTCACCCTGCAGAAGTGGGCTGTTCGAGATATTGTTGAAAAAAAAAAGGGGGGAGAAAGTATTTCTGGGGGACTTTGAAAAACTAGGAATTCTTTCAATCCAGAAACTTTATCACCTTCAGGCAGTCGATTACGTCCAAAAAAAAATCGGGGAAAATTTGAAATTTATGAAAAATCTGAGGAGTAGAGGAGCTGGTAAATTCGTTGCTACAGTTCCTAGGTATAGGTACCGGAAGATCCGGTCAGATTCTCAGGCTTCTGGAATGCTCCCAAGATTGTTCAATGCTACTGCAGCCTGCGGACTGAGGTCAAGGTCTACTCTGCTACAGTGGCTTGGTGTGGGCAGAAGTGATCTGCTCAGATAGTCTTTCTGGTCTTATTGATCTCTTTTTTGGTCTTTTTAGATTGCACTTTCTCCCCGCCCTCTCTCTCCCTCTCTCATTTCTTTGATTTTTGACGTAAGTAAGTAAGAGTAAGAGAGTAAGAGTAAGAGTAATTTATTGCAAGTACATAAGAACATAAGAAGGTAGGCAATAATATACAAATAAAGTGATATAGTGAATATCTAATTAGACCACGTCTCAGTGTGCATGGCACGAACGAGAAAACGAGGCGAGCGACTTACTACAAACAAACAAACAAACAAACACATAAACAAACACCTACTTAAGACTTGAAAAATTTATTTTGGTCAGGCAAAGGAGCGCGAGGAACAGAGTGGGCAAACGAGACACGATTAGGTGGAGTGGTGACTGAAACTTTAAAAGCCTAGTTACATTGCTGGAATTAAATATTGAACTAATCTCTTTTTGAAAATTTTTATACTGACAGCTTCAGTGATCTCCCTTGGTAGCGAATTATTATACATTAGGTAGGCTGCATGCCGCCTGTCTTCGAGATCTATCTTTGAACCACTAAGGAAAAAAAAATGCGCAATCGCTGAAGAAATAATAAACCGAGTAATTGCTATATCTAGGTAGTAGGTACCTGCATATGTACATGTAGGCCTGATGTCAGAATGATATCTCCATCTCGTTAGGTCGTTGGTAAATGCTGCAGTCAGTGGATATGGCCGTATGGGTATCTAATGGTAATGGGTAAATGTACGTGCATAGTGCGTTTATATGCGTTTGTTGTGTAACCGTTCAGCGTTGAACGTGGTTTCAAATTGAATAGAACCGAAGAACACCGAACACGGGCCATCGCGAAGCGTTCGAGCGTACCTAGCAACTGGCAAATATTTGAAATGGTCCGCGGCGCGGCGCGGCGATGGCGTCGCGCCACAGGCCAAAGCTCGTCGCGTCGCGTCGCGTCGCTGTCATGTCGTACTTTTGTACTTTCTAGTTCTAAGTAGTTTCTATTTCTATACTCACACTCGTCGTTAGGTTAGGCGCCTACTGCACGAGCGTTGTCGTTTTTGTTTACCTAATACCTATACCTATACGAGCGAGCGAGCGTGCGTGCGTGCGTGCGTCGCGCGAACAGCGATTTGAGCAGCTTTAGCGAAATCGATTGTCGTTTTTCGTACGTCTCAACTGGCAAAGTGGCAATAGTGGCAATAAACAATGAAGCGAATTTGATTTGGAGGGCCGTACCGCCAGTGTAAACATGGTTGTCGCAATACTTCGCCGCAAGTGCAATAGGTACATTACATATATAAGTATACCATACATATGCGAAGACGAACGAAAGCACCGCACGGCAGCGGTATTATATATTATATATATATATGTACATGTACATGTACTTGTATTTGTGTGCTCGCCATCCGCCTTCGCCGGTCTTGGCGGCCTTTCTCTCGCAGCCGTACATCTACGTTAGATACCATATACCTCTATCTATTCTATACCTATAGGTAGTTTGGTTATGCGTGCGTGCGTGCGTGTATACTGTATGTGTATACCATACTTACGCTAGCTTTGGCTTTGTACGAGGAGTCGATGCGTCGCGTCGTTCGCCAACGATCTCTTTCGTATAAGTAGGTGTGTACTATGTAGGGTAGGAGCAGTAGGTATAATTTTAAAGCTTGCAATTTTACGAGCTTCTTGCTTGTAGTTGTAATGTAGGTAGGTAGGTAGGTAGGTAGGTAGATAGATAGGTACCTACATTGCTGCATTTCGCATTTACCTATATCTATACCATACCTAGGTAATTAGGTATTAGGTACCTCTACCTACATATGTCCAAGTGTCCAAGAACCTACCTATACATACATACATAGGTAGCTATAAATACATAGCTTGTGCTTCAAAAAAAGCCGAACGGCGCGGCGCGGCGACGCTTATTTCGTTTTCGTGTGCTGGTGCTGTCGTAGATCTAGACGTAGAAGGTACATATGTACCTACCTAACTACCCATAGAGATAGACAGACACAGGACACAGACACGGACACGGACACGACGCTACTTGATGGTGCGGTGGACACTGGACACTGGACACTGGAAAGTGGACGGTGACCGTAGTACGAATTGCGTAGCGTAGGCCCGGCCGCGGCCGCGGCCCGAGCGAGCAGCGAAAGGAAGCTAGGTAGGTACCGTACGTACTTAGTTTGTACTGTAGAAAAGAACGAATTTGATCGGACGACAGCGAGGCGGAAAATTCACGATTAATCAAATCGAACTATGGGGCGCGGCGCGGCGATCAAGTCGAATGTTTACTTAGTACGTGCTTAACTTACGATTAGTGTGTTTCTGTTTTGTGTATATTTAGTTGTATGGATGGGGGTGGGGGTACACGTGGTCTCGTCGCGTCGCGTCGCGTCGGATCGCGTACTGTATTGCCTTTCCCGGCATCGTGTTGGGTTGTATGTATATTTCGCTTTTCGCTTCGCTGTTTTACTACAAACAACTTGTATGTTATATGTATAATTGTATACTTAGTTACATACGTATGTAGATGTAGATGTAGATGTACGTTCGAGTAGATACCGTATCTACATATGTAGAGTAGATATATGTATAATTACACGCTTTGTCGCTTGATTTTGATACAGTGCCGCCGCGTCGCGTCGCGCTGCGCCTTCATCCTCCATCCCTCTCTACATAGGTATTAGGTACGTATGCGTACTTTACTTATTATAATGCGTTTGCGTGTCGATGTGGCCTATCGGCGCGAAAATCGTATACCACGCTTCGCGTAATCATCGCTGCCGTCGCGCCGCGCCGCGCCGCACCGCAGCGACCGATTAGTAATACGAAGCCGCGCGGCTTATCGTATAACTAGGTACTCTCTCATTCTGAATCAGTGAATACCTACCACCTACTAGTCACTGATACTGAGGAACAGTCAGAATTGCAGCACAGGAAACAACAACAACAAAACAGCGAAATTCGCCGGATTTTCTGCGAATTTTCTCCGTTTTTCCATACTGATTTTTTTCACTGCTTTTCTCCTACGCTGCGCTGCGCTGCGCTGCAATTCTGACTGTTTCTCAGTGATTTTCGATAGTTTTCACTCTTGTAGGTATTTGCTCTCTAAATCTGAATCAAAATCAGTCAAAAAACTGAAAAACTGAAAATTCACTGATTAAGTAAACAGCGAAAAGTGTGCAACTGTCAATCAGTGAAAAATTACTGATTCATGCAATTAGTAATTTTTTTTTCAACTACCGGAATGAATTGATAAAAATTTTAATGTAGGTACTAATTCATGCAGTCGGTAAATTATAAGTAAGTAGTTTTTACCGATTCAAAAATGAAAATTCACCGATTAAATCGGTAGAATTTTCACTGATTTGAAATCAGTGAAGAGTAGGTATAGGTAGTGTAGGTATAGAGGTACTCGGTACATTACATATCTGCGATGAGATGCGATGCGATGCTGTGTCGCCGCCGCCGGCGCGTCGCGTCGCGTCGCGTCCGCGTTCCGACCATTCCGATTACTTACCGTACCTAGTACCTAATACCTAATACCTCTACCCTCTATACCTATGCCCACCTTCATATGTACTTGCAAATTACTGGGCAGTAGGTAGGGCACCGAAGGTGAGATAGGAAGACGAATTCGGATTCTTATTGTACTCGCCTAAGCCTAAATGCGCATGGAGACTGGAGAGTTTGAATAAGTAAGAGAGGTGAACGGCATCGTTGAGATGTGCAATTGTGCAATATGTACAAGTCCGAAAGCTTTCTCCAAAGATTCCGAATCTGAACTGAACTGAAAATAATTTGGCCGCGACTTGGCTATTTTCGATTTCAAAATGTTACGTAGGCGTAGGTTAGGTAGGTTAGGTAGGTATGTAATATGTATGTATTTGAAAATATACGACATTACGCATATAAGTACAAAAGTCTGACGCGCGATTTTCCAACACTCCTCCCGCCTTCCCCCTTCCCCCTCTCTTGTCTGCCGTAAAGACGCATCGCATCGCATCGCATCGTGAAGATTGGTTCGCCGGGAAGCGATTGTGCTTTGTGCTTGGTGCCGGAGAACTGACTCGACAAGTCGCAATCTTGGGGCATCGGCGTCGGCATCGGCATCACCTATTTCTCAATTATCACGCAAATCAATGGGAGGAGGAGGAGGAGGAGTAGAATGTACGTCCGTCAATGAAGATAATCTGTCTTCGCATTTAGATACCTCTACCTATGTAGATGTGGATGTGGATGTGGATGTGGGTGTGGGTGTGGGTCGCCAGGGGCTAACAAATAAGCAGTCGTAGACGGCAGTACGAGTACTTACTTGACTTGGAAGTGCTTACGCTTACTTACATTGTTATTTACCTATGTATAGGTAGTACGTAACTTACGTTGGTCCTACCTACAGTTATTTCACTATCCGAGTACGGAGTATAATAATATTTATGTATAGGTAATGTACCTGTTACCTGTTACCTAATATACTCGTATACCTATAGCGATGATCGGGTGATGTGGTGATACATAGAGTATGGTACCTACGGTAACTAATGAGGTACAGGTATACATTCACGCGTACTGCGGGTACTCGATACGCGAGCGCACTGATGCAGAGACAGAGGCAGAGGCAGAGGCAAAGGCGAAAACAAAGTCTACAGAGACACAGACTAGACCATCAGAGACCAAACAAGTGCTCGATTGTGACTCTGTGTACGTGTACGAGTCTATCTATCTGCTAGTACCTAACTACCTACCTATCTACCTATGTCTACTGTCTAGTTTGAAAAACAAACCATTACCCAAGCCAGAAGGTGAACTGTGAAGGTAGTAGATCCTTGATCCTAGGTACAAGTATACTTAGGTATACGCGCTATACTGCAGGTATATTACATACGTAGGTACTTACCTATAGGTATATGTACATATACACGCAAACACATAGGCGCAGTATATACCTATAAGTATATAATGTAGCGTAGCGTAGCGTAGCGTAGCGTAGTGTAGTGTATGTACTATGTAGAAGTAGATGTACCATGCACAAAATGAAGCCTTATACCGATCGCGTCGTTTACCCATACGAAATCTAATCTGAGCTACGTGTACGTATGTGTAGTGTGTAGGTAGGTGTACTGCTCGTAAGTATACATATAGCATCGCTAGATATCTACCTAACTATGTATACCTAGGTGTAGGTACTTAACCGTGTATAGGTTTCATTCTTACGGTACCTAGTATACCTATACCTACACCTACACCTACACCTACACCTACCTATGGAGGGAAGGAGGGGGAGGGGGTTTTACGGGACGAACGATGTGATGTACATATGTACATCTACATGTACTTCTACATACATAGGTATTGATACTCGCGTCTCAAAGGTACCTACTACCTACTACCTACTACCTATACAGTCGGTCAGCTGTGGACTGTGGACTGTGGTTGTGGATAATTGGTCATTCAATCGCAACGGCAACGTTTACATTTAACAAAGCACGTTTTGAATTTTGACCCCAAAATAGGCATGTTGCGTTGCGTATTCAAGTAGGTATGTACATTACATACGAGTATGTTAGGTATGTATACTACGTATGTAGGTAAGTGCATTTTGAAAATATACTTACCCACCTATTTTCAATATACTTACCTATACCTAATCCGATTAATCTTGTTCGAGTACCGAGTACCGAGTACCTATCAAGTGTAGCACTATTGAAAATGAAAACCGCGGGTCAACATCAACACTTCTCGAGTCTATTTCCTTGCTAGAAACAAAAACAAAAACTACAGTAACGAAAAAGATTTTACTTAGCCAGGTACCTCTACCTACTCACCTTTGTGAAAATTTTTGCAAACTAGCAGATTTCAAAATTCAAGTACCTACTTATTACCAATATATTATAGGTGCCTACCTACTTATTTACCTGACTGCCGAAATCCATTTCTAAAATTTGACCTTTACCGCGAGCCTACGCCTGTAGGGCGAAAAAGGGGGGTTCAAATTTTAGGTTTGACATGAAATAAATTCCACCGTCAAATTTTCAAATTACCTAAGTAAGTAAAATACGCGCCGAGTAAAGTAAGCGCATAAGTAGATGTAGATACACATTATCTAAAGCGATAGGTAATAATCTCAATTTCGTTGGAAAAAAAAAATACCTACATATATATCGCACCTCTAGTGCAATAACAACACATCTCAAAATTAAAAATCGTGAATTCAAAAACAACACATCTCAAAAAACTATCAAAAATAACATGTATTATAAAAATCTGTCGCCGCGCCGTCATTGGAAAGTGCGTGAAAAATTACAATGGATCTTCACAAAAAAATTAAATGTAAATTTGTCTTCAACGTTTAAAGAACCAAGAAATTTTCAATTTTTTTGAGATGTGTTGTTTTTACTTTTTTTTGAGATGTGGTGTTATTGCACTGAGGGTGCGATAGATGTAGGTATATCTATAGGTACCTAATAATATCCGGACGTGTCAGCCACTTTGAGGGTTAATTCTATACATACAAAGTCAGCCATCTGTTTCCAAAAACTTGCACCAGAGTTCGCAACCCTTAAAAATTGAGGCGCGAGGATGAACGCAGACCCATGGCCTAATATCTAATTGGCGATAGATATGTAGAATGGAGAATATGTATTCTTTTTTTCAATCACCAAAAGTATAGGTAGGTAGGTATTTTGGAAATTTTTTGAAAAATTTCGTATGTCGGGGTGCAGCCAGTTACCAAATGTGACATGCGACACTGTGGAATTTACGTCGATCAAGAATTAAAATTTTTTATCAAGTAAATTCCATAATGTCGCACGTCACAATTTGTAACTGGCTGCACTGATATACATATTTTTCAAAACATTTCCAAAATACCTACCTATACTTTTGGTGATTGAAAAAAAAAAGATACCTACCTACGTAATATTTTTCGGCGAAAAAATGATCAATTTAAAGTCGATACCATATAAATTCCGTATTTTGGAATTTTACGATTCGCTGTTGGCTGCACTGGTGTATAAAATTTTCATATTTTTTCTTCAATATTTACTTTTAGTGGTTTAAAAAAATTTTTCGTTCAATTCCCGTACGAAAAAAAAAAAATCATTTCATTTCAGCTTCGCGAAAGTTTCGTATTATTGAAATATTGCAATTCGCAACTTTTCAACCCCCTGGCAGCGCTCTGAGTTTTGATCCGAAAAGGATGGCGATGGTTCAGGGAGACGTAGAAAGAGAAACTCAAATCGCAACTTGTAAGTGCTACGACAGCCTCTCACGCAATTTTTTTTGACTGAAAAAAAACACAAAGAACAGCGTTTTTTCACTTTGAGCACACCCCCCCCCCTGCTCCCCTCCACTTATCCCCTTGGGGGCTCAAATTTTTTTGGGAGGTCTCCCACTCAAAGTAAACCACTCCGCCAAATTTGGTCGAAATCTAAGATATGTTTTGTTTTTTTTTTCACTCCACCCTAATAAATATGTATCTAAGTGCCTGCAGGTATACTGTCTAGGTAGCGTAGGTATAGGTAATTAGGTACCTAAATATCAGAAATGCGTATCGGCTATACGTAGGTACCGTATGTACCTAGTACCTAGTACCTACTATGTACGGTAATTTAGGTCCTAGGTATCTAGTTAGGTGTAAGTACATGTAGGTACCCTAAGTATAATAGCTAAGTATGTCGAAATCGAAGTAAAAAAAGAAATGAAAGGAGTAAGTAAGTGAGAAACGAAATTGAATCGAAGGTAGAAAGAAAGAAAAAAAAAAAAGAAAAAAAAGAAAAGAAAAGGAAAACGAAAGAACGCTCGTTCGAGGGTAAGTTTTGTCGGAAAATTGCTATACCTACTACTACTACTTGTAGTTAATTTCCTCGGCGACGACGGCGGTGAAAGTTGAATTCGGCAAGGAGATGCACGGACAAGAGGGGCAAGAATGTCGACAAGTGTGAAGATGGGTTGTGCGCTAGTGGGAAAATGGTGGCGGAAGGGATGGGGGTGTAAAATGCTCGACGCGCGGTAATTTGTTAAGATCCGCAGCTGCCGACGAAGACGAGCGCCGAACAAACGTTTACAAATTGAAAAACAGCGCCCTTTGTAATTTTCTGGATGGAAGCCTTCGTCTCGCGCTCTCCGACTTGATTTTCTTATCGTATTTTATAGGACGCGGACGTGTCTTGTGCCCTCCCTCTCCCTTTCCCGCTACCACTGTTTTGTATGTATCAGCGACTCTGCCTACGCCTACGCATAGGGCACAGGGCACAGGGCAGTACACAGTACACACTACACAGTATATGTAGGTAGCTAGATAGTAGACCTACTACCTATGGTATATAGGTACCGTGTACCGTATACCTAACACAGGTACGTCCAAGTACTACGTAGACGTATTGTACGTTTTTCGTTTTTCTGAAGCGTCAGCGCCTGCCTTCGCTGCGCTGTAGGCTCAGTAGGCTACGCATTCTAGGTACCTATACTACCTATGTAGTATAGGTACCTACTTACCTAGTAAATAGATAAATGGCTTTTGCGACCATTACGATTTCTTATGTCACGTTCAGTGGATTGCCAAGATATACCTATGTAATGTATAGTTGGTCCGAGCGTTGCTTTCTCATTTATAAAGCATGTGAAAATTATTGAAAATCACCGGAAAACAGTCAGAATTGCAGCGCAATATTATTATTACGATCGGAAAAAATTGCATTCAAATGAAACGGTATAAAAAATCTGTTGAAAAATCAATGTCAATAGGTACAGGTACCTAATGCCTAGTTGCCTACATACCTATATCTAAAATATTTGAAAATCAGCGAAATTGTTGGGGAAATGTGCAAAAAAATCCGCTCGAAGTCAAAGAACTAAGGAAGTAAGTATGTTGAATTTCCCTGTGTGCTGCGATTCTGATTTTTTCACAGTGACTTTTCATCGATTTAAAATGAGAGAGACAATTGTACATCAGTACATAGAACCTATATGTACGTACGTAGGTAGATAGGTAGGTAGGTATGTATTTGGATTTTACAACTGTCGTCTTGTCATGTCGTCTTTCGCTTGTCGGTCGCTGTAGCGCTGCTATATGTATTGTAGGTACCATAGGTATATAGCTAATTAGCTAATAGCTATACAGTACCTATACAGCTACATCAAGGCCTCAAGGGTCTGGAAAAATGGTACCAGATAAGAATGCGCGTAATGTGTGTACTGTGTACTGCGTACTGCGTAGTGTGGGAACTAGGTGTAGGTATGTATATGTACTATGTACTGGCCTACTGGGTAGGTCGGACGATCATCTGTAAACGCGCAATTATTGCGCAAACTTGTTAAAAAGAAAGATTTGATCTGTCGTTGTCGTACGAAGATATACCATACCATACCATACCATACCATAATTGCGTTAGATAGGCAAGTAGGTATCCTATCTATGTATGTAGATGTAGATGTACTGTACATGTACTTACCTCTTACCTAGTAGGTATCCTACACCTGCACGTACATTTCAGTTTCACATACGCATACCACGTACGTCGTATACATACGCATGGATGCGAGCCTGTGTAGAGTAGGTACTTGCGCGATTCTATTTCACCTATAGGTAGGTAGGTTGGTTGGTACATGTATTGTATTCGTAATGTCGATGTCGTATCGATAGCACCCTCGACTCGCACTAAGCTATACGTAGGTGTAGGTACGTAGACGTACTACGTGTACGTATTAGGTACCTATGTAGATACATCGAGGCTAAAGTGGCGGTGGCGGTGGCACCCATTCATATTGTAGGTATCTACCGCGCATACACCGTACACCGTATCTACTCGTATAGTACATATAGTGCATACTACGTACATACATATGTATATGTAGGTTCGCGAGCGTTGTTTGAAAATTCACTGCCGCCACCGCCACCGCCACCGCCACCGCCACAGCTCGATGCGATGGTTTGTTTTTGCGAAGAAAATGCCTTCGTGAAATGACTAGGAACGGCTTTTAGCCAAGTTCGCCGCTTTGTGAAAATCGCATCTACAAAACAGCGAACAGAAAACACGTATTCGTATCCCATATGTCTCCTCTCACGAGCAATCAAACACATTAGCTGCCGCCTAAAGTTTTCACATTACGCAATAATATATGTATAAACTAGCAATCGACTCGACTCCCCTTCACCGCTTGGCGCGTTTCCGCTGCGTCGAACCAAAACTTTTCCTCGCCGCGTCGACGAAATAATGCATTTTTTTGTTCGACTTCGACATTGCGCCTCCCGTTAGCCGCGTGCATCCTGCTCGGTGTCGCAAAGTTTGTGTTTGCAGTTTTTCAGTTTTAGTATTCTCCTCTCCTCTCCTCTCCTCTCCACTCTTCCTTTTCCTTTAACTTTTCCTTCTCCTTCTCCTTTTTTTTTTCTTTTCTTTTGCTCCGTTTTATTTTCTTTCATTTCGTTCGCTTTCGATTTCATTTTTTTGGACGATGAAAAAAAAAAAAAAAAAAAAAACTGGTCGTGCTTAACTGCTTATTCTCATTTATGTATGTAGGTACTCGAATGTGTGCGTGTGTTTTTTATAGTTGTAAAAGTCGGGTAAGTATACGACGCGACGCGACGCACCCAAGCTTGGTTACTTAATACGTTTTTACAATTTTACTCGCTCGCAGCAGTTGACGAGTTACTATAAGATCAACTTGGAGACAGTAGGTACAGAAAACTACATAGGTAGAGGTAGAGGTACCTATATGTAGGTGTAGGTAGTAGGTAGTAGGTAGGTACTGCGGTAAGCAACATGCAAAATTTCCCGTTGCACTTGATCAAGTACCGATGATATCGGAATCGAGGTGGCTTTGATTTCGGTAGACCGCTTCGAGGATAAACGACGCAGTCGGAGTAAAAAACTGCGGTAGGGAGTGAGGGAGGGGTGTATGGTGGTGGTAAAATATAATTTCTTGCCACAGTATCCGTAAATTGTACTTACATAATATGTTAAACCACGCGTGCCTACTAATAATTCCATTTAAACCGACGAATCATAATTCTAAATCTTTTACAAAGTAACGGATCCTAAGAATTTTTCCTCCTGGCGCAGAACCCCCCTCTCTCCCTCCTTATATGTTTCAAATCCGAAACGCTTATTTTACAACTTTTCAACGGCGGTAGATTTTTTCGTTTTCTTCGGGTACTTTTAAAGAATTTGTTACGCAGATTTTTTTCCCCGTACCTAATAATATATTAGACAAAAGTTTGATGTTTTTTTGTTTTATTTGTTTTTGTTTTTGTTTTTTTTTTTTAATACTTAATCGACCAATTCGCGTAGGAATTTTTCACTCTCTTCAAGTGTTGTTCGGCACGGCGCCGGCGCCGCGCTGCGCGGTGTAATCACGTCAACGTTGTAGCTTAGATTCAGGCATTCAGTTTTATTTGTACAATGTACCGATGCGATATACTGCTTTATACCGCATCTTTCGTCGAGTAGGCGTCTACTTTTTTGAAAGAAAGAATGCGCTTACCTACCTACCTACCTACCTACCTACTTTTTTACTTTTAATTTTTTTTTTCAATTTTTTTCAATTGAAACAGGTTGTATCTAGGAGTTATTCGGATCTTCGATTGGTTTGTTGACCGATTTTTTTTTCTTCAAAATGAAGCCGAGATATTGAATAAATCTCTATGTTTTCAAAGTTGCCCTCCTGGTGAGCTGTTTTCGAAACCATCTCTACTTTTTGAATCTTTCGACAGATATCGGATAATTGGAATGAGGTACGTGTCTTGAGTACCTATATAGGTTGTAACGGACCGCGCAATTTCGATTTACTTACTTATGTACCTATTGGCTAATGAAAATCTGTAAATTCTAGAATCTAAATTGAAAAACGCAAAAATCGTCGCCCTCCTGCTCCTTCTCCTCCTCCCTCCCCCCCCCCCATTTGAAATATTTTTTCAAATCGCCTCAAAAATGCATGCGTCGATTTTCCGATATTTGGATCTACATATATACATATAATATAGGTATGTATAGAGATCATTTATTGTTACTAATACTTACCTATTATATTATTTACCTACTCGTACATAGTACATACCTGTGAGAATAGCAGTTTGATTTCTTAAAAATTGATTCTTACGGTTATGATGCCAACGCAAAATGAGATGATTTTCTTTCGGATGGAAGAAGAGGAAGGAGGAAGAGGGAAGGCAGTTTTTCAAGCGTTCACAACGCGAACAAAATTTGTACCTAGGTGTAGGTATTGAAATATCGCCGACGCCGACGTAATTATCGGACGGAAATAAATATATCTACCTACCTACCTATGTACCTACCTAATACTTACCATGAGTTTGAGCATGTTTGGTAAAATGACTTTTGGATGCGTACGATGTAAAAACATGCTGAGAAAAACGCGAATTATGCGGTTGTGCGCCTCCGCGAATAGGTATAGTTTAGCATAAGGTACATATCATTCGGATTGGACGAAAAAAAAACAAAACAGGAATAGGGTAAGCGAATAAGCGTATTTAGGCATTAGGCGTGTCTATTGTTTGGGTGTGTGGTGAGTGGTGAGTGGTAAGTGGCGTGCGGCGTGCGGCGTGCGGTGTGCGGTGTGCGGTGTGCGCGTGCTATGTGAACGAAGCGAAACAATCTCGACGCGACGTCTCTCTGCCATTCTTGTTCTTCGTTCTAGGCTTTACGATGATTAGGACATGCATAATGTGTACAGTGCAAAGTACCTACTTAAGTTGGTTGGGTCCACCTCCCCCCCCCCCACACCACACTTTGAGATAAGGAGTCGGTTATAATTTTTTCTTATTCTACATGAACCGCTTCTAAAAGTCGATTAACCCGATTTTGGGCAATTTTTTGTGGTGATTGAAAAGTTTCAAAATTGATTTTTTTCGGAAGGCTCCATCTCACTACCATGACGTCCTAGCGAAAAATGATAAATGTGAAAGTTGTTCGTTTTTTCATACTCTACAACTTTCATCATGTGTTTTGTTTTTTTTTTTCATAAATGCTCAATTTCAAAAGTTATGGCCGAAAAACCAAAATCTGGACCTCTTGACCTCCAAAAGGAGGATAAAATATGCATCAATTTTAGGGAACTTCGGGAATATTAAATTACGTGTCCTACTGAGCTTATAATATACCAAACTTCCCCTTTCTGCTAATTTTTTTGGGGGGTTGGACTTTTTTTTTTTAGCTAAATCGTCCGTAGTCCGTAGTATAAATAATTCTATTCATAATGCTAAACTTGATTACCTAGTACCTACCTACCTACCATACCTACCAACTGCGCTGCGTACTGCTACTGTGTAAATATTGTGTAATAGGTAGTAGGTACCTCTACCTACTCGTATAATTATGTATTTATTTTTTTCGAGTTGGACAATTCGCGTTGCGTATATTTCGTGACTACATAATAACGAGGAGGAGGAGTAGGAGGAGGGAGGGCAGAGTGTGTCATTGCTACTGCGCTGCGGTCAAATTGAATGGTTCGTGGTACCTGTACCTATACCTACTACCTAACAGGATAAAAGAATGAAATGATGAAGCAATACGAGAATTATTCACTGCATTCGGGAGCGTGAATAATGCAATGCGTGGCTCGGTACCTAGCTACCTATAGTACCTACTACCTAGTACCTAGTACCTCTACCTACATATATGTATTATACATAGGTACATATAAGTATGTAGTACCTATACCTACGTAAACTAAACTAAACTATACACAGAAGGATAAGTGATGTATACCTAGATATGTTTTCGCTGCTGGCGATATCTATAGGTAGAGGTACCTAAGAATTAAGTACCCACAGTCCCACACCCAGTACCTCTACCTACGACTTACCACTACCTAGACCTACGTCATAATAGGTATGTAATGTAGTACTATGTAGTATGCACATTGTACACGTAGTGCTACGAATAGGTGATGCTTTTGCGAGTAGATAATAGATACCTATTACCTATACCTATGTCTTGGTAGATGTGTATCTCACGTAATACTTACTATTTTGTACAATGCACATTGTATAGGTAGGTTTAGGTACTAGGTGTACAATGTACATCTAAAATCTACACTCACCGTTGGTGTTGGTCCTAAATTAGCGTCAAGTTTGGAGTTCCATCTCAATCTTCGTTTTTAGTTTTCTATTCCTACCTAAGTACAGGCCCGTAGCCAGAGGTGGGTTACCCGCGGGGCAATGCCCGGCTAGCAAAATCCAAAAAAAAAAAAAACTGAAGAAATTACAGCTCAAGAATTTTTGAGAAAATTTCACAACGACACCCGCCGCGCGTCGTCTTCAAATATAATAGCGTAGTTTTTAGTTTTTCTGAAGTCTACTTTCAACATTTTATAAAATACCTATACGTAAGTACGCCGTTTTGTCTTAATGTGGTGGCAACCTAAATTTTTCCCACGTGGTGCCAGCATTTTCCAAGTTTGACTCCGCTAAAAAAAGAAATGTTAAGTCGCGTGGGTGTCTCCACCCCCTCCCTTCTAAAACATCTAATTTTAACGGCTTTACTCCGTCATAAATTTCTCTTGAATATCTAGCGGCAAAGCCAGAAACATTTAAAAGGGAGGGGTCAGTTTCGCAAGTTTTTTTTTGGTGAGTGCAAAATGACCTCAAGGACCTGAAACCAGAAAGTTTTTTGGAGGAGGGGGGAATAAGTGGCCTTTTTTTTGTACGTTAGCCTTAATTAGTTGACATAATTATTGTGATTTAATTCATGCCCGAGTGAAGCGAGGTCGAAGCTTTGAAAAAATTGGATATTTAATGCCCAAAAAGGCATTCTTTTCATTGTTTTAAGGCTTTGAAAATCTTTCTCTTATGCGATTTGGGGGGAAGGGTGCATTTTCAAATCGCATTAAAACATGAAAAAATGTGGTTTTTTTTTAGCATAAAAGACCAATTTTTAAAAAAAAACTGTGCACTTATTTTGCTTGAGCGTGAACAAAATTGCAATTATTATGAACTATTTGAGGCAACAAATATGAAAAAAGATTCCTTTTTGCATAGCCGGCGTTTACAGCGTAGCGTGTGTAGCAAATGCTACACATCGGCGAATTCGTGTGTAGCGACCAGGGGCGGCAACTTGGCATTTTGTCATGTGTTGCTGATTTTGAAACTCACTTGGGGCCCTTGGGAATGGGGTGGGGGGGTCAACGTTGACAGTGGTGTAGAATCGTCTGAAGGAGGGGGGTCTCAACCAATGATGTCGAAAGCTTTTTTTATGTGGCTGCAAAATGGGTACAGAAATATGAAAAACGAGAAATTTTGGGGGAGGGAGAAGGGTAAAAAGGAGCCTTTTTTCGTACTTCAGCTCTAAATAGTTCATATTTGCACCCGAGCGTAGCGAGGGCGAAATTTCGAAAAAATTAGATATTTAATGCCTAAAAAATGTACTTTTTAAGTGATGTTATTGATGCCCGAGCGAATTGGAATTTTTAATGCCTAAAAAAAAAAGTTCCTCAAAAAAATTCTCGACCTCAAGGGGGGTCCAGACACCCCTCCCCCTGACTACGCCTCTGAACGTTGATCATTTTTTTCAAGTTGAAAATTTTATAGATATGCAATTTTTTCAATTCTTAAATATTTAAAAAGATAGGTAGGTCTAACATAGGTTTTTAATATGGTAGCCAATTTACAGAGCATTTTTCACAAATTTTTTATTTTTTTCATGTGTTGCTCAACCCTCTTATTTTTTTTCATGTGTTGCTCGAGCATCCGAGCAACACGCAAGTTGCCGCCACTGGTAGCGACGCTACACATCGGAAAATAGCGTGGTTCGAACCTCCTCCCTCCCCCCTCCCCATGAGGTCAAAAATTTACGTGAAAAAAGGCTTTTTCAAGCGATTCGCGAGAGGGAGTAAAGTAGCGTTTTACTCCCTAGTAACGAAAAGAACTGTTTCTTTCAAACTGAGTATTACCTATACCTACATCGGAAACCAATTCAAAATCAAAATCAGCAGCAACGCGTCAGAAGAATTTTTGAGACTGATGTAGAATGAATTGAAAACATTTGGAAAACCAGGAGGATTTTTTTGGGAGGGTGAGGAGGAGTCTTTCTTAGTCCATTTATCTTACATAGTTTATAAATCCAATTGTGATTTTATCAATGTCCGAGCGAAGCGAGGGTGAAGCATTGAAAAAAATTGATATTAAATACCCAAAAGAGGCATTTTTTCGCTGTTTTAAAGATTTCTAATTTGGAAACAGTGTGCAATGCTCCACTTTATTCCAATATTATTGAAAGAAGGAAAAATTTGCTGACTCATTGATTGTATCTAGTAAAAAATTAAATAAAAAAATTATAATTTTTTTTTTGAAAAATGGCAATTTTTTGAACAAAGATTACTATTGCTTTTTTTTGAGATGCCTGCTTTTTTGTCGTCTAAAATAAATTAATAGCCATGCTTACTCTTCTGAAAAACATCGAACGTATGCTTTTTTTCGGTTTTTGATGATTTTCAAAAATTTCGAGTTAGCAGCGGTAATTTTCTAATTCGAGGTTGCTGATTCCGAATCCGGCGTCCGTTTTCGGTTTCGAGCCTTTGTTCTCGATCTCGAGTTATGGCCAATTTTTACCCCAAAAATGCCGTTTTCGAGCCATGCAAAGGCCATCGCTGCAAACGAACGTCAAATTCGTGTTCAGCGACCTCGAATTAGTGGGAATACGCATGTTTTGCAATTTTTCCAGAACCTTTTTGAAATTGGTCAAAAATGGCCAGGTCAAAGGCCAGTTTCTCGGAAACCAAAAAATTTAGACTGAAAGATCAGTAAAAAAAAAAAAATGAAGTGAAGTTTCCTCTGAAAGCTCTCATCCTGACTTCTGATATTAAGTTAATTTCAAATAAGTATATACTTTTTTTTTAAATTTAACCCTGCATTTTAACACCCATGTCCTAATATTGTCCGGAGAGGACGGAGCAGAAAAAACCTTGCAATTTGACACCCATGTTGTGATATTGGCCTGGGCTGAGCAATTTTTTGTTTGCTACACATCGGAGAAATTTACTTCGCCGGCTCTGCCTTTTTGCCTCCCTCCATCAAAAAGAAAGCTTTTTAGGAGCATACAAAGTTGGTATAGAGACTTAGAATACCAAAAGAGGAGAAAAATAGACTTTTTTTGCAGTCACAGCAAATAGATTATTAATACTTTGAGAAAATTGGATTTTTCAATGTCCATAAATGACATTTTCCACACATATGTATTTCTAGGCCTCAATTGATTCGATGTGATGCATTCTGGGTGGGGAAAAAATACGCTTTATTTCAGACAGAATAGGGAAATTTTTCCAAAAGGTGCCAGTCAAAATTCACGTGGTGCCACTTGCTACACAAAGGTTGCCACCGCTGCTGTTGGCTTACAAAAATAAATTGTTTCGAAATCAACAGAAGGGCTTATAAAGAGGGGGGGGGGGGTAAAATGGTATGTTTCAAGAATAACTGAGCCTCAAAAAGTGCTGCCCCGCCTAATACTTCATTTGCCCCAGCTAAAGCAAATTTCTGGCTACGGGCCTGCCTAGGTACATATTTTAAGACATATCTGTCTACTTGCCTGTCAGCTTGCCTTTCTTTTCTCTTTGTTTTGCTTTTCTTTCGTAAGGTACCTACTATATGTAGGTACATTTTTCAGTAGATAAGTGCTGATGCTGGTAAAGTTATTCGTTTTTGTCTATTCAACCACCCTGAGAATCCTTTTCGAGTTGGGTGAAGCTGCCTAGACGTAGATTACGTTTCTATTCATCGGCAATTTTTACAAAAAGCCATTAATGACGCAGGTACATACATGTTACAATTATTATTCTAATCACGCCCTGCAGAAGAATGTATATCTATGTACATATATATATATTTTTTAGTAAATAACGAATCTTAATCGCGATAATCCTCGGCTCGGCGCGGCGAATCTAGTGGATGGTGGATAAGTAATAGGTATCTACTATCTAGTAGGCATAGGTATAGCTCATTATACTAATATGTAGGTACCTAAATCGTATCCGATGTCGATGTCGATTCGAATGGATGCTTCAATGCTAATCTCGGTGTTATGCACATAACTCAAGGTGAAAAATGACGACAGGTATAGGTACTGGGTACTGGGTACTGGGTACTAGGTACTAGGTAGTAGGTAGTATACGTGGTATGACCCATCTACCATCACCTACAAAGGTGACTAAACTTGTGTTGTGGTTTCTTCGACATTGACGACCAACGTATAGGTAGGTAGGTGTAGGTACCTAAACGAAAACGCGAAAAATAAAAAAATTAAACACGTAAATAAAATATACCTACCTATCCATTAGCTGCCTACGTAATGTGTTGGAAGAGTGTATATGTTACGCCTAAATCGGGCAATTGCCGAATGCCGGCATTAGGCAATTTTTTGCCTAATACCAGCATTCGGCAAAGGAGTTGCCTAATTCTGGCACTTTTTCCATTTAAAAGTATTTTCAATTTTTTATGGGTGAATGAAATATTTTTTGAACGATTTCGATTCAAAGTGCGCGTTTAGAGCTAAAATTTACAAAAAAATTTTCATTGTAGTGTGAGTAGGTAAAAGTGCCTATTTACTCACACTCGCGAATCGCTCGAGTGCTCAAACTCGCCTTTTACTCACACCAAGTACAACAAAAAATACCTATCGTATATGCAACTCGGCGCGGCGCAGATAAATGATTTTCAACGATTTCGAATTATTTTCCTCGCTTCGCTCGGGCAATAAACCTCAAAATTCGTCAAAAATCACTTTATCTCCCTCATTAGCAATATCCAATATGGATCATTTATCCAACAACAAACTGTTTACAGACAGTTTATATCATAACTAATTTCGTATTAGTGATAAGGGCGGAGCAAACTATTTTGAATATTGTAGCTCCATACATGCACTTGAAGTGAAAATTGTTCAAAAAATATTTCATTCACTCATAACAATTGAAAATACTCTCGAGTGGAAAAAGTGCCAGAATTAGGCAACCCCTTTGCCGAATGCTGGTACTTATTAGGCGAAAAATTGTCCAATGCCGGCATTCGGCAATTGCCCGATTTAGGCGTAACATACTTATATACTTAAGTCCAAGTACAAAGGGCGACTTGTACCGATCGAAGCTAAAATAAGAAAAAATAAAAAGACTCCGGTATGATATACCTACAGGAGTACCTATTCGCGACGCGACGCGGCAAATAACTCGAGTAAATACATACGAAGGGAGAAAGAATTTCAAGAATTACAGCGCTGCTGGTATAGTATAGAAATAAAGAAATATTTATATTTGAAAATACTTACGCTATTTTGTTGAGAAAGCTTTTCAGAAAATTGCTAGGTAAGGCACTCCAAGTTGCGGATTTACATACAAGTGCGAAAAAGCTGGCGAAGCGAGTAGAAAACGAAACGTATACCTACCTATATGTGCACGTGCACGTGTACGTAACTGTGTACCATACTCTTATTGTTGTTTTTTTTGTTTTTTTGTTTTTTTTTTTGTATTACGTAGCAATACGTACCTAGGTAGGTACCTAGCAGCTGTAACCTACGTCGGCATCATGTCGTTCGTTCGTTCGTTCGTTCGTTCGTTAGTTAGTTGGTTCGTAAACTAGCGAAAAATAAAAATGTGTATTTTCGCGTATCCTATCATTCTATCATGGACAAAAAGGATAAAATGTTAGCTAGCGAGCGAACGTAGAAAAGAGAAAGAGAGAAGCGATATTCAACGACGAACGAACAAATGAATGAATGAATGAATGAATGAATGAACAAACGAACGAACGAACGAACGAGTAAATGCTGCAAAAAATAAAAAGTAAAAATAAAGCAACGCTTCGAAAAGAAAAGAAGAAAAAAAAGGAAAGGAAACTGATTTGTTTTGCGCTCGAACGAGTTATACTCGTTTGTTTCCAAACAAAAAAGTAATCATAATTTAAGCCATTGTCGGCGTGCTTGCTTCGCCGTTCACCGCGCCAACATTCGCCCATGTTTGGTGGTTCCCTTTGCCAGTTTCTCTACATTCTTACTCGCTCCGTTCCGTTCCCCCTTGCCGCTCTTGCCCCTCGCTGTTGGTAGTATACGGTATACGCGTAGCAGCCGTAGTCAAAGGTTAAACGTTCTTATAAACAATAGCGTTTTTTACTGCGGATTTTTTCGCCGAGAAAACAAACGCAATTGAGCGAAACAGCAGCCTTTACATTTGCTTTCTTTCATCCACTTACATTTAAATACGTTTTGATTCGGTATTTTCGCATCTTCCTGTTCCCCGCGAAAGCGAACAGAAAAGTTAAGAATGAACAGGGGAGAAGAAGATCAGAGCAAAGCAACGAGGAAAAGGACGTAAAATTGCCGATTTAGGTTAGGTGGTTTTTTTTTTTTCATTATCTTCTATACTCTCTTAATTTGAATCAGTCAAAAATGACTGATTCAAATCGACAAAATCAAATCACTGTAGGAATCGGTAAAATAAATTACGATTCAATCAGTAAATTTTCACTATACTGAATCGGTAAAAATAAAATTTCACTGATTCAATCGTTAATTAATTACCTATTACTGATTTGAATCAGTCAACTAATTTTCACTGATTCAACAATCAAAATTCACTATTTGAATGGGTAATTTTTCACTGATTGGCAGTAAAATGACGCTGATCAACTGGGGAATCAGTGGAATTTGACTGATTATCAGTGACTTGATTTTTTTCTATTTCATCAGTCAATTTGGTTATTTTTGACTCAGCGCGCGCGCGTACTCTAACGTGCAGCTCCAAAAAAAATAAAAAATTGTGCAATTTGAAAAATTTGAATACAATTCAACAATTTTTTGTTATACTCAAACGACAAAAAAAATAACAAAAATTTCGCAAAATTATGTGAGGTTACAACATAAAAATTCAAAGAAATTTTTTTTGTTTTTTTTCCTCATTTTTTAGCTCGAAATTCCTTCTGCTATTCCAAGCATGATGCTCATTTTGTTTCTACCCAAAACAAGCTTTTGATGATGCCACTGGTCAATGGTCTCTCCATCTTCCACTATATTGACCTCTTCAAAAATAAAGGTATTGTAGGCACTCAGAACGCACCCAAGGGAGACGCTCAGAGGGTTCGAGCCCTCTCCTAACCCTCGGAAAAATTTTTCACCACAAAAATATTAAAAAAGTGCAATTTTTTGCTCTTTAAATTATATTTTTCAAAAAATTTTCGCCCTCGTTTCGCTCGGGCGCGGGCGGTAGTTCATTCATTTTATTTTAAAAACTTATGATTTTTCACAAATACCTATTATTTAAAAAATTTCTCGATTTCTCAATCGGTTCCAAATTTGTCAAAAAAATCAATTTTGACTGAAAGATCAATATAAAATGACTGGTTTAAAATTTGACCATTCCCCATATTTTTCCTCGAATTTTGAGCCTCCCCTCCTTAATTAGGAGAACAGTAAAACGCAAAAAAGTTTTTAATGAAACTATGATTGTGTAGCTTCAAAATTTTCTTAGAATACGCCCTGTTTTGACTGATTCAAATTAAGAGAGTAGGTACCTAACCTACGTGCTTATAGCGTAGGTTGGTTATGGTTAACGCACTATGCATTCTTCTACAATTGGATAGGTATATAGGTATGGTATGTCGCGTAGGTGGTATGCAAGCGCAGATCTACCTACTCTCTTAATTTGAATCAGTCAAAAATGCCCAAATTGACTGATGAAATAGAGAAAATCAAGTCACTGATAATCAGTCAAATTCCACCGATTCCCCAGTTAATCAGCGTCATTTTACTGCCAATCAGTGAAAAATTACCCATTCAAATAGGTAGTGAATTTTGATTGTTGAATCAGTAAAAATTAGTTGACTGATTGAATCAGTAATTAATTAACGACAGAATCAGTGAAATTTTATTTTTACTAATTCAGTAGTGAAAATTCACTGATTGAATCGTAATTTCTTTTACTGATTCCTACAGTGACTTGATTTTGTCGATTTTAATCAGTCATTTTTGAATGATTCAAATTAAGAGAGTACTCAATATAGGTACCTCAACTCAGGCTCGTCGAGAGGGGGGGGTGTAAAGTTGGTCCAGTTGCACCGGGCCCGCATTTTTTCACTCCTGAACTTTTTTCTAAAACTTCTGTACATGCTTTTCCCTCAAACTTGTAAGAGCCCGCACTGGCCCGGCGAGAGGAGGGCACAGGAGGTACTTTTGTACTGGGCCTTTAAAGAAGATTTTTTCAATTACAAACATGAAAAAAAGTGAATTTTTAGTTGGTCAAACTTTTTTTTTTCTTGAAAAAAACATTAATATTTTTCATAACCTTTCAGCCAAAAATATCATTTTTCATTTCATTCTTAAACGTATCAAAAAATCAATAATTTTGATTGAAAGATCAGCGAAAAATTACGGATTTGAAATGACATGAAAATGAGCGAAAAAATCACCTATTGAAGCCAAAATTTCAGTTTTTTCAGACTTTTATCAAAAATTCTCGCTTCGCTCGAGCTATAATGTATTTTTCACTTTCAAAAGTTTAAATTTATTTGGACTTGATCCAAAGAGGGAAAAAAATTCTTCCTGTCTTGTTTCCAAATTTCACTTCTGATCCTCGCTCAAGTTTATTTGAGTGAGTAATAAGGATAGCTTGAATGAAAAATGGTTTGAAAAGAGGGACCTCCAAAAAGCTCTGCACCGGGACCGCATTTTCTCTCGCCTGCCCTGCTAATACTACCTACCAAACTATGTACCTACATTACATACTTGCATGCATGCATCACGTACGCGTATACGAGGGGAAAAGGGCAGGTAAACTATACAAGCTGTACATCTACCTACGTATGTATATTAGTACAGTACATGCCTACTAGATGCAGGTGGGTAGCTGGGTACTAGGTAGAAGGTAGTAGGTATCTAGATCTACTACCCACGGCTACCTACCTATCTACCGTACGTATTTAGTAAGGTGCTGGCGCTTGTAAAAGCGTACCTATATCTGCATCTGCCTATGTGTAGATGTACTCGTACTCGTACCGCTCGTACTGGCAACTCGCGTAGGTACATTAAATATGTACTACATACTCGTACTTAGACTTACTAGTTACTACATCTAGGTAATATAACGTATGCGACGAAAAGCTATTAATTTCGAGTTAAATAGCCGTCGAGTGGTATTTCACGCGTTATATAGTCCGCTAAGCAGTGAGTAACGCTAGAGGAGTAGATATGTACCGTACGTAAAAACGTTTTCGCATCATTAACGACTAAAAAGTGACTTTTTAGACGAAAGAATGGTGAACGAGCGCGTTTGCAGATACCCAACCCATACACATCACATAGTACATACGAGTACATAGATATACATTATACACATACAGTACCTACCTATTTATAAAAATGATACGAATTTCGGATACGCTACGCTTTGTTTAAAACCAAACATATTACCTATCGTCGCGTCGGCGTCGAGCTTGCGCCTCGCGCCTCGCGCCGTTCAGTAGGTACGAGTACTAGCTATGGTCCGATTCGAATTACCCGACTAATAAATGTAGGTACCGAGTTAGTACAATAGTACATACGTACATACTATAGGTAAGGTACCTACCTTCCTACATAAGTATGAAAGCGAGACACTGCGCTGCGTTCACTTCAAGTTACTCTCTTAATTTGAATCAGTCAAAAATGTCAAACAATGACTGATGAAATAGAAAAAATCACGTCACCGATAATCAGTCAAATTGCACTGTCTGGTTTTCTTTTTAATCAGTGTCATTTTACTGCCAATCAGTGAAAAATTACTGATTCGAATAGTGAATTTTCACCATTGAATCATTAAAAATTAGCTATTACCTAACTGATTAAAATCAGTGAATTTTCATTATTGAATTGGTAGGTAAAAAAAATTCACCGAATAAATCAGTAAGCTTTTTTTTTTTACTGATTCAGTAATGAAAATTCACCGATTGAATCAGTAAATTTTTTTTCTGATTCCTACTTTCCTACAGTGACTTAATCTTGTCGATTTGAATCTAGTCAATTTTGACTGATTCAATTCAAATTGATAGAGTAGATTATTAACATTTTATTTTTCAAAAACTAAACGAATGAGTTGTTACGGTAAAAGTTTTACCTGCCTGACTCAACCTTGTTCACTAACTGCATTTAAAAAAAGTTGAAAAAGTTTAACAAACGATGTTTTTACTCAAAAATACGCAAGGGTGTCATTGGTGCTCTTTCAATTATAAATCAGTGAAAATTATCGAAAATCACTGAGTAACAGTCAGAATTGCAGCAAAGGAGAAAAAATTCAGTAAAAAAATCACTGCAAAATCGGTGAAAATTCACTGAAAAACCAGTGAAATTTAACGAAATATCTTTGATACATCTGAAAAACCCTTTGAAAAATCAGTGAATTTCGCTGATTTTTCCTTGCTGCAATTCTGACTGTTCATCAGTGACTTTTCACTAATTCAGAATGAAAGAGTGTCCATGTTTCGGAGTAGGTATTTGGAAAACATCAAAATCGCGCTTTTTTTTTTCAAGAAAGGGTACCGGCGGTCAAGATAGGCGAATCTGCCTCAGTGCTGAAATTTGAAACTAACCCACGGAATTTGGTTCTTCCCGATGAAAATTTTTTAGATCAAATCGTATCTGGTTTAGATCAAATTTTATCAAAACAGATGAAATTTGATCTCAGAAATGTCCCAAACAAATTATATCTAATTACATCTAATTTTTTTTAGATATGATTTGATCAAATTAGATGTCATTTGATCACATCATATCAAACTGAATCTGAACTTCATAATTTTTTCAGATATGAATTGATACAATGGGATATGATTTGATGTAATTTGATAAAATTAGATTGGGACATTTTTGAGATATGATTAGATCTGAAATTTTTCATCGGGTTACGGTCTGAAAATCACCTGATAAAATTTTTCCCCCCACTCCTCCCCCAGCTCGAGTTATGAGGCAAAACGTTACTTTTTTTCAGCCTTTCCATTAAAAATTTTCATCTCCGAGATTTTTCAACCAAATTTTTTCAAATTTACGAGAGTTATACGTACATATTTAGGCGGAGATGGAACATGACTTTTGGAAGGGCTTGAGCCCCAGTTAAAAATGAATTGAACCATCATGCAGTAGCGTAAATACCGGGGGGGGGACAACCCCCAGACACCCTTCAAAAATCAAATTTTTTCAAAGCTTTGCCCTCGCTTTGCTCGACGCTTTGCTCGAGCGTAAGTAAACAAAATTATTATTAATTTTGGCTTGTTCAATAGTTCAATTTGTATAAGCCTGTGGCGTAAATACCTCCCTCAAACGCCTCCCAGAGGGAGTGTCTAGTTATGCTACTGAATGAAACAAATAAAACAAAAATGATATTTTCGGACACCCCCCCCCTATCCTTAAAAAAAGTTTCAATCCGTTTTTCCCTCATGGAAAAAAACTACTAGTAATCCTACTACAGTAAATTGGCACATCTACTGTAGTAGGTTTACTGTAGTAACTGTAGTAACTATACTATAGTACTGGGAGTAAAATTTTAAAAAAATCGTTTTCTAGTGTTAATCAAATTAAATATTTATTAAAATGTATAATTTAGCGTCAGTTATGGTAAATGTATACAATAAAATTCAAAAAAACGAAAAAAAATTTGAAAATTATTTTGACCCACGCGGGATTCGAACCCTCACCTCTGTTACTTACAGTACTCTACTACATTGCGTTGTTACTTTGTACTTACTGGTCCTTGATCACTGGGCTACCGTGGCTGTTACTTCCAAAGGCAGTTTATAAGTATATAGATCTGCATTTGAGGAATAACTCTTTATTTATTTATAATTGTGGTTAATTTCTGATCCGAGTTTTTATTTTTCACTCAAAAGTAATTAGGTACATGACTTTGATTTTTATGGTGAAGTATAAATGTGAAACCGCAATATCCATTTATCGTATTTCTTTCTTTTTTGGGGGGTGGGGGCAATCCGCTCATACAAATTATACTACTTAAATGAAGAATAAATTTCAACTTGTGGCACCTATATAAATTGATGTATATCATTATACGTAAGTATGTGTGCAAGTGAGCAAAAAATTTGAAAAAAAAAAACACGTTTTTCACGGGTCAGTATTTTTCTATTTTATTTATACTGAATTTTCCTTTACTTCTTTCTAAAATTTAGATCACCCAGAGACTCATATTTACTTATTTAAAGATCAGGGGAGGCCATTGAAATCAAGTAAAAAACACAGAACATAGAAAAAAACGATTTTTTGAACTCTTCATTTTCAGTTACCTACTATCAATAAACTCGTAGTAAAATTTCCGTTACCTACTATCACTTTACAACCAACTGTAGTAACTTATAGTAAAATCGTAGTAATACTCGAAGTAAAACTAAAGTAACTTGAAGTAAAACTAAAGTAACTTGAAGTAAAACTATGTTACTTGTAGTAAAGCCATAGTAACTCAAAGTAAAGCTACATTACTAGAGTAATACTACAGTAACTTGAAGTAATACCGCAGTAACTAGCAGTAATACTGTAGTAACTAGAAGTTACTTGTAGTTTTTAGCAGTAATACTGTAGTAACTAGAAGTTACTTGTAGTTTTTTTACATGAGGGTTGTAAATAGAACTTGGGACAAAAATCTGGAGGCATGAAAAGTAAAAATGTGCCAACTGAGATTATTAAAAAAAGAGATTGCCTGTTAAAATTCGTTCAAAAAACTATTCCTTAATGACCACCTCTCTTTCCAAAAGCTTGAAATTTTTTATGAAATTCCACAAGTCCTCTAATAAATGAGGAGTACAAATTTTACTCGTCACAAAATATTTACGTAGGTACCATCATTTTGAAAACAAAAATTTTTGAAAAAAAAAAACCATCCAAAAACTGAAATTTATCTGTTTTCCAACTACAATATTTTTTAGTACTTACCTATCAAAAAGGAGATGAAATTTTCAACCCTTATTTATAAGGTTTCACATACCCGAGTGAAGCGAGGGCAAAGATTTAAAAAATTGTAGATTTTAAGATAAAAAAATAATTCTATTTTTAAAGATTTTTTCAATGAAAAGTACACGATTCGGTGTACCTATTATACGTACTTAGTATATCTATTTTCCTTGGGTTTGACCCTTCCCACCACCTCCCCATGGAACCCATTTTGGGTCACTATGTCGAAAACAAATTCTCCGCGTTACAAAAAAAAACTTGAATTTTGATACCGCACACTCGATAATTATGGAAATTTTTTAATTTGGCCCCTCCCTACCTCCTTCTCATTTGGACCCATTTTGGATCATAAATGTAGTTCGAAGTCAAAATGACCTCAGAAATGGATTCAGAACCTCCGAATGGAATTCTTTTTCCCCGAAAAATCTGTTTGAAATATTCGATACCTATCAATTTTGTTGGTTTGTTATTTTCAATCACACTTTTAATATCCTCGCGCTTTTCCCCTCGGGGGCGCAAAAGTTTGAAAAAAATCTTGTACGATTCGAAATTTTATAAGGAATCGAATGCCGCAAACCCGAACGCTCTTATCTTTATTTGTTTTAAGCCGCCGAGTCAGTACGTCAGTAGGGGTAATTTTGGCGTTTCGTTGCCGCCTGCCCGTAGTGGAGATGGAGAATATGAGCTCGGCGTGCTCCGTCAATTTTTTGAAATGGGCTTTGAGGCACGGGTTAACATGCACCAATCGGGCTGAAAATTTTTGTGTTCAATTCTCTCTCGAAGTGGAACCAAACTGGGGGGGAGGGGTTGTCCCGTCAAAAAATCGAAAAAAATTTTCAAGGGGGCATCCTAGTGTATACCTAACTCTCGTAAATTTGGAAAAATCTTCAATTTCATAATTGGGCAAAAAGTAATTTATCCTGGAAGAAAATTTGTTAAATTTTACCTACCTCTTTTTTTTGTTTTGAAAATAACATTTTGTTTCTTTCAATTTTTTTTTAAGATAAGAAACTTGTACGTCCAAGTCTAAAGTTTGTAAAGTTTTTTCTTTTTTGGCCTGTAGTAGTCGGTTGTACCCGAAAATTACGTACTTACTACGGACCACTCACCGGACACCCTGTATAAACGTCAGCTAAAGTACTTGTGAGTGTAGATAGGCAAAGGACTAAAGATAAGAGTTGCATACTTATGCTTTGCAATGCGCAATCGCCATACATGAAGAAGAAGGCGAGGGAGGGTGGAGGCTGGCGGGCGATGGGCGATGCGATGGTAGAACGTAGCGTACCTAGCTACCTAGCACCTACCTGCTACCTAGTACCTCTACCTAGTACCTACCTCTATCAATTCGGTTTAAGGACTCACGCTTGGACACACACGTAACGAATTTAGTGAATAACGATAACGAAAGACATGTTTCTTAAATTGGCCACCCGTGTACGCGAATAAAGAGTTTTAGACGTTTATAGACTACCTATACGCGTATGCGGTGGTAGTGGTACGTTTATAGTAGGTAGAGGTACTAGGTATATAAAAATGTACAGCCATATCGTAAGCGGTACGGTATGCGGTAAACGGCAGCGTAGGTCCCCGCGGACGCGCGGCATGCGTTCACCTAGGTATGTAATGTAGGTACTATGTATACTATACTAAAGGTCCAGCTTCAGCTTCAGCTTCAGCTCCGAATAGATCCTTTTCAAGTACGAAATTGTTACGGTGGCTTTTTTGACAAATCGTTTACAATAATTAGGTCGTTTTACGTTTTAGAGAAAACGCGCACCGATGATAGGGTTGTCATTGTTATTGTTGTTGTTGTTGTTGTTGTCGTCGTAGTCGTTGTCGGTTTCCTTTAAGTGTTCCATTCCTTAGGAGCCTTTGATGTGGTGCAGCGAGCCGACGAACTACCGCACCGTAGTTCGTCTCTGTCGTACGCCTCCCTCGTCCCTCGTCCCTCGTCACGCGTTCATCGCATCTGTCGTCTTCCTTCATCCGTCAAACATCGCGTTTTCGCGTTTTGGTGGATAGATAGAGATATGGTACTTATTTGTAGCTGTGGCTACAGCTACTTACTTGTTTGCTGATGAGTTATCGCATCGCACTTAGGTATCGCATATGCGATATACATGTAGGTGTGATCCACGGATACAGGCCGCGAGACCGCGTGTACAGTATAAGCGAACCGGAAGACGTCAGTGTTATAGTTATGGAGTTAATATGGGACTCCGGTACTCGGCAACTGAAATACCTATAATAAATTGAAATCGAATTGTGCCAAGCTCGTCACTTGTCGTTTGTGGACAATTAGGTACCTAATACCTATATGTACGTACGTAACAGTAGTAGCCGCAGTGCCAATTACCAATTAGTGAAGTATAGCGTGGATGGCATGGCGGCAACCTGGATTACCTACCTTAGAGCTAGTGTTAGTATAGAAAAGTATCGGTACCGCCAGAAATTTTTTTTTGGAGGCTGATCCACATCGGTTTGAAAATCCTTCTAATCAATGTGCGAGGCTGCGAGGTCGAAAATGAGTTGACATTTTTCAATTTTCATACTTACCATTGATTTCTTAGCCGTCTGGGGGATCTGGGTACTGAAACGGCATCCGCATCGCAACGAGTGCTATTAGCCATCTTCAGACATGTCCATTTGACTGTTTTTCAAGTACTGTCGTACATCTACATAACACATGACGTACTTACTACGTATAGTATAACGTCTACGTACTTAATACCTATGGTAGGTAGGGTACCTATATAAGTAAACAGAAATCGGTATTGAAGACTGTCTACTGAAACGAGTACCTACTACCTATACGAGAAATTATTAGGTCCCTAAACTACATATTACAACTTTTTTGGTACCTACTAATGTAAAAAACGTGAGCCTGTTCTACGGAGCAACTTCAAAATTTTTCTTGACGAGGTCTAAATTAATTTTTTACGAAATTTCTTTTCAACTTCAATTTTTTTGACATGTTCTAAATACTTTTCCAAACTTTAAATTTTTTGCCAAGGTTACAATTTTTTAACAAAATATTTTCAACGTCACTGCAAATTTGTAAAACAAGCTCAGTAGTCAAGTCAATTCTTCCAATTTGTTTGCTCCCGATCGGCGTGCAAGGTGTCTAGAAGGGGTTTTTTGGACACGGCGAATTCGATGGCACTGTCGCGACAGCGAGCCAGAATGAAGAAATAAAAGGGACAAAAATCGAAAAAATAATTCCAATTGAGCCTTAAGTTATATAAATGTGGTTATCTAATATCTGCACACCCTAGCGATATGGAAACCGAGTTTAGTTTTGATTATTAGCATAGGTATTCCAACGTATTGTAATTCGAATGAAAACTGCAGCGCATTGCTTGTTTCGTGGTTAGTTGATTTTTTGTTCCAAAATTAAAACAAAATACGGAAAATAAAGATGAAAGTCAGTTTCTTTCTTCTTTCCAATGCCGCAAAGACTATTTTGATATCTCTCACCAATTTTTGTGTAGGATCGCTTGAATTATGTATAGGTAAATTTTTCTTTTTTAATTTTAAGTTCATTTAATGGAGTGCAAAAAATGTATTCCCCTGTACTCCGCAATAATAACGTAAGCTAAATTCGAGACCATTGGTTCTTAATTTTGTATTTATTAATTATTTTTTGCCTTGCCAAAATTTGAACCATCCGGGGTAGGGGGAGGGGGTAAAACTCAAAATTCTGTCTGAGTCTTCGAGGAGAAATATAACTTGAATTTTTATAAGTGCACAAATTTTGTTTCTTTTCAATACTGATGCATGATTTTTTTTTTTAGCACTTACGAATGGTGAATTATTTCACTCTTTACGGAATGAGAAAACTAATGTCAGAATCGGATTCAATGACTTCAAAGCGTCCAAAATTTTGACATGCGTATCGAACTTTTCGAAATTTTGAATTTGGTCGGAGCAAAACAATGAATGTCAGAATTAGAATTAGCGATCAAATTCAGTTCGAGCAAAAAAAAAAAAAAAAAGTCAGGATCAGAATCAACGACTTCAAATACCTAGATTATGACCCACATGTTGAAACTTTTTCAAAACTTTGGGTTTTAGCGCTTCTCATCGGAGCTCAAATTTGGTCAAAGCAAAAATTAAATATCAAAATCGGAATCAGCGACTTCAAATATCTAGATTTTGACATTCATATCAAAATTTTTCAAAATTTTGGGTAGTGACTCCCTCGTTTTTGGGGCTTGGATGTGGTTAAAACCAAAAATGAAAATTTCAAAAACGAAATCAGCGACCTCGAATTCCCCCTACACCCCAAGTTTCAGAATTTTACCTCTTGAACTTCAGTCGGAAATGATTTTTTGTCCACTTATTTTTTCATTCTGGCCTACCTATGTATTTGTATTGTGATGTCGGTTTGGCCTTATTTCGCTTTACGTGCGCCCACGAGATTCTGGTGCTGGAAGCGTAAAAACGCGCGGGATGAAATAATAATTATTCTGCAAATGGTTAATAACGATGGCGATTAGGATTGGTGAAGAAATGAAATGAGGAAAAACGCTGGCAGGAACGATCGGATGAAGGGGTTAAAAATTAAAATGGTCGCAGTCACCGAATTCGGACTAGGCGCGGCGTCGCGTCGCGACGTACCGAAATAGGTAGATAAATTTGTGAATCAGGCTTATAATACCTATACATTTACATACCTACGTATAGATTTAACACTGCGCAGGACGTAGCACAAGCATTTGTGGCTGCTTGCACAGCTGTCGATATACCTACACTTGGAAAAATGCTTAATGTTTAAAGCTCAACGCTAACAGATTGCTACGAGTGAATGCTGAATACGGTAATACGGGACCCGCACGTACTCTCATCCAAAATATTTACATTGTTACGGCTTCGGCATTTGCCAGGGTTACCCCGCGCCCGCGCCCGCGCCGACTACCCGCCTTTCTGACCGGCCGGCGATATTTTGAAAATTTCACGTTTCCTCTTTCCTGTCTTAATTCGTTGTTGTTTTTCGCGTTAGGTATTTATCTTTCGTATATGTAAACACGAGTTGTTTTTACACGACCCGATATGTGTCTTCCTTGTTCTTGAATTTTTGAAATAAAATTTACTCTTATTTCTTACAATTACGTATTAACTCTTTTTTTTTCAAAAATTGTTTGCTTGATAGTTCTTAATTTTTTGTCCTACTGATTTATAAAAGGTCCTGTACTGAGGGTTTGAAAGTTTGTTAGACACCCTGTGAATGATCTTTATAGGAAGTGTATCGATGTCGTCAGTTGTAACGCGATTAACGAGATTCTCGCCTACTTGATGGTAAATTGACAACGTACGTTTGAAACAAGTATGTAATGTACATTACATAGGTACATTCACATTCGTATGCGTTACATCAGTTATAGGTATGTTATTCTTATTCCCGGCGATGCGCACAGCACCGCCAGCAGGTATGCCTAGAATAATGTCCGATTCCAGCGAGGAAAATTTCTTAGTCATGAGCACTGAGCAGGCGAGCAGGTCTATAAAAACTGGAAATTGACCGTCGCCTGATCGCATACGAGCGTCGGATCGATAAAAATAATTATTTTCGAATTTACTTATCTAATAGGTATTTTCATTGTCAGAAAGCCGCAACCGCTTGCCGCACATCTTTGTGCTCATGAGCGACCAAATTTCTTGCATGAAAAAATTTGAGCGCTGAGCAAGAGCAAACACGATCGTAATAACTCGAAGCCGCTCGGCTCGTGTCTGAAAAATATTCCCCGGCTACTTACAATTATGTATTTATGTAGGTAGTAGGTAGGTACATATGCAGATGTAGATGTGCTATGTAGTGTACTTTGGAATGAGAACGACGATACCGCACCTCACCGCACCGTACGGTGTGGTTCCGTTCGGTTTGTAGTACCAATACAAATTTGTGGTGTCACTTGGTTTTTAAAAATATTGTTTTAAGCGAGCTAAATGCGCGCTACGACGACTGTGTGCTGTGTTGCTCTTTAATTCTGGCTGTCATCTCGTTAAATTATTATTAAAACAACGTACGGTACGTAAATAAAGTTCCCAGCTCTCCTACCCACTCTATCCCGTCACGTCCCGTCGTGTCCCGTTCGGGACGCATATTATCTACACAGATTTGTTTTGCATGCAGTAAGTAGGTATGTGAGTTAGTACCGCACGCAGTACGCAGATACGTATAATATGTTGGTAGGCACCGGCACCGGTAGGTATTACCTGTGTACTTTGTATTGTACCTAATTTGGTCCAGGGACCTACTCGTACAAATTCGTACCTGTGTCTTTATCCACCTACCTACCTACCTACCTACCTACCTACCTACCTAACTAGGTACCTACCTGTACTCAGGTAATGCACATTTATACCTACTCACTTACTATTGAGCAATTTCATTTATAAATATGCGCCTAATAATTATGCCTACCTACGTGTATGTATTTACGTGCATATCTATATAGGTACCACTTACTTACTTACTTACTTACTTACTTACTTACGAAAGTTTCGATAGGTATTAGGTACCTATCAAACTTTACGCTTCTATCGCCACGTCTCTCTATTTTACCTACGTCGCAACCGCGACCGCGACCGCGACCTACATGAATATAGCTGCGCCTAAGCCGGATCTCTGTTAGTAAGGTAATGAATCTGCGTGATGTGTAGGAACTAGGAACTAGGGATAGGTATAAATTCTGCATAGGTATCAAGTAGTAAGTACTTACACTTATAAATTCAGCAAAAGTAGTTCCCCCATTTTCCTCGTCAATTTTACGAATATTCGATTAATTTAATCAGCCGTCAACGATCAACGCCAAACATCGTTGAAAAAGTTTTTCAAAGTGAACGTGAAGAGCTATCCCTTCAAATGCTACCATAGATACGACTCCGAAGTAGGCATTATAAAAAAGAAGCTTTTGTCATAAATTACTAATTCGAACGATTCATGTTTTATTCATAACTTGTTTAAATATTGCTGATTGGCAAATTGATAATTTGTGTTGGTACATTTTTTTTTTTCTGTTGCAGAAATAAGACATTTTACTCTATCCGCAAGATTCAACAAAAAGATAAGTTGACAACTGGCATACTTACCTAACGAACCTAAGATGCAGTGGCATGACGGTGGACCTCAAATTTTCCCAACTTATTTCCTCATTCCCCCCCCCCCAAATATATATATATATACACACAAATCTATCAAGGTGAGATCCGACTATAAAAATAGGCAACGTGAGATCCGACCCGTATTTTGGGAACCCCTTTAAAATAAATAATGTTCGCTATTGCATCTTCTTCTCCACTAATTTAGGCGGGATTAAAGACCACCAGTTCTTCAAAATATTTATTGCATAATTTTATGCGCGAAAAAAATGAAAAGTAGGCCTATGTTGTATAAATAGGATAAAAAAAGAGCAAAGGTGAGATCCGACCGAAAATTTATCCGCGCACTCACCGCGCATTCACGATATCTAATATGATGTTGTATTGTTCAGGCAATTTACGTGGAGATGTGAAAAGCATTCCAGACCAATAAGGAGACGTCTCAAGGTTTAATGGGCGGGCCTATACACATGAAGAAAGGTGAGATCCGGAGTCGGATCTCACCTTTCCAAAACGGATCTCATCTTGCCCGTATTTTTTTATTTTGGATCTCACCTTTCCTGATTATAAATCTATATATATATATAAATTTTCAACTTTTCGGAAATGTTTTATTGTGTCAAAATTTTCTAATTCTAAATTTAGTGGTAAACATTGATTTTGACCAAAAAAAAACCTATCTAATTAACATCGT
This sequence comes from Pseudococcus jackbeardsleyi, assembly GCA_038380155.1. Taxonomy (NCBI): domain Eukaryota; kingdom Metazoa; phylum Arthropoda; class Insecta; order Hemiptera; family Pseudococcidae; genus Pseudococcus; species Pseudococcus jackbeardsleyi. The sequence continues at coordinate 60,034,378 of CM076240.1, read as the reverse complement.
ACCTATTAAAACTGTTTACAAAATTTGAATTTTTTTAATATTATTTTCCAAGAAAAAAAAAAGAATCATTTCAAGATCAGAATCGATAAGTACGAAAAAAGAAATCATCAGAACCAAAATAGTATATTATGCAACAAGGGAGTAAAATGATTTTTTGACGAATTTTGAGGTTTATTGCCCGAGCGAAGCGAGGGAAATGAATCAAAATTGTCGAAAATCATTTTACTCCCGAGTTGCATACGATATTTTTCGTTATAAAGGGAAAAAACGCGAATTTAAGCACTCAAGCGATTCGCGAGAGGGAGTAAAGTAGTGTTTTACTCCCTAGTAACGAAAAGAACTGTTTCTTTCAAACTGAGTATTACCTATACCTACATCGGAAACCAAGTCAAAATCAAAATCAGCAGCAACGCGTCAGAAGAATTTTTGAGACTGATGTAGAATGAATTGAAAACATTTGGAAAACCAGGAGGATTTTTTTGGGAGGGTGAGGAGGAGTCTTTCTTAGTCCATTTATCTTACATAGTTTATAAATCCAATTGTGATTTTATCAATGTCCGAGCGAAGCGAGGGTGAAGCATTGAAAAAAATTGATATTAAATACCCAAAAGAGGCATTTTTTCGCTGTTTTAAAGATTTGTAATTTGGAAACAGTGTGCAATGCTCCACTTTATTCCAATATTATTGAAAGAAGGAAAAATTTGCTGACTCATTGATTGTAGTAAAAAATTAAATAAAAAAATTATAATTTTTTTTTGTAAAATGGCAGTTTTTTGAACAAAGATTACTATTGCTTTTTTTTGAGATGCCTGCTTTTTTGTCGTCTAAAATGAATTAATAGCCATGCTTACTCTTCTGAAAAACATCGAACGTATGCTTTTTTTCGGTTTTTGATGATTTTCAAAAATTTCGAGTTAGCAGCGGTAATTTACTAATTCGAGGTTGCTGATTCCGAATCCGGCGTCCGTTTTCGGTTTCGAGCCTTTGTTCTCGAGTTATGGCCAATTTTTACCCCAAAAATGCCGTTTTCGAGCCATGCAAAGGCCATTGCTGCAAACGAACGTCAAATTCGTGTTCAGCGACCTCACCCCATTCTAGACACCTCGCACGTCCAACGAGAGCGAAAAAATTTTTTTCAATTTTTTTTCCAAGGTGGCAAAACATTTTTTAGCCCAAAAAACACCAAAGGGGTTAGTTCATGCTTTTTTTCGATTTTTGGCGATTTTCAAAAATTTCGGGATAAGAGTGGTAATTTACTAATTCGAGGTCGCTGATTCCGAATTCGGTGTCCGTTTCGCGTTTGGAGCGTTTGTTGTCGAGTTATGGCCCATTTTCGACCTAAAAATGCCGTTTCCGGGCCAACCAAAGGCTGCCGCCGCAAACGAACGTCAGAGTCGTGTTCAGCGACCTCGAATTGGTAGAAAAACACATTTTTCGCGATTTTTCGAAAACCTTTTTAAAACGGGTCAAAAAAGGCCTGCAAAATGGCCATTTTCTCGGAAACGAAGCGAAACGAGGCCAAACCGACCGCGCCATTGAATTCGCCGTGGCCGAGAACCCCCTTCTAGACACCTGGCGCGCCGATCGGGGGCAAAAAATTTTTTAGCCCAAAAAACACCAAAGGGGTTAGTTCATGCTTTTTTTCGATTTTTGGCGATTTTCAAAAATTTCGAGATAAGAGTGGTAATTTACTAATTCGAGGTCGCTGATTCCGAATTCGGTGTCCGTTTCGCGTTTGGAGCGTTTGTTGTCGAGTTATGGCCCATTTTCGACCTAAAAATGCCGTTTCCGGGCCAACCAAAGGCTGCCGCCGCAAACGAGCGTCAGATTCGTGTTCAGCGACCTCGAATTGGTAGAAAAACACATTTTTAGCGATTTTTCGAAAACCTTTTTGAAACGGCTCAAAAAAGGCCTGCAAAATGGCCATTTTCTCGGAAACGAAGCGATACGAGGCCAAACCGACCGCGCCATTGAATTCGCCGTGGCCGAGAACCTCCTTCTAGACACCTGGCGCGCCGATCGGGGGCAAAAAATTTTTTAGCCCAAAAAACACCAAAGGGGTTAGTTCATGCTTTTTTTCGATTTTTGGCGATTTTCAAAAATTTCGAGATAAGAGTGGTAATTTACTAATTCGAGGTCGCTGATTCCGAATTCGGTGTCCGTTTCGCGTTTGGAGCCTTTGTTGTCGAGTTATGGCCCATTTTCGACCTAAAAATGCCGTTTCCGGGCCAACCAAAGGCTGCCGCCGCAAACGAACGTCAGATTCGTGTTCAGCGACCTCGAATTGGTAGAAAAACACATTTTTCGCGATTTTTCGAAAACCTTTTTGAAACGGCTCAAAAAAGGCCTGCAAAATGGCCATTTTCTCGGAAACGAAGCGAAACGAGGCCAAACCGACCGCGCCATTGAATTCGCCGTGGCCGAAAACCCCCTTCTAGACACCTTTCGCGCTGATCGGGGGCAAAAAATTTTTTAGCCCAAAAAACACCAAAGGGGTTAGTTCATGCTTTTTTTCGATTTTTGGCGATTTTCAAAAATTTCGAGATAAGAGTGGTAATTTACTAATTCGAGGTCGCTGATTCCGAATTCGGTGTCCGTTTCGCGTTTGGAGCCTTTGTTGTCGAGTTATGGCCCATTTTCGACCTAAAAATGCCGTTTCCGGGCCAACCAAAGGCTGCCGCCGCAAACGAACGTCAGAGTCGTGTTCAGCGACATCGAATTGGTAGAAAAACACATTTTTCGCGATTTTTCGAAAACCTTTTTGAAACGGGTCAAAAAAGGCCTGCAAAATGGCCATTTTCTCGGAAACGAAGCGAAACGAGGCCAAACCGACCGCGCCATTGAATTCGCCGTGGCCGAAAACCCCCTTCTAGACACCTGGCGCGCCGATCGGGGGCAAAAAATTTTTTAGCCCAAAAAACACCAAAGGGGTTAGTTCATGCTTTTTTTCGATTTTTGGCGATTTTCAAAAATTTCGAGATAAGAGTGGTAATTTACTAATTCGAGGTCGCTGATTCCGAATTCGGTGTCCGTTTCGCGTTCGGAGCCTTTGTTGTCGAGTTATGGCCCATTTTCGACCTAAAAATGCCGTTTCCGGGCCAACCAAAGGCTGCCGCCGCAAACGAACGTCAGATTCGTGTTCAGCGACCTCGAATTGGTAGAAAAACACATTTTTCGCGATTTTTCGAAAACCTTTTTGAAACGGGTCAAAAAAGGCCTGCAAAATGGCCATTTTCTCGGAAACGAAGCGAAACGAGGCCAAACCGACCGCGCCATTGAATTCGCCGTGGCCGAGAACCCCCTTCTAGACACCTGGCGCGCCGATCGGGGCAAAAAATTTTTAGCCCAAAAACACCAACGGGGTTAGTTCATGCTTTTTTCGATTTTTGGCGATATTCAAAAATTTCGAGATAAGAGTGGTAATTTACTAATTCGAGGTCGCTGATTCCGAATTCGGTGTCCGTTTCGCGTTTGGAGCCTTTGTTGTCGAGTTATGGCCCATTTTCGACCTAAAAATGCCGTTTCCGGGCCAACCAAAGGCTGCCGCCGCAAACGAACGTCAGAGTCGTGTTCAGCGACCTCGAATTGGTAGAAAAACACATTTTTCGCGATTTTTCGAAAAAATTTTTGAAACGTGTCAAAAAAGGACTGCAAAATGGCCATTTTATCTGAAACGAAGCGAAACGAGGCCAAACCGACCGCGCCATTGAATTCGCCGTGGCCGAAAACCCCCTTCTAGACACCTGGCGCGCCGATCGGGGGCAAAAAATTTTTTAGCCCAAAAACACTAAAGGGGTTAGTTCATGCTTTTTTTCGATTTTTGGCGATTTTCAAAAATTTCGAGATAAGAGTGTTAATTTACTAATTCGAGGTCGCTGATTCCGAATTCGGTGTCCGTTTCGCGTTTGGAGCCTTTGTTGTCGAGTTATGGCCCATTTTCGACCTAAAAATGCCGTTTCCGGGCCAACCAAAGGCTGCCGCCGCAAACGAACGTCAGAGTCGTGTTCAGCGACATCGAATTGGTAGAAAAACACATTTTTCGCGATTTTTCGAAAACCTTTTTGAAACGGGTCAAAAAAGGCCTGCAAAATGGCCATTTTCTCGGAAACGAAGCGAAACGCGGCCAAACCGACCGCGCCATTGAATTCGCCGTGGCCGAGAACCCCCTTCTAGACACCTGGCGCGCCGATCGGGGGCAAAAAATTTTTTAGCCCAAAAAACACCAAAGGGGTTAGTTCATGCTTTTTTTCGATTTTTGGCGATTTTCAAAAATTTCGAGATAAGAGTGGTAATTTACTAATTCGAGGTCGCTGATTCCGAATTCGGTGTCCGTTTCGCGTTCGGAGCCTTTGTTGTCGAGTTATGGCCCATTTTCGACCTAAAAATGCCGTTTCCGGGCCAACCAAAGGCTGCCGCCGCAAACGAACGTCAGAGTCGTGTTCAGCGACATCGAATTGGTAGAAAAACACATTTTTCGCGATTTTTCGAAAACCTTTTTGAAACGGGTCAAAAAAGGCCTGCAAAATGGCCATTTTCTCGGAAACGAAGCGAAACGCGGCCAAACCGACCGCGCCATTGAATTCGCCGTGGCCGAAAACCCCCTTCTAGACACCTGGCGCGCCGATCGGGGGCAAAAAATTTTTTAGCCCAAAAAACACCAAAGGGGTTAGTTCATGCTTTTTTTCGATTTTTGGCGATTTTCAAAAATTTCGAGATAAGAGTGGTAATTTACTAATTCGAGGTCGCTGATTCCGAATTCGGTGTCCGTTTCGCGTTTGGAGCCTTTGTTGTCGAGTTATGGCCCATTTTCGACCTAAAAATGCCGTTTCCGGGCCAACCAAAGGCTGCCGCCGCAAACGAACGTCAGAGTCGTGTTCAGCGACATCGAATTGGTAGAAAAACACATTTTTCGCGATTTTTCGAAAACCTTTTTGAAACGGGTCAAAAAGGCCTGCCAAATGGCCATTTTCTCGGAAACGAAGCGAAACGCGGCCAAACCGACCGCGCCATTGAATTCGCCGGGGCCGAGAACCCCCGTCCAGACACCTGGCGCGCCGATCGGGGGCAAAAATTTTTAGCCCAAAAAACACCAAAGGGGTTAGTTCATGCTTTTTTCGATTTTTGGCGATTTTCAAAAATTTCGAGATAAGAGTGGTACTGTACTAATTCGAGGTCGCTGATTCCGAATTCGGTGTCCGTTTCGCGTTCGGAGCCTTTGTTGTCGAGTTATGGCCCATTTTCGACCTAAAAATGCCGTTTCCGGGCCAACCAAAGGCTGCCGCCGCAAACGAACGTCAGAGTCGTGTTCAGCGACATCGAAGTGGTAGAAAAACACATTTTTCGCGATTTTTCGACAACCTTTTGAAACGGGTCAAAAGGCCTGCAAAATGGCCATTTTCTCGGAAACGAAGCGAAACGCGGCCAAACCGACCGCGCCATTGAATTCTACGTGGCCGAGAAACCCCTTCTAGACACCTGGCGCGCCGATCGGGGGCAAAAAATTTTTTAGCCCAAAAAACACCAAAGGGGTTAGTTCATGCTTTTTTTCGATTTTTGGCGATTTTCAAAAATTTCGAGATAAGAGTGGTAATTTACTAATTCGAGGTCGCTGATTCCGAATTCGGTGTCCGTTTCGCGTTCGGAGCCTTTGTTGTCGAGTTATGGCCCATTTTCGACCTAAAAATGCCGTTTCCGGGCCAACCAAAGGCTGCCGCCGCAAACGAACGTCAGAGTCGTGTTCAGCGACATCGAATTGGTAGAAAAACACATTTTTCGCGATTTTTCGAAAACCTTTTTGAAACGGGTGCAAAAAGGCCTGCAAAATGGCCATTTTCTCGGTAACGAAGCGAAACGCCGCCAAACCGACCGCGCCATTGAATTCGCAGTGGCCTAAAGCACCCTTCCAGACACCTGGCGCGCCGATCGGGGGCAAAAAATTTTTTAGCCCAAAAAACACCAAAGGGGTTAGTTCATGCTTTTTTTCGATTTTTGGCGATTTTCAAAAATTTCGAGATAAGAGTGGTAATTTACTAATTCGAGGTCGCTGATTCCGAATTCGGTGTCCGTTTCGCGTTCGGAGCCTTTGTTGTCGAGTTATGGCCCATTTTCGACCTAAAAATGCCGTTTCCGGGCCAACCAAAGGCTGCCGCCGCAAACGAACGTCAGATTCGTGTTCAGCGACCTCGAATTGGTAGAAAAACACATTTTTCGCGATTTTTCGAAAACCTTTTTGAAACGGGTCAAAAAAGGCCTGCAAAATGGCCATTTTCTCGGAAACGAAGCGAAACGAGGCCAAACCGACCGCGCCATTGAATTCGCCGTGGCCGAGAACCCCCTTCTAGACACCTGGCGCGCCGATCGGGGGCAAAAATTTTTAGCCCAAAAACACCAAAGGGGTTAGTTCATGCTTTTTTCGATTTTTGGCGATTTTCAAAAATTTCGAGATAAGAGTGGTAATTTACTAATTCGAGGTCGCTGATTCCGAATTCGGTGTCCGTTTCGCGTTTGGAGCCTTTGTTGTCGAGTTATGGCCCATTTTCGACCTAAAAATGCCGTTTCCGGGCCAACCAAAGGCTGCCGCCGCAAACGAACGTCAGAGTCGTGTTCAGCGACATCGAATTGGTAGAAAAACACATTTTTCGCGATTTTTCGAAAACCTTTTTGAAACGGGTCAAAAAAGGCCTGCAAAATGGCCATTTTCTCGGAAACGAAGCGAAACGCGGCCAAACCGACCGCGCCATTGAATTCGCCGTGGCCGAGAACCCGCTTCTAGACACCTGGCGCGCCGATCGGGGGCAAAAAATTTTTTAGCCCAAAAAACACTAAAGGGGTTAGTTCATGCTTTTTTTCGATTTTTGGCGATTTTCAAAAATTTCGAGATAAGAGTGTTAATTTACTAATTCGAGGTCGCTGATTCCGAATTCGGTGTCCGTTTCGCGTTTGGAGCCTTTGTTGTCGAGTTATGGCCCATTTTCGACCTAAAAATGCCGTTTCCGGGCCAACCAAAGGCTGCCGCCGCAAACGAACGTCAGAGTCGTGTTCAGCGACATCGAATTGGTAGAAAAACACATTTTTCGCGATTTTTAGAAAACCGTTTTGAAACGGGTCAAAAAAGGCCGGCCAAATGGCCAATTTCTCGGAAACGAAGCGAAACGCGGCCAAACCGACCGCGCCCTTGAATTCGCCGTGGCCGAGAACCCCCTTCTAGACACCTGGCGCGCCGATCGGGGGCAAAAAATTTTTTAGCCCAAAAAACACCAAAGGGGTTAGTTCATGCTTTTTTTCGATTTTTGGCGATTTTCAAAAATTTCGAGATAAGAGTGGTAATTTACTAATTCGAGGTCGCTGATTCCGAATTCGGTGTCCGTTTCGCGTTCGGAGCCTTTGTTGTCGAGTTATGGCCCATTTTCGACCTAAAAATGCCGTTTCCGGGCCAACCAAAGGCTGCCGCCGCAAACGAACGTCAGAGTCGTGTTCAGCGACATCGAATTGGTAGAAAAACACATTTTTCGCGATTTTTCGAAAACCTTTTTGAAACGGGTCAAAAAAGGCCTGCAAAATGGCCATTTTCTCGGAAACGAAGCGAAACGAGGCCAAACCGACCGCGCCATTGAATTCGCCGTGGCCGAGAACCCCCTTCTAGACACCTGGCGCGCCGATCGGGGGCAAAAAATTTTTAGCCCAAAAAACACCAAAGGGGTTAGTTCATGCTTTTTTTCGATTTTTGGCGATTTTCAAAAATTTCGAGATAAGAGTGGTAATTTACTAATTCGAGGTCGCTGATTCCGAATTCGGTGTCCGTTTCGCGTTTGGAGCCTTTGTTGTCGAGTTATGGCCCATTTTCGACCTAAAAATGCCGTTTCCGGGCCAACCAAAGGCTGCCGCCGCAAACGAACGTCAGAGTCGTGTTCAGCGACATCGAATTGGTAGAAAAACACATTTTTCGCGATTTTTCGAAAACCTTTTTGAAACGGGTCAAAAAGGCCTGCAAAATGGCCATTTTCTCGGAAACGAAGCGAAACGCGGCCAAACCGACCGCGCCATTGAATTCGCCGTGGCCGAGAACCCCTTCTAGACACCTGGCGCGCCGATCGGGGGCAAAAAATTTTTAGCCCAAAAAACACCAAAGGGGTTAGTTCATGCTTTTTTCGATTTTTGGCGATTTTCAAAAATTTCGAGATCAGAGTGGTAATTTACTAATTCGAGGTCGCTGATTCCGAAGTCGGTGTCCGTTTCGCGTTCGGAGCCTTGGTGGTCGCGTGATGGCCCATGTTCGACCTCATACTGCCGTTTCCGGGCCAACCAAAGGCTGCCGCCGCAAACGAACGTCAGAGTCGTGTTCAGCGACATCGAATTTGTAGAAAAACACATTTTTCGCGATTTTTCGAAAACCTTTTTGAAACGGGTCAAAAAGGCCTGCAAAATGGCCATTTTCTCGGAACCGACGCGAACCGCGGCCAACCCGCCCGCGCCATGGACTTCGCCGTGGCCGAGCACCCCCGACTAGACACCTGGCGCGCCGATCGGGGGCAAAAATTTTTTAGCCCAAAAAACACCAAAGGGGTTAGTTCATGCTTTTTTTCGATTTTTGGCGATTTTCAAAAATTTCGAGATAAGAGTGGTAATTTACTAATTCGAGGTCGCTGATTCCGAATTCGGTGTCCGTTTCGCGTTTGGAGCCTTTGTTGTCGAGTTATGGCCCATTTTCGACCTAAAAATGCCGTTTCCGGGCCAACCAAAGGCTGCCGCCGCAAACGAACGTCAGATTCGTGTTCAGCGACCTCGAATTGGTAGAAAAACACATTTTTCGCGATTTTTCGAAAACCTTTTTGAAACGGGTCAAAAAAGGCCTGCAAAATGGCCATTTTCTCGGAAACGAAGCGAAACGAGGCCAAACCGACCGCGCCATTGAATTCGCCGTGGCCGAAAACCCCCTTCTAGACACCTGGCGCGCCGATCGGGGGCAAAAAATTTTTTAGCCCAAAAAACACCAAAGGGGTTAGTTCATGCTTTTTTTCGATTTTTGGCGATTTTCAAAAATTTCGAGATAAGAGTGGTAATTTACTAATTCGAGGTCGCTGATTCCGAATTCGGTGTCCGTTTCGCGTTTGGAGCCTTTGTTGTCGAGTTATGGCCCATTTTCGACCTAAAAATGCCGTTTCCGGGCCAACCAAAGGCTGCCGCCGCAAACGAACGTCAGATTCGTGTTCAGCGACCTCGAATTGGTAGAAAAACACATTTTTCGCGATTTTTCGAAAACCTTTTTGAAACGTGTCTAAAAAGGCCTGCAAAATGGCCATTTTCTCGGAAACGAAGCGAAACGAGGCCAAACCGACCGCGCCATTGAATTCGCCGTGGCCGAAAACCCCCTTCTAGACACCTGGCGCGCCGATCGGGGGCAAAAAATTTTTTAGCCCAAAAAACACTAAAGGGGTTAGTTCATGCTTTTTTTCGATTTTTGGCGATTTTCAAAAATTTCGAGATAAGAGTGTTAATTTACTAATTCGAGGTCGCTGATTCCGAATTCGGTGTCCGTTTCGCGTTTGGAGCCTTTGTTGTCGAGTTATGGCCCATTTTCGACCTAAAAATGCCGTTTCCGGGCCAACCAAAGGCTGCCGCCGCAAACGAACGTCAGAGTCGTGTTCAGCGACATCGAATTGGTAGAAAAACACATTTTTCGCGATTTTTCGAAAACCTTTTTGAAACGGGTCAAAAAAGGCCTGCAAAATGGCCATTTTCTCGGAAACGAAGCGAAACGCGGCCAAACCGACCGCGCCATTGAATTCGCCGTGGCCGAGAACCCCCTTCTAGACACCTGGCGCGCCGATCGGGGGCAAAAAATTTTTTAGCCCAAAAACACCAAAGGGGTTAGTTCATGCTTTTTTTCGATTTTTGGCGATTTTCAAAAATTTCGAGATAAGAGTGGTAATTTACTAATTCGAGGTCGCTGATTCCGAATTCGGTGTCCGTTTCGCGTTCGGAGCCTTTGTTGTCGAGTTATGGCCCATTTTCGACCTAAAAATGCCGTTTCCGGGCCAACCAAAGGCTGCCGCCGCAAACGAACGTCAGAGTCGTGTTCAGCGACATCGAATTGGTAGAAAAACACATTTTTCGCGATTTTTCGAAAACCTTTTTGAAACGTGTCTAAAAAGGCCTGCAAAATGGCCATTTTCTCGGAAACGAAGCGAAACGAGGCCAAACCGACCGCGCCATTGAATTCGCCGTGGCCGAGAACCCCTTCCAGACACCTGGCGCGCCGATCGGGGGCAAAAAATTTTTTAGCCCAAAAAACACCAAAGGGGTTAGTTCATGCTTTTTTTCGATTTTTGGCGATTTTCAAAAATTTCGAGATAAGAGTGGTAATTTACTAATTCGAGGTCGCTGATTCCGAATTCGGTGTCCGTTTCGCGTTTGGAGCGTTTGTTGTCGAGTTATGGCCCATTTTCGACCTAAAAATGCCGTTTCCGGGCCAACCAAAGGCTGCCGCCGCAAACGAACGTCAGAGTCGTGTTCAGCGACCTCGAATTGGTAGAAAAACACATTTTTCGCGATTTTTCGAAAACCTTTTTGAAACGGGTCAAAAAAGGCCTGCAAAATGGCCATTTTCTCGGAAACGAAGCGAAACGAGGCCAAACCGACCGCGCCATTTAATTCGCCGTGGCCGAAAACCCCCTTCTAGACACCTGGCGCGCCGATCGGGGGCAAAAAATTTTTTAGCCCAAAAAACACCAAAGGGGTTAGTTCATGCTTTTTTTCGATTTTTGGCGATTTTCAAAAATTTCGAGATAAGAGTGGTAATTTACTAATTCGAGGTCGCTGATTCCGAATTCGGTGTCCGTTTCGCGTTTGGAGCCTTTGTTGTCGAGTTATGGCCCATTTTCGACCTAAAAATGCCGTTTCCGGGCCAACCAAAGGCTGCCGCCGCAAACGAACGTCAGAGTCGTGTTCAGCGACATCGAATTGGTAGAAAAACACATTTTTCGCGATTTTTCGAAAACCTTTTTGAAACGGGTCAAAAAAGGCCTGCAAAATGGCCATTTTCTCGGAAACGAAGCGAAACGCGGCCAAACCGACCGCGCCATTGAATTCGCCGTGGCCGAGAACCCCCTTCTAGACACCTGGCGCGCCGATCGGGGGCAAAAATTTTTAGCACAAAAAACACCAAAGGGGTTAGTTCATGCTTTTTTTCGATTTTTGGCGATTTTCAAAAATTTCGAGATAAGAGTGGTAATTTACTAATTCGAGGTCGCTGATTCCGAATTCGGTGTCCGTTTCGCGTTCGGAGCCTTTGTTGTCGAGTTATGGCCCATTTTCGACCTAAAAATGCCGTTTCCGGGCCAACCAAAGGCTGCCGCCGCAAACGAACGTCAGAGTCGTGTTCAGCGACATCGAATTGGTAGAAAAACACATTTTTCGCGATTTTTCGAAAACCTTTTTGAAACGGGTCAAAAAGGCCTGCAAAATGGCCATTTTCTCGGAAACGAAGCGAAACGCGGCCAAACCGACCGCGCCATTGAATTCGCCGTGGCCGAGAACCCCTTCTAGACACCTGGCGCGCCGATCGGGGGCAAAAAATTTTTAGCCCAAAAAACACCAAAGGGGTTAGTTCATGCTTTTTTCGATTTTTGGCGATTTTCAAAAATTTCGAGATAAGAGTGGTAATTTACTAATTCGAGGTCGCTGATTCCGAATTCGGTGTCCGTTTCGCGTTCGGAGCCTTTGTTGTCGAGTTATGGCCCATTTTCGACCTAAAAATGCCGTTTCCGGGCCAACCAAAGGCTGCCGCCGCAAACGAACGTCAGAGTCGTGTTCAGCGACAACGAATTGGTAGAAAAAAACAATTTTAGCGATTTTTCGAAAACCATTTTGAAACGGGTCAAAAAATGCCGGCAAAAAGGCCAATTTATCGGAAACACAGCGCAACGCGGCCCAACCCACCCCGCCATTGAATTCGCCGTGGCCGAGAACCCCCTTCTAGACACCTGGCGCGCCGATCGGGGGCAAAAAATTTTTTAGCCCAAAAAACACCAAAGGGGTTAGTTCATGCTTTTTTTCGATTTTTGGCGATTTTCAAAAATTTCGAGATAAGAGTGGTAATTTACTAATTCGAGGTCGCTGATTCCGAATTCGGTGTCCGTTTCGCGTTCGGAGCCTTTGTTGTCGAGTTATGGCCCATTTTCGACCTAAAAATGCCGTTTCCGGGCCAACCAAAGGCTGCCGCCGCAAACGAACGTCAGAGTCGTGTTCAGCGACATCGAATTGGTAGAAAAACACATTTTTCGCGATTTTTCGAAAACCTTTTTGAAACGGGTCAAAAAAGGCCTGCAAAATGGCCATTTTCTCGGAAACGAAGCGAAACGCGGCCAAACCGACCGCGCCATTGAATTCGCCGTGGCCGAGAACCCCCTTCTAGACACCTGGCGCGCCGATCGGGGGCAAAAAATTTTTAGCCCAAAAAACACCAAAGGGGTTAGTTCATGCTTTTTTTCGATTTTTGGCGATTTTCAAAAATTTCGAGATAAGAGTGGTAATTTACTAATTCGAGGTCGCTGATTCCGAATTCGGTGTCCGTTTCGCGTTCGGAGCCTTTGTTGTCGAGTTATGGCCCATTTTCGACCTAAAAATGCCGTTTCCGGGCCAACCAAAGGCTGCCGCCGCAAACGAACGTCAGAGTCGTGTTCAGCGACATCGAATTGGTAGAAAAACACAATTTTCGCGATTTTTAGAAAAACTTTTTTAACCGGGTCACAAAAGGCCTGCCAAATGGCCCTTTTATCGGAAACGAAGCGCAACGCGGCCAAACCGACCGCGCCATTGAATTCGCCGTGGCCGAGAACCCCTTCTAGACACCTGGCGCGCCGATCGGGGGCAAAAATTTTTAGCCCAAAAACACCAAAGGGGTTAGTTCAGGCTTTTTTTCGATTTTTGGCGATTTTCAAAAATTTCGAGATAAGAGTGGTAATTTACTAATTCGAGGTCGCTGATTCCGAATTCGGTGTCCGTTTCGCGTTCGGAGCCTTTGTTGTCGAGTTATGGCCCATTTTCGACCTAAAAATGCCGTTTCCGGGCCAACCAAAGGCTGCCGCCGCAAACGAACGTCAGATTCGTGTTCAGCGACCTCGAATTGGTAGAAAAACACATTTTTCGCGATTTTTCGAAAACCTTTTTGAAACGGGTCAAAAAAGGCCTGCAAAATGGCCATTTTCTCGGAAACGAAGCGAAACGAGGCCAAACCGACCGCGCCATTGAATTCGCCGTGGCCGAGAACCCCCTTCTAGACACCTGGCGCGCCGATCGGGGGCAAAAAATTTTTAGCCCAAAAAACACCAAAGGGGTTAGTTCATGCTTTTTTTCGATTTTTGGCGATTTTCAAAAATTTCGAGATAAGAGTGGTAATTTACTAATTCGAGGTCGCTGATTCCGAATTCGGTGTCCGTTTCGCGTTTGGAGCCTTTGTTGTCGAGTTATGGCCCATTTTCGACCTAAAAATGCCGTTTCCGGGCCAACCAAAGGCTGCCGCCGCAAACGAACGTCAGATTCGTGTTCAGCGACATCGAATTGGTAGAAAAACACATTTTTCGCGATTTTTCGAAAACCTTTTTGAAACGGGTCAAAAAAGGCCTGCAAAATGGCCATTTTCTCGGAAACGAAGCGAAACGCGGCCAAACCGACCGCGCCATTGAATTCGCCGTGGCCGAGAACCCCCTTCTAGACACCTGGCGCGCCGATCGGGGGCAAAAAATTTTTTAGCCGAATAATCACCATAGGGGTTAGTTCCTGCTTTTTTTCGATTTTTGGCGATTTTCAAAAATTTCGAGATAAGAGTGGTAATTTACTAATTCGAGGTCGCTGATTCCGAATTCGGTGTCCGTTTCGCGTTCGGAGCCTTTGTTGTCGAGTTATGGCCCATTTTCGACCTAAAAATGCCGTTTCCGGGCCAACCAAAGGCTGCCGCCGCAAACGAACGTCAGATTCGTGTTCAGCGACATCGAATTGGTAGAAAAACACATTTTTCGCGATTTTTCGAAAACCTTTTTGAAACGGGTCAAAAAGGCCTGCAAAATGGCCATTTTCTCGGAAACGAAGCGAAACGAGGCCAAACCGACCGCGCCATTTAATTCGCCGTGGCCGATAACCCCCTTCTAGACACCTGGCGCGCCGATCGGGGGCAAAAATTTTTAGCCCAAAAAACACCAAAGGGGTTAGTTCATGCTTTTTTTCGATTTTTGGCGATTTTCAAAAATTTCGAGATAAGAGTGGTAATTTACTAATTCGAGGTCGCTGATTCCGAATTCGGTGTCCGTTTCGCGTTCGGAGCCTTTGTTGTCGAGTTATGGCCCATTTTCGACCTAAAAATGCCGTTTCCGGGCCAACCAAAGGCTGCCGCCGCAAACGAACGTCAGAGTCGTGTTCAGCGACATCGAAATTGTAGAAAAACACATTTTTCGCCATTTTTCGAAAACCATTTTTAAACGGGTCCAAAAAGGCCTGCACAATCGCCAATTTATCGGAAACGAAACGAAACCCGGCCAAACCGACCGCGCCATTGAATTCGCCGTGGCCGAGAACCCCCTTCCAGACACCTGGCGCGCCGATCGGGGGCAAAAATTTTTAGCCCAAAAAACACCAAAGGGGTTAGTTCATGCTTTTTTTCGATTTTTGGCGATTTTCAAAAATTTCGAGATAAGAGTGGTAATTTACTAATTCGAGGTCGCTGATTCCGAATTCGGTGTCCGTTTCGCGTTCGGAGCCTTTGTTGTCGAGTTATGGCCCATTTTCCACCTAAAAATGCCGTTTCCGGGCCAACCAAAGGCTGCCGCCGCAAACGAACGTCAGATTCGTGTTCAGCGACCTCGAATTGGTAGAAAAACACATTTTTCGCGATTTTTCGAAAACCTTTTTGAAACGGGTCAAAAAAGGCCTGCAAAATGGCCATTTTCTCGGAAACGAAGCGAAACGAGGCCAAACCGACCGCGCCATTGAATTCGCCGTGGCCGAGAACCCCCTTCCAGACACCTGGCGCGCCGATCGGGGGCAAAAAATTTTTTAGCCCAAAAAACACCAAAGGGGTTAGTTCATGCTTTTTTTCGATTTTTGGCGATTTTCAAAAATTTCGAGATAAGAGTGGTAATTTACTAATTCGAGGTCGCTGATTCCGAATTCGGTGTCCGTTTCGCGTTTGGAGCCTTTGTTGTCGAGTTATGGCCCATTTTCGACCTAAAAATGCCGTTTCCGGGCCAACCAAAGGCTGCCGCCGCAAACGAACGTCAGATTCGTGTTCAGCGACCTCGAATTGGTAGAAAAACACATTTTTCGCGATTTTTCGAAAACCTTTTTGAAACGGGTCAAAAAAGGCCTGCAAAATGGCCATTTTCTCGGAAACGAAGCGAAACGAGGCCAAACCGACCGCGCCATTGAATTCGCCGTGGCCGAAAACCCCCTTCTAGACACCTGGCGCGCCGATCGGGGGCAAAAAATTTTTGAGCCCAAAAAACACCAAAGGGGTTAGTTCATGCTTTTTTTCGATTTTTGGCGATTTTCAAAAATTTCGAGATAAGAGTGGTAATTTACTAATTCGAGGTCGCTGATTCCGAATTCGGTGTCCGTTTCGCGTTTGGAGCCTTTGTTGTCGAGTTATGGCCCATTTTCGACCTAAAAATGCCGTTTCCGGGCCAACCAAAGGCTGCCGCCGCAAACGAACGTCAGAGTCGTGTTCAGCGACATCGAATTGGTAGAAAAACACATTTTTAGCGATTTTTAGAAAACCATTTTTAAACGGGTCAAAAAAGGCCTGCAAAATGGCCAATTTATCGGAAACGAAGCGAAACGCGGCCAAACCGACCGCGCCATTGAATTCGCCGTGGCCGAGAACCCCCTTCTAGACACCTGGCGCGCCGATCGGGGGCAAAAAATTTTTTAGCCCAAAAAACACCAAAGGGGTTAGTTCATGCTTTTTTTCGATTTTTGGCGATTTTCAAAAATTTCGAGATAAGAGTGGTAATTTACTAATTCGAGGTCGCTGATTCCGAATTCGGTGTCCGTTTCGCGTTCGGAGCCTTTGTTGTCGAGTTATGGCCCATTTTCGACCTAAAAATGCCGTTTCCGGGCCAACCAAAGGCTGCCGCCGCAAACGAACGTCAGAGTCGTGTTCAGCGACATCGAATTGGTAGAAAAACACATTTTTCGCGATTTTTCGAAAACCTTTTTGAAACGGGTCAAAAAAGGCCTGCAAAATGGCCATTTTCTCGGAAACGAAGCGAAACGCGGCCAAACCGACCGCGCCATTGAATTCGCCGTGGCCGAGAACCCCCTTCTAGACACCTGGCGCGCCGATCGGGGGCAAAAAATTTTTAGCCCAAAAAACACCAAAGGGGTTAGTTCATGCTTTTTTTCGATTTTTGGCGATTTTCAAAAATTTCGAGATAAGAGTGGTAATTTACTAATTCGAGGTCGCTGATTCCGAATTCGGTGTCCGTTTCGCGTTCGGAGCCTTTGTTGTCGAGTTATGGCCCATTTTCGACCTAAAAATGCCGTTTCCGGGCCAACCAAAGGCTGCCGCCGCAAACGAACGTCAGAGTCGTGTTCAGCGACATCGAATTGGTAGAAAAACACATTTTTCGCGATTTTTCGAAAACCTTTTTGAAACGGGTCAAAAAAGGCCTGCAAAATGGCCATTTTCTCGGAAACGAAGCGAAACGCGGCCAAACCGACCGCGCCATTGAATTCGCCGTGGCCGAGAACCCCTTCTAGACACCTGGCGCGCCGATCGGGGGCAAAAAATTTTTTAGCCCAAAAACACCAAAGGGGTTAGTTCATGCTTTTTTTCGATTTTTGGCGATTTTCAAAAATTTCGAGATAAGAGTGGTAATTTACTAATTCGAGGTCGCTGATTCCGAATTCGGTGTCCGTTTCGCGTTCGGAGCCTTTGTTGTCGAGTTATGGCCCATTTTCGACCTAAAAATGCCGTTTCCGGGCCAACCAAAGGCTGCCGCCGCAAACGAACGTCAGAGTCGTGTTCAGCGACATCGAATTGGTAGAAAAACACATTTTTCGCGATTTTTCGAAAACCTTTTTGAAAAGGGTACAAAAAGGCCTGCAAAATTGCCATTTTCGCGGAAACGAAGCGAAACGCGGCCAAACCGACCGCGCCATTGAATTCGCCGTGGCCGAGAACCCCCTTCTAGACACCTGGCGCGCCGATCGGGGGCAAAAAATTTTTAGCCCAAAAAACACCAAAGGGGTTAGTTCATGCTTTTTTTCGATTTTTGGCGATTTTCAAAAATTTCGAGATAAGAGTGGTAATTTACTAATTCGAGGTCGCTGATTCCGAATTCGGTGTCCGTTTCGCGTTCGGAGCCTTTGTTGTCGAGTTATGGCCCATTTTCGACCTAAAAATGCCGTTTCCGGGCCAACCAAAGGCTGCCGCCGCAAACGAACGTCAGAGTCGTGTTCAGCGACATCGAATTGGTAGAAAAACACATTTTTCGCGATTTTTCGAAAACCTTTTTGAAACGGGTCAAAAAAGGCCTGCAAAATGGCCATTTTCTCGGAAACGAAGCGAAACGCGGCCAAACCGACCGCGCCATTGAATTCGCCGTGGCCGAGAACCCCCTTCTAGACACCTGGCGCGCCGATCGGGGGCAAAAATTTTTTAGCCCAAAAAACACCAAAGGGGTTAGTTCATGCTTTTTTTCGATTTTTGGCGATTTTCAAAAATTTCGAGATAAGAGTGGTAATTTACTAATTCGAGGTCGCTGATTCCGAATTCGGTGTCCGTTTCGCGTTCGGAGCCTTTGTTGTCGAGTTATGGCCCATTTTCGACCTAAAAATGCCGTTTCCGGGCCAACCAAAGGCTGCCGCCGCAAACGAACGTCAGATTCGTGTTCAGCGACCTCGAATTGGTAGAAAAACACATTTTTCGCGATTTTTCGAAAACCTTTTTGAAACGGGTCAAAAAAGGCCTGCAAAATGGCCATTTTCTCGGAAACGAAGCGAAACGAGGCCAAACCGACCGCGCCATTGAATTCGCCGTGGCCGAAAACCCCCTTCTAGACACCTGGCGCGCCGATCGGGGGCAAAAAATTTTTTAGCCCAAAAAACACCAAAGGGGTTAGTTCATGCTTTTTTTCGATTTTTGGCGATTTTCAAAAATTTCGAGATAAGAGTGGTAATTTACTAATTCGAGGTCGCTGATTCCGAATTCGGTGTCCGTTTCGCGTTTGGAGCCTTTGTTGTCGAGTTATGGCCCATTTTCGACCTAAAAATGCCGTTTCCGGGCCAACCAAAGGCTGCCGCCGCAAACGAACGTCAGAGTCGTGTTCAGCGACATCGAATTGGTAGAAAAACACATTTTTCGCGATTTTTCGAAAACCTTTTTGAAACGGGTCAAAAAAGGCCTGCAAAATGGCCATTTTCTCGGAAACGAAGCGAAACGCGGCCAAACCGACCGCGCCATTGAATTCGCCGTGGCCGAGAACCCCTTCTAGACACCTGGCGCGCCGATCGGGGGCAAAAATTTTTAGCCCAAAAACACCAAAGGGGTTAGTTCATGCTTTTTTTCGATTTTTGGCGATTTTCAAAAATTTCGAGATAAGAGTGGTAATTTACTAATTCGAGGTCGCTGATTCCGAATTCGGTGTCCGTTTCGCGTTCGGAGCCTTTGTTGTCGAGTTATGGCCCATTTTCGACCTAAAAATGCCGTTTCCGGGCCAACCAAAGGCTGCCGCCGCAAACGAACGTCAGATTCGTGTTCAGCGACCTCGAATTGGTAGAAAAACACATTTTTCGCGATTTTTCGAAAACCTTTTTGAAACGGGTCAAAAAGGCCTGCAAAATGGCCATTTTCTCGGAAACGAAGCGAAACGCGGCCAAACCGACCGCGCCATTGAATTCGCCGTGGCCGAGAACCCCCTTCTAGACACCTGGCGCGCCGATCGGGGGCAAAAAATTTTTTAGCCCAAAAAACACCAAAGGGGTTAGTTCATGCTTTTTTTCGATTTTTGGCGATTTTCAAAAATTTCGAGATAAGAGTGGTAATTTACTAATTCGAGGTCGCTGATTCCGAATTCGGTGTCCGTTTCGCGTTCGGAGCCTTTGTTGTCGAGTTATGGCCCATTTTCGACCTAAAAATGCCGTTTCCGGGCCAACCAAAGGCTGCCGCCGCAAACGAACGTCAGATTCGTGTTCAGCGACCTCGAATTGGTAGAAAAACACATTTTTCGCGATTTTTCGAAAACCTTTTTGAAACGGGTCAAAAAGGCCTGCAAAATGGCCATTTTCTCGGAAACGAAGCGAAACGCGGCCAAACCGACCGCGCCATTGAATTCGCCGTGGCCGAGAACCCCTTCTAGACACCTGGCGCGCCGATCGGGGGCAAAAATTTTTTAGCCCAAAAAACACCAACGGGGTTAGTTCCTGCTTTGTTTCGATTTTTGGCGATTTTCAAACTGTGCGAGATCAGAGTGGTAAGTTACTAATTCGAGGTCGCTGGTTCCGAATTCGGTGTCCGGTTCGCGTTCGGAGCCTGTGTTGTCGAGTTATGGCCCATTTTCGACCTAAAAATGCCGTTTCCGGGCCAACCAAAGGCTGCCGCCGCAAACGAACGGCAGATTCGTGTTCAGCGACCTCGCATTGGTAGAAAAACACAATTTTCGCGATTTTTCGAAAACCTTTTGAAACGGGTCAAAAAGGCCTGCAAAATGGCCATTTTCTCGGAAACGAAGCGATACGAGGCCAAACCGACCGCGCCATTGAATTCGCCGTGGCCGAAAACCCCCTTCTAGACACCTGGCGCGCCGATCGGGGGCAAAAATTTTTAGCCCAAAAAACACCAAAGGGGTTAGTTCATGCTTTTTTCGATTTTTGGCGATTTTCAAAAATTTCGAGATAAGAGTGGTAATTTACTAATTCGAGGTCGCTGATTCCGAATTCGGTGTCCGTTTCGCGTTCGGAGCCTTTGTTGTCGAGTTATGGCCCATTTTCGACCTAAAAATGCCGTTTCCGGCCAACCAAAGGCTGCCGCCGCAAACGAACGTCAGAGTCGTGTTCAGCGACATCGAATTGGTAGAAAAACACATTTTTCGCGATTTTTCGAAAACCATTTTTTAACGGGGACAAAAAGGCCGGCAAAATGGCCATTTTCTCGGAAACGAAGCGAAACGCGGCCAAACCGACCGCGCCATTGAATTCGCCGTGGCCGAGAACCCCTTCTAGACACCTGGCGCGCCGATCGGGGGCAAAAATTTTTAGCCCAAAAAACACCAAAGGGGTTAGTTCATGCTTTTTTCGATTTTTGGCGATTTTCAAAAATTTCGAGATAAGAGTGGTAATTTACTAATTCGAGGTCGCTGATTCCGAATTCGGTGTCCGTTTCGCGTTCGGAGCCTTTGTTGTCGAGTTATGGCCCATTTTCGACCTAAAAATGCCGTTTCCGGGCCAACCAAAGGCTGCCGCCGCAAACGAGCGTCAGATTCGTGTTCAGCGACCTCGAATTGGTAGAAAAACACATTTTTAGCGATTTTTAGAAAACCTTTTTGAAACGGGTCAAAAAGGCCTGCAAAATGGCCATTTTCTCGGAAACGAAGCGAAACGAGGCCAAACCGACCGCGCCATTTAATTCGCCGTGGCCGAGAACCCCCTTCTAGACACCTGGCGCGCCGATCGGGGGCAAAAAATTTTTAGCCCAAAAAACACCAAAGGGGTTAGTTCATGCTTTTTTTCGATTTTTGGCGATTTTCAAAAATTTCGAGATAAGAGTGGTAATTTACTAATTCGAGGTCGCTGATTCCGAATTCGGTGTCCGTTTCGCGTTCGGAGCCTTTGTTGTCGAGTTATGGCCCATTTTCGACCTAAAAATGCCGTTTCCGGGCCAACCAAAGGCTGCCGCCGCAAACGAACGTCAGAGTCGTGTTCAGCGACATCGAATTGGTAGAAAAACACATTTTTCGCGATTTTTCGAAAACCTTTTTGAAACGGGTCAAAAAGGCCTGCAAAATGGCCATTTTCTCGGAAACGAAGCGAAACGCGGCCAAACCGACCGCGCCATTGAATTCGCCGTGGCCGAGAACCCCCTTCTAGACACCTGGCGCGCCGATCGGGGGCAAAAATTTTTAGCCCAAAAAACACCAAAGGGGTTAGTTCATGCTTTTTTTCGATTTTTGGCGATTTTCAAAAATTTCGAGATAAGAGTGGTAATTTACTAATTCGAGGTCGCTGATTCCGAATTCGGTGTCCGTTTCGCGTTTGGAGCCTTTGTTGTCGAGTTATGGCCCATTTTCGACCTAAAAATGCCGTTTCCGGGCCAACCAAAGGCTGCCGCCGCAAACGAACGTCAGAGTCGTGTTCAGCGACATCGAATTGGTAGAAAAACACATTTTTCGCGATTTTTCGAAAACCTTTTTGAAACGGGTCAAAAAAGGCCTGCAAAATGGCCATTTTCTCGGAAACGAAGCGAAACGCGGCCAAACCGACCGCGCCATTGAATTCGCCGTGGCCGAGAACCCCCTTCTAGACACCTGGCGCGCCGATCGGGGGCAAAAATTTTTTAGCCCAAAAAACACCAAAGGGGTTAGTTCATGCTTTTTTTCGATTTTTGGCGATTTTCAAAAATTTCGAGATAAGAGTGGTAATTTACTAATTCGAGGTCGCTGATTCCGAATTCGGTGTCCGTTTCGCGTTCGGAGCCTTTGTTGTCGAGTTATGGCCCATTTTCGACCTAAAAATGCCGTTTCCGGGCCAACCAAAGGCTGCCGCCGCAAACGAACGTCAGATTCGTGTTCAGCGACATCGAATTGGTAGAAAAACACATTTTTCGCGATTTTTCGAAAACCTTTTTGAAACGGGTCAAAAAAGGCCTGCAAAATGGCCATTTTCTCGGAAACGAAGCGATACGAGGCCAAACCGACCGCGCCATTTAATTCGCCGTGGCCGAAAACCCCCTTCTAGACACCTGGCGCGCCGATCGGGGGCAAAAATTTTTTAGCCCAAAAAACACCAAAGGGGTTAGTTCATGCTTTTTTTCGATTTTTGGCGATTTTCAAAAATTTCGAGATAAGAGTGGTAATTTACTAATTCGAGGTCGCTGATTCCGAATTCGGTGTCCGTTTCGCGTTCGGAGCCTTTGTTGTCGAGTTATGGCCCATTTTCGACCTAAAAATGCCGTTTCCGGGCCAACCAAAGGCTGCCGCCGCAAACGAACGTCAGAGTCGTGTTCAGCGACATCGAATTGGTAGAAAAACACATTTTTCGCGATTTTTCGAAAACCTTTTTGAAACGGGTCAAAAAAGGCCTGCAAAATGGCCATTTTCTCGGAAACGAAGCGAAACGCGGCCAAACCGACCGCGCCATTGAATTCGCCGTGGCCGAGAACCCCTTCTAGACACCTGGCGCGCCGATCGGGGGCAAAAAATTTTTTAGCCCAAAAAACACCAAAGGGGTTAGTTCATGCTTTTTTTCGATTTTTGGCGATTTTCAAAAATTTCGAGATAAGAGTGGTAATTTACTAATTCGAGGTCGCTGATTCCGAATTCGGTGTCCGTTTCGCGTTCGGAGCCTTTGTTGTCGAGTTATGGCCCATTTTCGACCTAAAAATGCCGTTTCCGGGCCAACCAAAGGCTGCCGCCGCAAACGAACGTCAGAGTCGTGTTCAGCGACATCGAATTGGTAGAAAAACACATTTTTCGCGATTTTTCGAAAACCTTTTTGAAACGGCTCAAAAAGGCCTGCAAAATGGCCATTTTCTCGGAAACGAAGCGAAACGCGGCCAAACCGACCGCGCCATTGAATTCGCCGTGGCCGAGAACCCCTTCGAGACACCTGGCGCGCCGATCGGGGGCAAAAATTTTTTAGCCCAAAAAACACCAAAGGGGTTAGTTCATGCTTTTTTTCGATTTTTGGCGATTTTCAAAAATTTCGAGATAAGAGTGGTAATTTACTAATTCGAGGTCGCTGATTCCGAATTCGGTGTCCGTTTCGCGTTCGGAGCCTTTGTTGTCGAGTTATGGCCCATTTTCGACCTAAAAATGCCGTTTCCGGGCCAACCAAAGGCTGCCGCCGCAAACGAACGTCAGAGTCGTGTTCAGCGACCTCGAATTGGTAGAAAAACACATTTTTCGCGATTTTTCGAAAACCTTTTTGAAACGGGTCAAAAAAGGCCTGCAAAATGGCCATTTTCTCGGAAACGAAGCGATACGAGGCCAAACCGACCGCGCCATTTAATTCGCCGTGGCCGAAAACCCCCTTCTAGACACCTGGCGCGCCGATCGGGGGCAAAAATTTTTTAGCCCAAAAAACACCAAAGGGGTTAGTTCATGCTTTTTTTCGATTTTTGGCGATTTTCAAAAATTTCGAGATAAGAGTGGTAATTTACTAATTCGAGGTCGCTGATTCCGAATTCGGTGTCCGTTTCGCGTTCGGAGCCTTTGTTGTCGAGTTATGGCCCATTTTCGACCTAAAAATGCCGTTTCCGGGCCAACCAAAGGCTGCCGCCGCAAACGAGCGTCAGATTCGTGTTCAGCGACCTCGAATTGGTAGAAAAACACATTTTTAGCGATTTTTCGAATACCTTTTTGAAACGGGTCAAAAAGGCCTGCAAAATGGCCATTTTCTCGGAAACGAAGCGATACTAGGCCAAACCGACCGCGCCATTTAATTCGCCGTGGCCGAAAACCCCTTCGAGACACCTGGCGCGCCGATCGGGGGCAAAAATTTTTTAGCCCAAAAAACACCAAAGGGGTTAGTTCATGCTTTTTTTCGATTTTTGGCGATTTTCAAAAATTTCGAGATAAGAGTGGTAATTTACTAATTCGAGGTCGCTGATTCCGAATTCGGTGTCCGTTTCGCGTTCGGAGCCTTTGTTGTCGAGTTATGGCCCATTTTCGACCTAAAAATGCCGTTTCCGGGCCAACCAAAGGCTGCCGCCGCAAACGAACGTCAGATTCGTGTTCAGCGACCTCGAATTGGTAGAAAAACACATTTTTCGCGATTTTTCGAAAACATTTTTGAAAAGGGTCAAAAAAGGCCTGCAAAATGGCCATTTTCTCGGAAACGAAGCGAAACGCGGCCAAACCGACCGCGCCATTGAATTCGCCGTGGCCGAGAACCCCTTCTAGACACCTGGCGCGCCGATCGGGGTCAAAAAATTTTTTAGCCCAAAAAACACCACAGTGGTTAGTTCATGCTTTTTTTCGATTTTTGGCGATTTTCAAAAATTTCGAGATAAGAGTGGTAATTTACTAATTCGAGGTCGCTGATTCCGAATTCGGTGTCCGTTTCGCGTTCGGAGCCTTTGTTGTCGAGTTATGGCCCATTTTCGACCTAAAAATGCCGTTTCCGGGCCAACCAAAGGCTGCCGCCGCAAACGAACGTCAGATTCGTGTTCAGCGACCTCGAATTGGTAGAAAAACACATTTTTCGCGATTTTTCGAAAACCTTTTTGAAACGGGTCAAAAAGGCCTGCAAAATGGCCATTTTCTCGGAAACGAAGCGAAACGCGGCCAAACCGACCGCGCCATTGAATTCGCCGTGGCCGAGAACCCCTTCTAGACACCTGGCGCGCCGATCGGGGGCAAAAAATTTTTAGCCCAAAAACACCAAAGGGGTTAGTTCATGCTTTTTTTCGATTTTTGGCGATTTTCAAAAATTTCGAGATAAGAGTGGTAATTTACTAATTCGAGGTCGCTGATTCCGAATTCGGTGTCCGTTTCGCGTTCGGAGCCTTTGTTGTCGAGTTATGGCCCATTTTCGACCTAAAAATGCCGTTTCCGGGCCAACCAAAGGCTGCCGCCGCAAACGAACGTCAGAGTCGTGTTCAGCGACATCGAATTGGTAGAAAAACACATTTTTCGCGATTTTTCGAAAACCTTTTTGAAACGGGTCAAAAAAGGCCTGCAAAATGGCCATTTTCTCGGAAACGAAGCGAAACGCGGCCAAACCGACCGCGCCATTGAATTCGCCGTGGCCGAGAACCCCTTCTAGACACCTGGCGCGCCGATCGGGGGCAAAAATTTTTTAGCCCAAAAAACACCAAAGGGGTTAGTTCATGCTTTTTTCGATTTTTGGCGATTTTCAAAAATTTCGAGATAAGAGTGGTAATTTACTAATTCGAGGTCGCTGATTCCGAATTCGGTGTCCGTTTCGCGTTCGGAGCCTTTGTTGTCGAGTTATGGCCCATTTTCGACCTAAAAATGCCGTTTCCGGGCCAACCAAAGGCTGCCGCCGCAAACGAGCGTCAGATTCGTGTTCAGCGACCTCGAATTGGTAGAAAAACACATTTTTAGCGATTTTTCGAATACCTTTTTGAAACGGGTCAAAAAAGCCCTGCAAAATGGCCATTTTCTCGGAAACGAAGCGATACGAGGCCAAACCGACCGCGCCATTTAATTCGCCGTGGCCGAAAACCCCCTTCTAGACACCTGGCGCGCCGATCGGGGGCAAAAATTTTTTAGCCCAAAAAACACCAAAGGGGTTAGTTCATGCTTTTTTTCGATTTTTGGCGATTTTCAAAAATTTCGAGATAAGAGTGGTAATTTACTAATTCGAGGTCGCTGATTCCGAATTCGGTGTCCGTTTCGCGTTCGGAGCCTTTGTTGTCGAGTTATGGCCCATTTTCGACCTAAAAATGCCGTTTCCGGGCCAACCAAAGGCTGCCGCCGCAAACGAACGTCAGATTCGTGTTCAGCGACCTCGAATTAGTAGAAAAACACATTTTTCGCGATTTTTCGAAAACCTTTTTGAAACGGGTCAAAAAAGGCCTGCAAAATGGCCATTTTCTCGGAAACGAAGCGAAACGCGGCCAAACCGACCGCGCCATTGAATTCGCCGTGGCCGAGAACCCCCTTCTAGACACCTGGCGCGCCGATCGGGGGCAAAAAATTTTTTAGCCCAGTATACACCAATGGGGTTAGTTCATGCTTTTTTTCGATTTTTGGCGATTTTCAAAAATTTCGAGATAAGAGTGGTAATTTACTAATTCGAGGTCGCTGATTCCGAATTCGGTGTCCGTTTCGCGTTCGGAGCCTTTGTTGTCGAGTTATGGCCCATTTTCGACCTAAAAATGCCGTTTCCGGGCCAACCAAAGGCTGCCGCCGCAAACGAACGTCAGATTCGTGTTCAGCGACCTCGAATTAGTAGAAAAACACATTTTTCGCGATTTTTCGAAAACCTTTTTGAAACGGGTCAAAAAAGGCCTGCAAAATGGCCATTTTCTCGGAAACGAAGCGATACGAGGCCAAACCGACCGCGCCATTTAATTCGCCGTGGCCGAAAACCCCCTTCTAGACACCTGGCGCGCCGATCGGGGGCAAAAAATTTTTTAGCCCAAGAAACACCAAAGGGGTTAGTTCATGCTTTTTTTCGATTTTTGGCGATTTTCAAAAATTTCGAGATAAGAGTGGTAATTTACTAATTCGAGGTCGCTGATTCCGAATTCGGTGTCCGTTTCGCGTTCGGAGCCTTTGTTGTCGAGTTATGGCCCATTTTCGACCTAAAAATGCCGTTTCCGGGCCAACCAAAGGCTGCCGCCGCAAACGAACGTCAGAGTCGTGTTCAGCGACATCGAATTGGTAGAAAAACACATTTTTCGCGATTTTTCGAAAACCTTTTTGAAACGGGTCAAAAAAGGCCTGCAAAATGGCCATTTTCTCGGAAACGAAGCGAAACGCGGCCAAACCGACCGCGCCATTGAATTCGCCGTGGCCGAGAACCCCCTTCTAGACACCTGGCGCGCCGATCGGGGGCAAAAAATTTTTAGCCCAAAAAACACCAAAGGGGTTAGTTCATGCTTTTTTTCGATTTTTGGCGATTTTCAAAAATTTCGAGATAAGAGTGGTAATTTACTAATTCGAGGTCGCTGATTCCGAATTCGGTGTCCGTTTCGCGTTCGGAGCCTTTGTTGTCGAGTTATGGCCCATTTTCGACCTAAAAATGCCGTTTCCGGGCCAACCAAAGGCTGCCGCCGCAAACGAACGTCAGAGTCGTGTTCAGCGACATCGAATTGGTAGAAAAACACATTTTTCGCGATTTTTCGAAAACCTTTTTGAAACGGGTCAAAAAGGCCTGCAAAATGGCCATTTTCTCGGAAACGAAGCGAAACGCGGCCAAACCGACCGCGCCATTGAATTCGCCGTGGCCGAGAACCCCTTCTAGACACCTGGCGCGCCGATCGGGGGCAAAAAATTTTTTAGCCCAAAAAACACCAAAGGGGTTAGTTCATGCTTTTTTCGATTTTTGGCGATTTTCAAAAATTTCGAGATAAGAGTGGTAATTTACTAATTCGAGGTCGCTGATTCCGAATTCGGTGTCCGTTTCGCGTTTGGAGCGTTTGTTGTCGAGTTATGGCCCATTTTCGACCTAAAAATGCCGTTTCCGGGCCAACCAAAGGCTGCCGCCGCAAACGAGCGTCAGATTCGTGTTCAGCGACCTCGAATTGGTAGAAAAACACATTTTTAGCGATTTTTCGAATACCTTTTTGAAACGGGTCAAAAAAGCCCTGCAAAATGGCCATTTTCTCGGAAACGAAGCGATACGAGGCCAAACCGACCGCGCCATTTAATTCGCCGTGGCCGAAAACCCCCTTCTAGACACCTGGCGCGCCGATCGGGGGCAAAAATTTTTTAGCCCAAAAAACACCAAAGGGGTTAGTTCATGCTTTTTTGCGATGTGTGGCGATTTTCAAAAATTTCGAGATAAGAGTGGTAATTTACTAATTCGAGGTCGCTGATTCCGAATTCGGTGTCCGTTTCGCGTTCGGAGCCTTTGTTGTCGAGTTATGGCCCATTTTCGACCTAAAAATGCCGTTTCCGGGCCAACCAAAGGCTGCCGCCGCAAACGAACGTCAGATTCGTGTTCAGCGACCTCGAATTAGTAGAAAAACACATTTTTCGCGATTTTTCGAAAACCTTTTTGAAACGGGTCAAAAAAGGCCTGCAAAATGGCCATTTTCTCGGAAACGAAGCGAAACGCGGCCAAACCGACCGCGCCATTGAATTCGCCGTGGCCGAGAACCCCCTTCTAGACACCTGGCGCGCCGATCGGGGGCAAAAAATTTTTTAGCCCAAAAAACACCAAAGGGGTTAGTTCATGCTTTTTTTCGATTTTTGGCGATTTTCAAAAATTTCGAGATAAGAGTGGTAATTTACTAATTCGAGGTCGCTGATTCCGAATTCGGTGTCCGTTTCGCGTTCGGAGCCTTTGTTGTCGAGTTATGGCCCATTTTCGACCTAAAAATGCCGTTTCCGGGCCAACCAAAGGCTGCCGCCGCAAACGAACGTCAGATTCGTGTTCAGCGACCTCGAATTGGTAGAAAAACACATTTTTCGCGATTTTTCGAAAACCTTTTTGAAACGGGTCAAAAAAGGCCTGCAAAATGGCCATTTTCTCGGAAACGAAGCGAAACGCGGCCAAACCGACCGCGCCATTGAATTCGCCGTGGCCGAGAACCCCCTTCTAGACACCTGGCGCGCCGATCGGGGGCAAAAATTTTTTAGCCCAAAAAACACCAAAGGGGTTAGTTCATGCTTTTTTTCGATTTTTGGCGATTTTCAAAAATTTCGAGATAAGAGTGGTAATTTACTAATTCGAGGTCGCTGATTCCGAATTCGGTGTCCGTTTCGCGTTCGGAGCCTTTGTTGTCGAGTTATGGCCCATTTTCGACCTAAAAATGCCGTTTCCGGGCCAACCAAAGGCTGCCGCCGCAAACGAACGTCAGAGTCGTGTTCAGCGACATCGAATTGGTAGAAAAACACATTTTTCGCGATTTTTCGAAAACCTTTTTGAAACGGGTCAAAAAAGGCCTGCAAAATGGCCATTTTCTCGGAAACGAAGCGAAACGCGGCCAAACCGACCGCGCCATTGAATTCGCCGTGGCCGAGAACCCCCTTCTAGACACCTGGCGCGCCGATCGGGGGCAAAAAATTTTTTAGCCCAAAAAACACCAAAGGGGTTAGTTCATGCTTTTTTTCGATTTTTGGCGATTTTCAAAAATTTCGAGATAAGAGTGGTAATTTACTAATTCGAGGTCGCTGATTCCGAATTCGGTGTCCGTTTCGCGTTTGGAGCGTTTGTTGTCGAGTTATGGCCCATTTTCGACCTAAAAATGCCGTTTCCGGGCCAACCAAAGGCTGCCGCCGCAAACGAACGTCAGAGTCGTGTTCAGCGACCTCGAATTGGTAGAAAAACACATTTTTAGCGATTTTTCGAATACCTTTTTGAAACGGGTCAAAAAAGCCCTGCAAAATGGCCATTTTCTCGGAAACGAAGCGATACGAGGCCAAACCGACCGCGCCATTGAATTCGCCGTGGCCGAAAACCCCATTATAGACACCTGGCGCGCCGATCGGGGGCAAAAATTTTTTAGCCCAAAAAACACCAAAGGGGTTAGTTCATGCTTTTTTTCGATTTTTGGCGATTTTCAAAAATTTCGAGATAAGAGTGGTAATTTACTAATTCGAGGTCGCTGATTCCGAATTCGGTGTCCGTTTCGCGTTCGGAGCCTTTGTTGTCGAGTTATGGCCCATTTTCGACCTAAAAATGCCGTTTCCGGGCCAACCAAAGGCTGCCGCCGCAAACGAGCGTCAGATTCGTGTTCAGCGACCTCGAATTGGTAGAAAAACACATTTTTAGCGATTTTTCGAATACCTTTTGAAACGGGTCAAAAAAGCCCTGCAAAATGGCCATTTTCTCGGAAACGAAGCGATACGAGGCCAAACCGACCGCGCCATTTAATTCGCCGTGGCCGAAAACCCCCTTCTAGACACCTGGCGCGCCGATCGGGGGCAAAAATTTTTTAGCCCAAAAAACACCAAAGGGGTTAGTTCATGCTTTTTTTCGATTTTTGGCGATTTTCAAAAATTTCGAGATAAGAGTGGTAATTTACTAATTCGAGGTCGCTGATTCCGAATTCGGTGTCCGTTTCGCGTTCGGAGCCTTTGTTGTCGAGTTATGGCCCATTTTCGACCTAAAAATGCCGTTTCCGGGCCAACCAAAGGCTGCCGCCGCAAACGAACGTCAGATTCGTGTTCAGCGACCTCGAATTGGTAGAAAAACACATTTTTCGCGATTTTTCGAAAACCTTTTTGAAACGGGTCAAAAAGGCCTGCAAAATGGCCATTTTCTCGGAAACGAAGCGAAACGCGGCCAAACCGACCGCGCCATTGAATTCGCCGTGGCCGAGAACCCCTTCTAGACACCTGGCGCGCCGATCGGGGGCAAAAAATTTTTTAGCCCAAAAACACCAAAGGGGTTAGTTCATGCTTTTTCGATTTTTGGCGATTTTCAAAAATTTCGAGATAAGAGTGGTAATTTACTAATTCGAGGTCGCTGATTCCGAATTCGGTGTCCGTTTCGCGTTTGGAGCGTTTGTTGTCGAGTTATGGCCCATTTTCGACCTAAAAATGCCGTTTCCGGGCCAACCAAAGGCTGCCGCCGCAAACGAACGTCAGATTCGTGTTCAGCGACCTCGAATTGGTAGAAAAACACATTTTTAGCGATTTTTCGAATACCTTTTTGAAACGGGTCAAAAAGCCCTGCAAAATGGCCATTTTCTCGGAAACGAAGCGATACGAGGCCAAACCGACCGCGCCATTTAATTCGCCGTGGCCGAAAACCCCTTCTAGACACCTGGCGCGCCGATCGGGGTCAAAAATTTTTTAGCCCAAAAAACACCAAAGGGGTTAGTTCATGCTTTTTTTCGATTTTTGGCGATTTTCAAAAATTTCGAGATAAGAGTGGTAATTTACTAATTCGAGGTCGCTGATTCCGAATTCGGTGTCCGTTTCGCGTTCGGAGCCTTTGTTGTCGAGTTATGGCCCATTTTCGACCTAAAAATGCCGTTTCCGGGCCAACCAAAGGCTGCCGCCGCAAACGAACGTCAGATTCGTGTTCAGCGACCTCGAATTGGTAGAAAAACACATTTTTCGCGATTTTTCGAAAACCTTTTTGAAACGGGTCAAAAAAGGCCTGCAAAATGGCCATTTTCTCGGAAACGAAGCGATACGAGGCCAAACCGACCGCGCCATTTAATTCGCCGTGGCCGAGAACCCCCTTCTAGACACCTGGCGCGCCGATCGGGGGCAAAAAATTTTTTAGCCCAAAAAACACCAAAGGGGTTAGTTCATGCTTTTTTTCGATTTTTGGCGATTTTCAAAAATTTCGAGATAAGAGTGGTAATTTACTAATTCGAGGTCGCTGATTCCGAATTCGGTGTCCGTTTCGCGTTCGGAGCCTTTGTTGTCGAGTTATGGCCCATTTTCGACCTAAAAATGCCGTTTCCGGGCCAACCAAAGGCTGCCGCCGCAAACGAACGTCAGATTCGTGTTCAGCGACCTCGAATTGGTAGAAAAACACATTTTTCGCGATTTTTCGAAAACCTTTTTGAAACGGGTCAAAAAAGGCCTGCAAAATGGCCATTTTCTCGGAAACGAAGCGAAACGCGGCCAAACCGACCGCGCCATTGAATTCGCCGTGGCCGAGAACCCGCTTCTAGACACCTGGCGCGCCGATCGGGGGCAAAAAATTTTTTAGCCCAAAAAACACCAAAGGGGTTAGTTCATGCTTTTTTTCGATTTTTGGCGATTTTCAAAAATTTCGAGATAAGAGTGGTAATTTACTAATTCGAGGTCGCTGATTCCGAATTCGGTGTCCGTTTCGCGTTCGGAGCCTTTGTTGTCGAGTTATGGCCCATTTTCGACCTAAAAATGCCGTTTCCGGGCCAACCAAAGGCTGCCGCCGCAAACGAACGTCAGAGTCGTGTTCAGCGACATCGAATTGGTAGAAAAACACATTTTTCGCGATTTTTCGAAAACCTTTTTGAAACGGGTCAAAAAAGGCCTGCAAAATGGCCATTTTCTCGGAAACGAAGCGAAACGCGGCCAAACCGACCGCGCCATTGAATTCGCCGTGGCCGAGACCCCCCGTCTAGACACCTGGCGCGCCGATCGGGGGCAAAAAATTTTTTAGCCCAAAAACACCAAAGGGGTTAGTTCATGCTTTTTGTCGATTTTTGGCGATTTTCAAAAATTTCGAGATAAGAGTGGTAATTTACTAATTCGAGGTCGCTGATTCCGAATTCGGTGTCCGTTTCGCGTTCGGAGCCTTTGTTGTCGAGTTATGGCCCATTTTCGACCTAAAAATGCCGTTTCCGGGCCAACCAAAGGCTGCCGCCGCAAACGAACGTCAGATTCGTGTTCAGCGACCTCGAATTGGTAGAAAAACACATTTTTCGCGATTTTTCGAAAACCTTTTTGAAACGGGTCAAAAAAGGCCTGCAAAATGGCCATTTTCTCGGAAACGAAGCGAAACGCGGCCAAACCGACCGCGCCATTGAATTCGCCGTGGCCGAGAACCCCTTCTAGACACCTGGCGCGCCGTTCGGGGGCAAAAAATTTTTTAGCCCAAAAAACACCAACGGGGTTAGTTCATGCTTTTTTTCGATTTTTGGCGATTTTCAAAAATTTCGAGATAAGAGTGGTAATTTACTAATTCGAGGTCGCTGATTCCGAATTCGGTGTCCGTTTCGCGTTCGGAGCCTTTGTTGTCGAGTTATGGCCCATTTTCGACCTAAAAATGCCGTTTCCGGGCCAACCAAAGGCTGCCGCCGCAAACGAACGTCAGATTCGTGTTCAGCGACCTCGAATTGGTAGAAAAACACATTTTTCGCGATTTTTCGAAAACCTTTTTGAAACGGGTCAAAAAAGGCCTGCAAAATGGCCATTTTCTCGGAAACGAAGCGATACGAGGCCAAACCGACCGCGCCATTTAATTCGCCGTGGCCGAGAACCCCCTTCTAGACACCTGGCGCGCCGATCGGGGGCAAAAAATTTTTTAGCCCAAAAAACACCAAAGGGGTTAGTTCATGCTTTTTTTCGATTTTTGGCGATTTTCAAAAATTTCGAGATAAGAGTGGTAATTTACTAATTCGAGGTCGCTGATTCCGAATTCGGTGTCCGTTTCGCGTTTGGAGCGTTTGTTGTCGAGTTATGGCCCATTTTCGACCTAAAAATGCCGTTTCCGGGCCAACCAAAGGCTGCCGCCGCAAACGAGCGTCAGATTCGTGTTCAGCGACCTCGAATTGGTAGAAAAACACATTTTTAGCGATTTTTCGAATACCTTTTTGAAACGGGTCAAAAAAGGCCTGCAAAATGGCCATTTTCTCGGAAACGAAGCGATACGAGGCCAAACCGACCGCGCCATTTAATTCGCCGTGGCCGAAAACCCCCTTCTAGACACCTGGCGCGCCGATCGGGGGCAAAAATTTTTTAGCCCAAAAAACACCAAAGGGGTTAGTTCATGCTTTTTTTCGATTTTTGGCGATTTTCAAAAATTTCGAGATAAGAGTGGTAATTTACTAATTCGAGGTCGCTGATTCCGAATTCGGTGTCCGTTTCGCGTTCGGAGCCTTTGTTGTCGAGTTATGGCCCATTTTCGACCTAAAAATGCCGTTTCCGGGCCAACCAAAGGCTGCCGCCGCAAACGAACGTCAGATTCGTGTTCAGCGACCTCGAATTAGTAGAAAAACACATTTTTCGCGATTTTTCGAAAACCTTTTTGAAACGGGTCAAAAAAGGCCTGCAAAATGGCCATTTTCTCGGAAACGAAGCGAAACGCGGCCAAACCGACCGCGCCATTGAATTCGCCGTGGCCGAGAACCCCTTCTAGACACCTGGCGCGCCGATCGGGGGCAAAAAATTTTTAGCCCAAAAAACACCAAAGGGGTTAGTTCATGCTTTTTTCGATTTTTGGCGATTTTCAAAAATTTCGAGATAAGAGTGGTAATTTACTAATTCGAGGTCGCTGATTCCGAATTCGGTGTCCGTTTCGCGTTTGGAGCGTTTGTTGTCGAGTTATGGCCCATTTTCGACCTAAAAATGCCGTTTCCGGGCCAACCAAAGGCTGCCGCCGCAAACGAGCGTCAGATTCGTGTTCAGCGACCTCGAATTGGTAGAAAAACACATTTTTAGCGATTTTTCGAATACCTTTTTGAAACGGGTCAAAAAAGGCCTGCAAAATGGCCATTTTCTCGGAAACGAAGCGATACGAGGCCAAACCGACCGCGCCATTTAATTCGCCGTGGCCGAAAACCCCCTTCTAGACACCTGGCGCGCCGATCGGGGGCAAAAATTTTTTAGCCCAAAAAACACCAAAGGGGTTAGTTCATGCTTTTTTTCGATTTTTGGCGATTTTCAAAAATTTCGAGATAAGAGTGGTAATTTACTAATTCGAGGTCGCTGATTCCGAATTCGGTGTCCGTTTCGCGTTCGGAGCCTTTGTTGTCGAGTTATGGCCCATTTTCGACCTAAAAATGCCGTTTCCGGGCCAACCAAAGGCTGCCGCCGCAAACGAACGTCAGATTCGTGTTCAGCGACCTCGAATTGGTAGAAAAACACATTTTTCGCGATTTTTCGAAAACCTTTTTGAAACGGGTCAAAAAAGGCCTGCAAAATGGCCATTTTCTCGGAAACGAAGCGAAACGCGGCCAAACCGACCGCGCCATTGAATTCGCCGTGGCCGAGAACCCCTTCTAGACACCTGGCGCGCCGATCGGGGGCAAAAATTTTTTAGCCCAAAAACACCAAAGGGGTTAGTTCATGCTTTTTTCGATTTTTGGCGATTTTCAAAAATTTCGAGATAAGAGTGGTAATTTACTAATTCGAGGTCGCTGATTCCGAATTCGGTGTCCGTTTCGCGTTTGGAGCGTTTGTTGTCGAGTTATGGCCCATTTTCGACCTAAAAATGCCGTTTCCGGGCCAACCAAAGGCTGCCGCCGCAAACGAGCGTCAGATTCGTGTTCAGCGACCTCGAATTGGTAGAAAAACACATTTTTAGCGAGTTTTCGAATACCTTTTTGAAACGGGTCAAAAAGCCCTGCAAAATGGCCATTTTCTCGGAAACGAAGCGAAACGAGGCCAAACCGACCGCGCCATTTAATTCGCCGTGGCCGAAAACCCCCTTCTAGACACCTGGCGCGCCGATCGGGGGCAAAAAATTTTTTAGCCCAAAAAACACCAAAGGGGTTAGTTCATGCTTTTTTTCGATTTTTGGCGATTTTCAAAAATTTCGAGATAAGAGTGGTAATTTACTAATTCGAGGTCGCTGATTCCGAATTCGGTGTCCGTTTCGCGTTTGGAGCCTTTGTTGTCGAGTTATGGCCCATTTTCGACCTAAAAATGCCGTTTCCGGGCCAACCAAAGGCTGCCGCCGCAAACGAACGTCAGATTCGTGTTCAGCGACCTCGAATTAGTAGAAAAACACATTTTTCGCGATTTTTTGAAAACCTTTTTGAAACGGGTCAAAAGTGGCCTGCAAAAAGGCCATTTTCTCGGAAACGAAGCGATACGAGGCCAAACCGACCGCGCCATTTAATTCGCCGTGGCCGAAAACCCCCTTCTAGACACCTGGCGCGCCGATCGGGGGCAAAAAATTTTTTAGCCCAAAAAACACCAAAGGGGTTAGTTCATGCTTTTTTTCGATTTTTGGCGATTTTCAAAAATTTCGAGATAAGAGTGGTAATTTACTAATTCGAGGTCGCTGATTCCGAATTCGGTGTCCGTTTCGCGTTCGGAGCCTTTGTTGTCGAGTTATGGCCCATTTTCGACCTAAAAATGCCGTTTCCGGGCCAACCAAAGGCTGCCGCCGCAAACGAACGTCAGATTCGTGTTCAGCGACCTCGAATTGGTAGAAAAACACATTTTTCGCGATTTTTCGAAAACCTTTTTGAAACGTGTCTAAAAAGGCCTGCAAAATGGCCATTTTCTCGGAAACGAAGCGAAACGCGGCCAAACCGACCGCGCCATTGAATTCGCCGTGGCCGAGAACCCCCTTCTAGCCACCTGGCGCGCCGATCGGGGGCAAAAAATTTTTTAGCCCAAAAAACACCAAAGGGGTTAGTTCATGCTTTTTTTCGATTTTTGGCGATTTTCAAAAATTTCGAGATAAGAGTGGTAATTTACTAATTCGAGGTCGCTGATTCCGAATTCGGTGTCCGTTTCGCGTTCGGAGCCTTTGTTGTCGAGTTATGGCCCATTTTCGACCTAAAAATGCCGTTTCCGGGCCAACCAAAGGCTGCCGCCGCAAACGAACGTCAGAGTCGTGTTCAGCGACATCGAATTGGTAGAAAAACACATTTTTCGCGATTTTTCGAAAACCTTTTTGAAACGGGTCAAAAAAGGCCTGCAAAATGGCCATTTTCTCGGAAACGAAGCGAAACGCGGCCAAACCGACCGCGCCATTGAATTCGCCGTGGCCGAGAACCCCCTTCTAGACACCTGGCGCGCCGATCGGGGGCAAAAAATTTTTTAGCCCAAAAAACACCAAAGGGGTTAGTTCATGCTTTTTTCGATTTTTGGCGATTTTCAAAAATTTCGAGATAAGAGTGTTAATTTACTAATTCGAGGTCGCTGATTCCGAATTCGGTGTCCGTTTCGCGTTTGGAGCCTTTGTTGTCGAGTTATGGCCCATTTTCGACCTAAAAATGCCGTTTCCGGGCCAACCAAAGGCTGCCGCCGCAAACGAGCGTCAGATTCGTGTTCAGCGACCTCGAATTGGTAGAAAAACACATTTTTAGCGATTTTTCGAATACCTTTTTGAAACGGGTCAAAAAAGGCCTGCAAAATGGCCATTTTCTCGGAAACGAAGCGAAACGCGGCCAAACCGACCGCGCCATTGAATTCGCCGTGGCCGAGAACCCCCTTCTAGACACCTGGCGCGCCGATCGGGGGCAAAAATTTTTTAGCCCAAAAAACACCAAAGGGGTTAGTTCATGCTTTTTTTCGATTTTTGGCGATTTTCAAAAATTTCGAGATAAGAGTGGTAATTTACTAATTCGAGGTCGCTGATTCCGAATTCGGTGTCCGTTTCGCGTTCGGAGCCTTTGTTGTCGAGTTATGGCCCATTTTCGACCTAAAAATGCCGTTTCCGGGCCAACCAAAGGCTGCCGCCGCAAACGAACGTCAGATTCGTGTTCAGCGACCTCGAATTGGTAGAAAAACACATTTTTCGCGATTTTTCGAAAACCTTTTTGAAACGGGTCAAAAAAGGCCTGCAAAATGGCCATTTTCTCGGAAACGAAGCGATACGAGGCCAAACCGACCGCGCCATTTAATTCGCCGTGGCCGAAAACCCCCTTCTAGACACCTGGCGCGCCGATCGGGGGCAAAAAATTTTTTAGCCCAAAAAACACCAAAGGGGTTAGTTCATGCTTTTTTTCGATTTTTGGCGATTTTCAAAAATTTCGAGATAAGAGTGGTAATTTACTAATTCGAGGTCGCTGATTCCGAATTCGGTGTCCGTTTCGCGTTCGGAGCCTTTGTTGTCGAGTTATGGCCCATTTTCGACCTAAAAATGCCGTTTCCGGGCCAACCAAAGGCTGCCGCCGCAAACGAACGTCAGATTCGTGTTCAGCGACCTCGAATTGGTAGAAAAACACATTTTTCGCGATTTTTCGAAAACCTTTTTGAAACGGGTCAAAAAGGCCGGCACAATGGCCATTTTCTCGGAACCGAAGCGAAAGGCGGCCAAACCGACCGCGCCATTGAATTCGCCGTGGCCGAGACGCCCCTTCTAGCCGCCTGGCGCGCCGATCGGGGGCAAAAATTTTTTAGCCCAAAAAACACCAAAGGGGTTAGTTCATGCTTT